>QCXZ01000042.1:9317628-9917628 GCA_025024175.1 Rhyzopertha dominica | reverse complement strand
ATATGGGTGTTATGATTGTTTACCCTGCCAACAAGCAAAATTATTTTATAATTTCCAAATAGCAAGAGATATTTGCTTTATCCTTGTTTTATTATTGTTCCTGAATGCCTATTTTATTTTATAAGGTATTCCCTTACAAGTATAGAGCTTCAGTACATTAAATGTTATATACTTTAGTGTTAAAAACGTTTTCACAGCAAAATTATAAAACAGTATATAGTTATACACTCATCGTATAAAGGTTTACACAACTTTTTATACTACATTTTTCCAGAGGAGACAAAATTATTTTATGAAGGGTTTAAATATGTGTTATTCAACACTGAATCGTCTTCTTGTGATCATCCATAAAACCGTTATATTAAGCATTAATTTTGCACATGTAAAAAAACCAGTTTGTTATATAGCAATTTCTTCTGTGAAAAACGTGTTTTATAAAGAGGAAGCCATATTATTATTATTATACGGCCGCCATTGTGCAAAGCCCACTAAATTTTTTTTTAACAAAAAAGTAATATACAAAGGTTACTTTTCTAACAAAAGTGATTATAAAATGCCGTTTATAAACAGTGCAATTAYAAAGATTTGTTTGTATTTTGTAAGAATTTCTTGTAAATTGATGAGATACTTATTATTTTCGAAGCACTAAAAGATTTTGTATACATATATGAATGTTTCACAGAAAATTTTATTTGGTAGTAGTTTCGTGTGGCTACAATTCAATACTACGCATATTTTTATGTCATCTGGTACCGTATATATCTCGGTCTGAGGGCATGTTTTATTTTACAGAAGAGGAATATGGATTGCAACATTACCAAATCATTAAGCAATAAATCATTCTCCTCCAAATCAGTTAAAACACCGAAAGATTCCTTTGAAGATACTGAATGAAATAAAATTGTCGCATAATAGCTGATACTGTAACATTTATAAAACTGTTTTATAATAAATTGCTATAAAACCATATTGTAACTGATTTATAGAAATTTTTATACCACCTTTGTAACTATCTACAAAACTGTTCTATAACATCTACTAAAACAATTATAGGATACTGTATATAACTAAAACGTTTTGTAAAGATGCGCCTTTTTGCGTCTTTAAGCATTCTATAAACGTCGTGACAATGTTTACAGGGATGCCATTGTTTTATAAACGTTTGCCTGACTATTACAAAACTGTAAGTTGCCCCTAGTAGGGCTGTACCAAAGGTTTATTCCAAAGATTATAGATTTCATTTCAACGTCAGTCGATATTTCATGGTCTCTGAACTGTTTTGTAACATTTTCGCCAAACATTTCGTTCAAAGAACTGCAAGAACCGGTCCATGAAATATAATAGCTATGAAATACTGGCGGAATAAGTGCATTATTGCTTAACAATAGACGAAATAAAAAGAAGTACAGATGATTTTCGCATCAGAACGGGTTTGAAAAATGATAAAGTGAATCAGTCCCTTCTTGGTTATTCCAAGTGTCTCACTGATATATTTACGACATCGACATCAGATGAGGATTTGACCTTTCTCAACTTTTCTCTCTACGCAACCATCCTTAAGTAACACTAGAGTGAATTCAGCATGTTACCATTCCAATCAACATCGTCTCCCGATCCCATTAAACGTAGGTATTCAGACAATGCGTTTTCAGCAGCACCCCGAGAGCGCGTTTAATTAATTTGCAAAGCCGTTTTATTCGCGCATTCATTAAAACGCCGCATTCACACATACCTGAAGTTAATTTCCGATACCTGAGCGATTTAGTGGCCGACGGACGCTTCAAAAGGCCTTGATGCGCGACTCGACTAGGGCAGCAGCAAATATTTGAGCGAATAATACTTCACGACTGAATAAATTTAATTACAAACCCCGCGGAAACGGAAATGTTGCCTATCGCGCTGGTGGATGCATAGTAAACACGGGCAGGTCTCGGGAGGTGGCTTCAGTTAACCTAGCGAATGAAAAAGGAAAATAAAGCAAAAAGGGTATCCTAAAAGAGCATGGCAATAAAAAAGTATAGAAATTATGGATATATACGTGACCTAATAACGTAAGTATGTATGGTATCGCTGCTGATAGATCTCGTATATATGCCGATAGGCATATATACGAGCCCTGTCCCATTTCAGTTGGCCCATCAACAGAATTATTAAAATTTCTTAAAAAATTTACTGCTCTCAATAATAATCAAAATTGTATGTTAAAAAAACATCAACTATTTAGGCTGAACCCTGGTTTATCTACATTGTTTGCGGAAGTTTGCATACAGGTGAATGTAACATTTGAGGTGGCTGTGCAATTTCGCGTAACTAAGAGCAGACGTCAAAAGCGTTTTGGGTAGTTGCAGTTATAGAATTTTGTATTGAAGAATTAAAAAAGTACTAGAGGAAAAGTTATTGATCCGAACATTCGTTTATATAAATCTGGCAGATCTAATGCAGAAATTGGACAGTTATTGGGGTTGTCAAGATACAGTGTTCGCAAAGTAGTGCAGTTATTGAAATCAAGCAATAATGTCGAGCCTAAACAGAGGTATGTGAAAAAAGTGCACTTACCGATACTGATCGGAGGGCGTTGAAACGAATAATTAAACAGAACAGGAGGGCAAACTACGGTCAACTAAGCACACTTTGGAATGATGCTGAAGGAAGACATGTTTCCATCCACCTGTCACCGGGAAGCACAAAGATTGGGTTTTGGAACTTACAAGGTAAAATCTTTTGTTTTTAACTTTCGAAATGTTTTCAACAAAAATGTGTTTGGAAAAGCCACTGTTAACAACGCAACATAAGAAAAATCGGTTGAAGTGGGCAAAAGAACATAGAACTTGGAATCCTGAACAATGGAACAGCGTACATTGGAGCAACGAGTCTAGATTTGAAGTTTGTGTAGGCGACAATCGCAGCAGAGTTATTCGGCAAAAAAATGAAATTTATTATCCAGATTGTCTGAGGAGAATAGTTAAATTTCCAGCATCTATTATGGTGTGGGGATCAATGTCTGCAAGAGGAGTAGCCAAATTACATTTCATTGAGGGCATTGTGAACACCGAAACGAGTCATTGACGTCAGMAATAGATTTTGCTTTCAACAAGATGGCGCTGCATGTCATATATCCAAAAGATCTTTACACTGGTTCACCGACAACAGTATTCCACTTTTAAAATGAGTATCCGGTAGTCCTGACCTTTCTCATATAGAAACTCTTGGGCACATTATGAAAAAACAACTGCGCACAACTCCTGCCAGGTCGTTTTCTGAATATTACCTTTACACAGAATTTGTGACAAGAAATGGCTGTGACTGCGCTCATCCATAATTTTATCTACAGCTTTGTGAAAGGAAAAATTAAATTTTTGCATATTTCTGCGACTCGGGTCAAGTATAAATTTTACCGTATTCTGCTTCTTACATAACCTTGTACACGTAGAAAAGCACCTGGAGTTTATTCAAGTCCTGTTCCAACTTGGGGATATTAGTATAGGATACGACAAGAGTGTCGGCCTGGTGAATCAGAAAACTAAGGTTGAATATCCTAAGGAACGGATTGCAGGCTTTTGAGTCCGCTAGATCTAAAGTGACTCTGGACGAAGTTTTGAATGTTGGTCAGCGGTATTCTTAAGAATGGGTGGTAAAGCACGCCCCATCAAAGAAATAAAGGTACTAATGGAGCATCCTCGACTGATGTATCATGACACTTCCTATAACTTTACGTGAACAAGATGTCTAATTACTGTCCCATAATCACAAATAAGTATACCGAGTAATAACGAATATGAAAATTCTAAGTAATCGCGTAAGGGTATGTTTTAACATTAATATTGAATATTTGAAAAACACTGAACTTTCTGATTATAAGACATTTAATTGGGCTTTTCAGGAAAATATATTTCAGAAGAAGTACTGCTAGCATTGATCGGGAATTAAACCCGCGATTTTTTTATTGCTAATCAAATGGGCTGACTACTACACCAACAAAGCTCTATTCAAATTCGTTCCCAAATGGCATATATACGTCACAAAGTTTATAGCAAGTATTGCTATTGAACGCCATCAGCAGGCTTCAAAGTTGACTTCTGTTACGGTGGTCAGAAGTCAGAAGTCCCGGGTTTAATACCCCGGCAATACTGAAATATTTTACCTGAAAACCCCAATTAGACGCGTCTTATAATCATTGTTAGTAGAATAAGTAATAAATAACTTAGATATTGGAAATACGACTTATTTTATGTATTTGACGCTCGGACTAAGCCGGTTTATTCAAATTTTTTTCTCCAATTACTGCCGTTCTGCTGTTGTACTCCCGTGTCCTTCAATTGACAAAAAAAACAAAAATTTTTATTATGATACAAAGGAGCGAAACATATGTGTGGTTAATGTAGCAAGAACCTACAAATATGATGACCAATAATTGTAACATTACTATTAATGTTGTCACTAATAAAGCAGGTATTCGTAGATAAGCACCTATTGTTAAAAGTCTTTTGTATTTCGTTACATACAAATTATATTAAATAAAATTAATCCTTGATTCAATTGTGATAAACGCAATTTGCCATTTTTCCAGTTCAAAATTTTGATATAAAGTTGACATTAAAGGACAATGTGAAGGGATTCACTTTGAACATTTAGCAACGTAATTTTCTCTTTATCGTTATTCAGTTTTTTATTGCTGATCTAAAATTCAGTTTGTTCTTTAATAATCTATATTTGACAGTATATTTACTACAACCTACGGATAGCTCCACTAAGGATAAAGATCTTTGCTTTCCATAGGTAAGAAGGCATGACCAGTTACAACATGAAATAGGTGTCTTTGGTTTGAATTAAGCTAAATTCGTTGTATAACGTTCAATTTGACGAAATTTAAGGTCGCTTAGGGCAGACATATAAATAATTCTGTGGTAGTACATAGAATTCTTATCTGTGGTATTACGACAACTTATATTATTATACGGTAACTTTATATTTATGGCTATAAACTGAATGATTAGTATTGTAGTTCTACTACTTACAATGAAACTAAAACCTACTTCTACCCAGTAAACAGGAAATTGTGTCACATCCTGCTTAATTCATAAAAAATATATACTTAACAAGGGGTGCCACCCTGCCAACTATTGGCAATCCGTAAGCATTTGAATTATCTGGCAAACACAGGGACGCTACCGAATCTTAGTGGACTTATCTGTAAATCGCCTTTGAGGGACTTGGACAGGTTCATTAAAGGTATATTGCTAATGAACACAAAACAAATCTGCATTTATTATAAATATTTTTCATTATCATTCTGAAAATCCATAAATTGGAGTTGCATGTTGCATCAAGGATAATCAGTCAACGATCAAGACGATCAACATGTCCTCTGGTTTGAAGGCTTCCGTGGTTGTTGTCGATGACATGTTTCTCTCTGAAAACTGCTTCAGAAGCAGCCCGGAAAAGAAGTCAAACATGTCATCTTTTTAATTTGAAGCTTAGATCAAGCTTTTTCATAAAATAATTGATTTTTAGGGCGACAATGCTCTACAAAATGAAGTAAACTAAAATTCGATTATTCTAACTGATGCACCACTTATTTGATTACTCCACTTAGATATTACTCTCTAACTGGACTCCGAAGCTGGACTCCTCTTTTGATAATATCTGTCATAATCCATACCTATCCTCTATATCCACAGGAGGTGATAAGCATGGCAGCGTTTATAAATAAATTATGGAACTGCACTTGGTATTGTATATTTCTATTGTATTTCATAGTGATATACAATAAATAAAAATACTCCAACACATACAGTTCCAAGTCATAAGAATATAACGCTTGCCCATAGAAGATCAATTCTTTTGTTAAAACTAAACCTTAAGCATGTCCCAGAGAAGTGAAATGCATGCAAACGACGAACTATTCACATTACAAACGAGTTTCCCCGGACAATTCATCACGAAACTGTCGCAAAGCCCGCTGCAAATGTATCGCGCTTACTAGTCCTGCAAACAGGTCGTTCCGCAATCCTACAATAGCAGCCGCGTCGCCAGCGCATTATTACACATTTAATTGTTTGTCTGGCGATGGTGCTGCGCGAAAATTTTCCCGGGGCCCGCGGGAACCGACGTGCGTTAATATTTATGCCTTATAAATGGAGGAGTGCAGACGAGAGGGCCTCTCGCGTATAATGTTTAATTTCTGTGCACCAAGGCGTTGCCGAGGAGGCGCGCTCGAATTTGGACACCGTAAATTTTCGGGGGCCGTTTTAATTCCGTCCAGGGTCGTGGAGCAATTCGCGAAGGTGGCGCTGTTATCGGGAAATTAACTGTTGGGGTACTGAAGGGTTTATAGCTGCTAAGTTTTCCAGGCAATTTTTGCCTGTTTGCAGCTCCTGCTCCTGCGTCCTTGACAATGAACGAATCATCCTACCGAATCAAGCGAATTGATTCTCCTGATAGCGGTAAATCGCTACTACAAAGGTTAGTATTCGCAGCCAACCCAAATTATCTGAATGTGTTGAAAATCATTTGCAAATTATATCTCTTATCAGGGGCGCCGGCTATTAGAAAACCCGGTGAGTGCTCGTGCTAACATGATCGTGAAAATGGATCTTTGAATCCGTCCAATAGAACTCAATAGGTAGGTCACATGCAATACGACAGAAATATGTTAGATATATTTTTTATGAACAGAAACTGTGTTCAAACGCCTGTGAACAATATATAAAATTCACTACAGACTACAGAACGAGAGAACGAGAGCTAGAATGTTTACTCCCCTATTTAGAGACCAAAGTCATACGAAAAAATGATAAATTAATACTTGGTACAGTAAACCAACCTCATCGGGTAGGTATATATACTACTTGCCGGATCATTCGACACATATTCAAATAAACTATGTAAAACAGGTGATAAATAGAATTATTAAAATATCGCATTCACATTTTATTGAGAAAAATTTATTTTTTTTTTAATAAATTACTAATACACAATTCATACTCGAAAACTTTGATAACTCAAATCTTGTATTCTATTACTGATTTATCAACACTTCATGTAACAAATACACAGCTAACTGTGATTAACGATGGCATGCAGGGTGACGTGGGGTAGAGGGTAAATCACGATTCTATGGTTGACAATAACCTACAAACAGTAAAACATAGAAGGTATATAGCCCTACCAAATGTTACTAGATTAACGAAAAAATTAATCAGACGTTTAAAAAAATGGGCCGTATTCAAATATTAGCTAAAATTTTAACTTTTCCACGATAAATTTTTGAAATTTGTTAGTCGTGATAATTTAGCAATRAATAAAACGTAGAAGCTTTTATAAAAAATTCTATTTAATGCAGACCAGATGCTAACTGGCGCGATCCGCTATCTATTTTTATGTGATACTTTATTGGGTTTAAATTTTCCGATGCATAAAATAAAAGCATTTGCATGTCATAACGGATTTATACAAATTTAATATAAAAACATGCAAATTAGTAAGTAGAAAATTATTTACATTTGTTAGAAAAAATTTACAATAGCGTACAATAAAATTTATACACGGTATCGATTATGTTCATTACAGCTTGTTAATAAGCACATTACAAAAGTCACAAACTAAAAAAAAATTACTCACTATCACTTTCACTGCTAAAATCACGATTAACTTCTATTATTAATTCTTGTAGATGATTCGCTCTGTACCGATTTTCAATGTCCAGTACATGCCGCACTGAATTTCTCCATGCATCGACACTTGTTATTTCAGCTTCGTGTCTAATGTTTAGCAGCATTTCATTACTAAATTTTTAACCGGTGTTCCCTCGTCAAACTCTTTGTTTCAACTGCCCCCATATCATTTCAATGGGGTTGAAAATGCAATGATATCGGGGTAATCGTAGAATGGTGTGTCCACATTCAGAAGCGAGAATGTTAATTTCAAATTAATTCGAAAATTTTTTTGTGCCGAGCACTTCCAACAATTATTTTTTGTGTAGTCCTCTTCGAAATATAAATCTTATTTTCTTAAAAACTCTTGAATGGTAGCCTTATTAGTTGTTGTATTTGGAATTTTATCCAGTTGCTCCGAATGGTAACTAGCGTTGTTCATTACTAAGGCGCTGTTTTTGAATCAATTTTCAAACACTTCCGGATTCATATCAGAATGATAATAGGTTTAAAATCAGCAATAATCTGTTTGACCAGTTGCCCTACGAAGTCCATTTGTCACAAACGCCTCTTAATAAGGTATGACTGAATAAGTAAAAAATATTGCACTTCGTACGCTTATATGCTGTAAAACTTTAAAATATATGTAAAAACATATGCTTTATTTATAGTACGAGTAGAATAGTTCCGATTTCTTCTTATTTCCAAAAAAATATACAGGTAGAAACTACGTTTACGACCCTCAGGATTAAAAGAAAATTTTAACCTGTGAAGAAACAGGGCAGAGGACGATTGCACACCGCAATCAAAAATTAGAACGTATGGGCTGCCGCAATGAAATTGGAATGTTTACCATTCATAGTTATAAAAATAGATAGTACTCATTAAATTAGGAAAGAATACGATTTAGTCATACATTAAAAGCTATTAGGTGAGAAATATTTGTAGTTCAAGTAATAATACCAAACAATGCTCATTGATTTATCTGTATGGAAAAAAATCTGAAAAAGCCTAAACACAAAAACAGTGGAACGTGCCGAACCCGTCTGTTATTTACGACAGCTTTAGGTAATACTTGTAAACCATTGTGAGCGGTAATCGGCTGTTCGTATAATGAGTATCATAGATTGTTGCTTGCAACTATACTTGCTTTGGTTGGGTCGGTTTGAGTAACATGGAAGCACTATAGACGTTCTAACTTTAACTTGATAAATTTGACGAACGAGTTCATTTTTATATCTGTGATAAGCCAGTCTGAATTTATGGTACAAATTGGTTAAGCAGTTTTTAATTTGTCTGACATGTGTATTGTATTTGGTCGTGAGTGTTCCGCGCACACAATTTACTTCTCATCGAGTCGGCGGCGGCGCCACTGTCTCTTATTATTTGTAGGAAAATATTGTATTTAGATAAAAGCGTTGCCTTATACGAGGGTCATGTCCTAATTCCTTCACATATTAAGCTGACGCTGAACTGGCGATGGTAAAAAAACGAGTTCTGTCAAATTATCAAAGAATCATTGGGACATCACTTAGCTATAGGCCTCGATGCAAGGTCCTGACCAACACCTATTTAAACAAGAATTGTGAAAACGGAACAATGCCATTCTTTCCCCATTAAATCGTGTTAATCAGATAAACCCCCGTCCACAAATCTCGCGATTCTGCGGTTGAACGTACCCGTATGAAGCACAAAATTTCATTGAGGGGAAAACCGACCCGAGAATGCCATACATCCACAAGCAAAACAGACATTTACGCCCCTGGCTACAGACAAACACAATAAAACTGTTTACGCGAATGTAAACAACCGGCAAGCGTTGTCAAAAATAACAGCAGGTTAACCCAAGCATGGGAAACCCGACAAAGCGGGGTCGCTCCGCCAGCGTTGCCTGGATGTAAAGTCGGGTAAAAAAAGAGCAGGAGGAATCTTTGCGTGAGATTTAAAACCATTGCAAAAACGATAATTCACACGAACTTTGCGCTGAAATTATTTAGGAACTGATGAAGCCAATACCGATCCAACAAATTTTGTTCAAATCGAAAGTTTATTACCTAGAAAGATTACAGAACGACCTTATTCTAACGAAGACGGTTCAACGCTACCGACAAACTCCAAATATAAAGTTTCTTTTCAAATAGCATTGTCTACTTCTAATAAGATTATTTGATTATTCACTGTGCATTGTTAAAAATAGGTTTTCCATTGAAAACTAGGAAACTGAAATTATGACTACATACTACATAGGTATATACTACATACTGATGGTGACGCTCGAGCGGTTTCTAATAGATTTGTTGTGCTGGAGTGTTCGGCAGAAGTTCTATGATAGATACAGAGTTAGCTCTATGAATGTTCGAGAAATTTTCATCTGTCGGTATAAAAGGCAACGTGAACATGCGAGCGAGTAGTGCGATTTGAAAAGCTGCGTTGGACACACGAACCATGCGCACAGTGTTTTGATTAGGAATTGATTAAATTAGTAGTGTTGGTATAGCAGTATTTTGAAATAGTTGTGTTTCGATTTAGTGTATTTCGTTACTAATGTGTAAATAAAGGAAATTAAGTTAGAAATCTAGCTCGTACACATAAAAATACAACATGCAGCATATCCACTCTTAACATTTTCATACCGTATTGCGTTATTGTATGGCAACCGCAATTTAGTCCAAACTACTTATCTACGCTCTAACTCCGCGATAGAAGATTGTACACACTTTGAAATGTTCATCAACAGCTTTTTTGCGAAGTGCATCATCACGAAACTAAAGTGGAAAATAATGTGATAATACTGGAAATAAAAATCAAGGTCGTTATTGTAGACAATTACTGAACAGATAACAGGTAAACTTTGTTCGACACTAGTACTGCTTTGCTAGCCAGTTGTAGATAAGTAATGAAATAATTAGATTAAATAAACCTAATTGAATGAGAAAAAAGACGAAGTCAGAAAGCAAAAAAAACATTCATAAGCATCAGTGACCAACTTGTGAACTACATAAAATCTTGATATTACGTACGTATCAGTCATTTTGAAAGGTACGTCATATATAATATACATTCCTTTCAAACTAATTTTGACATGTTATTCTGCGACCTTCTACAAAGTCCCTCGATGCTCTTGACCAATTTTGTTGATAATGGTGGAAATCCATCCTTCGGGATGTGCCATCATCTTCTTGTGGTTTGTATTTGCCATGGTGTGTCAGACCTTACAAGCAGCAGAAAATACTGAAGAAAACGCACCGGTGGAAGAGGGCAACACTGAACAAGAAGTAGCATAGAAGGAAGCAGAACAGAAAAATTGCCAGTGTGGAATATTGCAATTTATTAAATGAAAAAAACAACAACAAATGTTTCCTGAAAAGAGACGTACTCATCAATGCTTATGACCTAAAACACTGAGGGAAAGTACCATACAGCTTAGCAGCGTGAGACAAAGAATACGTTTATAAAGTGTTAAACATATGCACCAAGCCGAGTCGATGAGTGTGCATTTAACCGAACTTATTATAAAAGTAAGAAGAGGTTTTAAAAGCTGGGTTTTAGAAGAATCAAATAGTAGCACAAAACACCATGTTAGGTCTTGTAACTTTGATATATCTATGTGTACGTATTCTGCCAAAAATAAACCTTAATCAAACTTTATGCACTCTATGAGTTCTATAAGTGAACGCAGATGGTTAGCGAAGAACACCACCGTAATTCAAATGAGACAATTCCAGTGACTCACAATCACAATTTTGGTTATCATACTCATTAAATTTTTGTATACAGTGACTTTATAGTTTTTAAAAATATTGTGTCACTCTCAATCAAACATTTAATGAAAACAGATTTCAAATATTACATTACGTTCAAAGCATTATAAGCTTAGGATTATTGGGGCAGCTACACCTAAATAAGACGCTAAATAAGCCCTAATTTCGTTACAATCCAGTCCAATTATCTAGTTTTCTTTTATAAACGCTCCAATAAATATCAACCGCTGGTAGGTACAGAATGTCATGAATCAAATGTACCTTTTATTAAGCCATCTAAATTCTTTCAAAAGGGAGTAATACGCCAAAACATGTAAGAAGTTAAACTATTTGTATATTGCAAATTTGGAACGATTAAGTACCTATTAGCTAGTAATTACTAGTTGTGCATTTACCTTTTTGAACACAAACATTATAAACGTTGCAATTTCTATCAATCTTTATAGAGGAATTTTAATTGAAACGTTTGATTGCTAACACATTTACAAGAAGTAAATGTTATCTCGTCACCTAGTTTCAAAGACTCCATAATTTTAATTCCCAGCCCCTCGTCCTTTTCCTCATTTTGGCAACCCCAAAGCTCGTGTGAACTTGCTCGTAGATAATGGCAATCTGTGCCGACTCGCACAGCAACGAAATAAATTTCGCCCCCGGAACACTGCGCCGTACCGAGTTCCACTGATAACGCATGATGAATGTTGAGATTAATTTGTCTGTTTCCTGCCTTCCCCGTTGCACCCTCGGGCGTCACCCTGTTCAGCCAGGTGTGGCGTCAAATTTTTCTTCCGGTGTACAGACGGTGGCGTTACGTTTAATATAAATGGGACACGGGCGAAATTTACGATTGGAGGGGGAGATGTCCTGAAAAGTCTTGGTTCTTCACATATCTGTTCTACAAATTGATGAAGCAATTCGCTGCCTTTAAACTTTAGATCCAGCCGGTGCTAGGAGGTTCAAAAAAAGGGAAATACCCAGTTGCCAACTTTGGTGTTCCATGCTCAATTTTTATCTTCTCTTTTAGATCTACTTCTTCCTATTGATGTAAGTAAATGGCATATCCAACTCTAGATGGGATTGGGCCAAGGCAATGCTGATGATTGAATTATTCCTTTAGACAACATTTTATTAATTTGGGATTTCGCTTGATTCCGGTGAATTTCTTGGTATCGATAACTTTCAGGTCAATTTTGTGAACAATTTTTTAGTCATCGCAATAAAATATATTAAAGCATTCAAAACATAGATTGCGTATAGCATCTCTTTCTTTTTTATTACAATGATGTAATCAAATCTAAGTTGTTTTAAGTTAGCTTTCAGCAAGTTATATGCCAAACTGCAATGGTGTTTCATTCCCCTGTGAGTTTGTTGCGATTAAATCCTGTATCAGACAATCTAAATAAGGTTGATCACTAAAGGTCAAAGCATTTTTAACATTTTGTTAAGTTGTTAACTCTGATCTGCCACATATTAAATCTGCAGCCGGGGCAGGCAGTTCACTGAAAATAGTACCAAAAGGACAAACATTAATTACTTCTTGAGTATTTGATGACTTTTAGTAAGCTCTATAATATAATTCTGGCAAAAATTTATTAATAAGAAAAGCTGTTTTGAGTTGTCATGTGGTATATTATCTTCTTGATGTCTCAAAAGAGGCACGTTTAACAATTGTGATGGTTGATTTGTTGCCATTTCGCGTTAGATTTCTAAATCAAAACTAGAAATACAGTTAATGGCATCTAATTCACTTCGACGTGTTGACGTAACGTATTTTATGATGTCCGAACTATAACTGCACACAGTTATAAGCAAAGCCGTTTTAAGTAAGTAAAAAGTAAACGTATGTTAGGATGAGCATGTAGAAGGGTTTCTTCTGTTTCTTATCTTCTACTGCCTTTATTTTCTGGCGAAGTGGGCCTTCTTCCTGGTCTAGGGTTCTAAAAAGTAGTTGACTGAAGTGAACTCCTCTACGCTGGATTACGGGATCCATCAAATATCGGCGATTTTGGGCGCTAATTCGTCAACACCGCGACGTTTCTCGTTCATTGATCTCGAAATGCGGCTCGCCATTCGGTCCATCCGATTTCAGCTTTCATGGTAGCGATTGTCAATAAAACGCTGAAACGGATCTGCTTATTTCGTGATTTGTTTCGAAAACCCCGTTTGAAGAATACTACTGACTGCGCCAGTTAATGCTGTGATTCGGAAAAACTTTTTTGTTACTAATTTAATCAAATATATATTACTTTGTCTAGATCATAATAAGTAATGTTACTATCATCTGTTTACAATTGTCAGATAGATGTTACATCCTATTATCTGCAGTTGCAGAGGCTACAGGTAATTGCTCACCGGAAAGTAACTAGCGTAAGTTAACAGTCACCTCCTTGTTTTCAAAGGGATAAGTAGCTTTAAAGAACGACTTCAATATTCCGATTGCAAGCTCTCTAAAACTAGCACATCCCCACGTTGTTTCTGTAACGGCCTGATAAGTTCGTCAAAGTTTTCTCCGTGATCAGCATCTGGTCGGCAGTTTTCTCGAGAATTTACATCTCGTTTGTCGGCGATTGCTCACCCGTAGGTGTCAAAAGATAAGCCGAGTTATTATGGATGTCCCCGAGCTATTTACTGACGAATGCCTGAGAATCTAGCGACGCCAGCTAATGCGGGAAAGTTTGGCGATGCCACCGAGGCKACTATGTTCTGCACATATGCGAAATTAATTACGTTCAAAACGCCGAGAACCCCTAGCCGAAGCATGTTGTTGTGGTGTTATCAGGTGGTGAATTTAGCATAGTTTAGTACACGACCAGCGTAGAGACTTTGGAACGGGTTTTTAAGACGCGTCGCTATCTTACGGTGATATTAATACAAAGTTATGAATTTGTACCTTAAGAAGTAATTACAAAATTATAGGCGTAAATATACCATTAGAAAGGTAATTTTCCCGGAGACATATTCAAGATGTTTAACGCAGAATTTAAAAAACCAAGCGACATATATTACTTTTCTGTTGCAGTTGTCGAAAACCAAAATATGTTAGATGTATTTATGACGATGCTAGAGTGTCACAAATTTATGAAGTGCGAAATTTACTTGTTCAAGCAGCAGGTAATATTCCTAAACCACACTCAGCAGAGGTAACTATTTACTCGTAAAATGCTTTACGCCGAGATATAATATGAAATACAAGAGTGCAAACACAAAGCGATATTGGAATTAGTTGAATTTCGGTTGACGCTTCTGTAATTTACAAGTTTCTATGTATGTCCTCGGAAACATCGTATCAATTCTAGCAAAACAAGCAGTATATAATTTACAAAATATTTTGCTCATACTGTTGCCGAGGGAATTCTTATAGAGGCAAACCACACGTATTCAAAAAACCATACGTACAGGTTCCACAAGTAGTATGGAGGCTGAAATTTAGTAGTGGGGTTTTGGCCAAGTATTAAAATGTTTGGGGTAAAATGCAATATTGATAGTAGTAGGTACGTACACGAAGATTATTGAAACTAGACCTTACAGTGACCTGACCTGACCTGAGCTGACCGATACTGCAGTCCTTTGCAGAACCGAAAATTAAACCAAAATAAAGAAAAAAGGGGCAATAAAATGTAAAAAAGAATGCCATAAATGGCGTCTTTGGTGATCACAATAAATGTTTGGCCTATATTTGCCACTAAAGAAATGATGAACACAATCTTTTACAGCAGTTAAATAAATAATTCCAAAAGCAAATACAAAGATTTTAATACTACCATCAACTTACGCTTGACGTTTGTAATTTGACGTTGATAACAGCGTTATAGAATGTTTTCATTCGAATGCAGCAAAATTAATTTGTGACTCGTATTGTATAGCCAGTTGTACGGTAAAATGAGAAAACACTTTGGCGTCTTAAGTCTCTTAAATAGATAAAATGCCAGCAAATGCTTCGTAAAAGAACCGCGAGAACAAAGTAGAATAGGACAGCCATATAGACAGAATAGTAAACATGGCGCGAAACAACAACTTGTGGGGCGAAAAAGAGTTGGAAACCCAGGCCACGAGGACTCCTTTATTATATAGAGCCTGCTAGCCTAATATAAAGAGAAAGAAGAAGAAGAAGAAGAATAAAGGAGAGATAGACCTTTGGTTTTGGTTAGTCAAAAGTCTGCAATAACAAGCCGAAAGATTTGGAAGATCCAAGCCGTTGAATTCGACAAGAAATGAGTATAGTAAATCTGCTCAGAATGAAAATTTTGTTATTTAATAATCTAGTTCGATCTGACACATCCATTTCACAATCAAAATGTGCTACTTGCACATTATTCTACATGTACAATGTGATTTATCTTTTCGCAGTAGACTATAATAATAAAGTGCTATATTATGTGTATATTTCTCAAGCAAGTAAGTTGCGCTCTATAACATGAGCCACGCGCAGCGAACATCCAGTAGTTAGACCCCTATAAGCGCCATATTTGACCCATCTTCCGTGAAGTGTACTCATATTGTTAGGAAAGTTTGAAAGTGTAATGGTTGTGAATTATTATCATTTATGTAGCGTATGAATCAACTTCTCGTATCTATGCCCTAGATTAGAGATGATAACCTTTTTTCTAACGGACATAGTTAGGACGATTACAGCTTAAAACTAATTCATTACGATTGGGAATCCTAGCAATCATTTTTGCAATCCATTACAATTACAGCTACTCGCCATCATTCTTGTAATCGATGACGATTGCAATTACATTGCGATTACTTGTTCGTGTAGTTTAAGAAGTGATCACAGAAAAAGCAAATAGAGCGTACAACTACACCACAGAATGTTCTAGAATTAGGATTACAATTACTTGCCATTATTTTTGCAATCGATTACGATTACAATTACATTTATCGTAAACGTAATCGTTTATAATTACAGTTACGTCACAAATGTAACCAATTAGCTAATTCATTTAAAAGTACTCGATTACTTCCCAGCTCTACTAACAGAAGCATAATTTATAGAAAAGTTTGAACCTGACGCAACAATAGCGTAACGATGAGGAGAAAGTATTACAGGAATCTGTAAATTTACAGGTTTGGAAGATAGATATCTACTTATCTGTAATTTGTTCCTGGTATAAGTTTTCACAGTTGGAGTTAGGTGGTATTATCCTAAACTGATAGACGCAGAAAATGAACATCTAATCAAATTTCTTGGAAGCCAGATAGGTGCCAGTAAGACTCTTTGACGGAAGCTCCTCAGTATACGTCTGTCTGATATTCAGACGTCTTTCCAACCCACTTGCGTAGGCACAGCAATTTAATCACCTTCAATACGCTTGTTCTGTTCCTCCACCGATCCTTTGAACGTCACACATTCCACCAGCAACATATTAAGCAACTTTCACCGGTAAATCTAGTAATTATGCCTCATTCTACGTGACGCGCTCGTCTGGGGATTTCCATTGAAACTGCTCGCCAAGCTCTGAGGAATTTCCGGGAAAACGCCCTACGGATTCGTTAATATGTGTCAAATAATCTCGTACGAGCCGCTTATAACGCATGCCTGCCTCATGACATGAATAATTTATTTTAAAGCCTAATTCACAGTTTCTTATTCATAAGTGGCGCGGAAACGCTGGGTGGGGATTAGCATTGTGGTGATGAATTGGTAAAGGGGCTGCACGCCACCCAGGGGACTTCGGTTGCTCTGCAACGCTATTAAAACCACGGAATATTATACGGACTGGACAGAGAACTTACTGATGAATGAATCTGTTAGTTATAGAAACCTTTCAACGAGACGAAGACTATATTGCTCTATTTTATTTAACGATAGATAAACAAGTGTAAAGGAATTCCAAGTGAGATGATCCGGCCTTTAATTTGGTAATGAACGAACAACATAGAGGCAGTTTCACAAAAACATGAAAAATACGAGTAGTTCCCTGCTTTTCCAGCGTTTCTTTTATTTCTTGATAAAAACCTCACTATAATCGCCCCTGGACTTGTATTCGATGGGGTTTGGTGTTGTACCCCGTGGGCAATATCAATGTCTAAAGGTGTTACGGGATTTAAGCTTGATCCTTTCACCTTCAGCTGGCTGTTCTCCCTAACCAACTTGTCCATTTGTCACTTTATGATACAGCTTCTTCAAGCTGGACTCAAAGGAAGTAAGTTGATTACTGCGGAACGTAAACGATTCCAATACTGTATCATACTTTGTATTGAGGACTTTAATATCATTTTGCAGCTCAAGATCTGAGCTAAAGCAAGCGAGTCATCAGAGACAACTTTAGCTTCAGTAAAGGTTCAGTAATCGACGATCTCGAGTTCGAGGCTGGCCTGTTTGTTTTATATATATTTATGACATTGCCTTTTACCATCTTGTCTACGTTATATATGTTTCGCGTGCTTTGATGATATTTTACTTGTGTATTTATTGTTTGTTTATGTCTATAGTGTTTTTGTTTATATACTTGCACTTTCAACTTGTTTTATTTATGATTTAACTATTTAACTTTAATTTCTTTTATGTTAGGATGTAGGTTGCCTTTGCCATGACTCTTTTAGCCCAATAGTCCTAGGTGAATCACGGCACTCTAGTAATTTAGGCAGCTAGCTGTAGAATATTAGAATAAACGCAATAAGTTCTTTTACATTTAGTGCGCATTTCATTGCGTCAACCATCTCATCCTAGCTTTCCATAAGAGTTCAATTCCAATCAAAAGGTAAATAAATTCATCACATGTCCTAACCAAACGCTAACTAGACGATCACGCCATTTCGAAGTATATCAAAATTGGAATCTGTTTGATTAACAATTGTCTAAATTTATTGGAAAAGAACCTTGGGGATATCACAGTACCTTGACCTTGAAAGAACGCCAAAATATTACAGATGCAAATAAAACGTATCTCGCAACAAAACAGGGAACCCTGACAAAAACTACCGATAAACGACAAGGCGAAAGGAGCCGTTCAGCCTATACATGCAAAGAGTGGCACGTGTCGAAAGTATTCAAAAGCATCGAAGTATCGAAAGTGTTTAAAAGTATCGAAAGCAAGATTTGACCAAAAGCTTTTAGGGATTGAAGGAACAAGTGTTCCTTCTGAACGTGTTTTTAGCATGGGTGGGAATGTTGCAACCGATTTACGTGCATCGCTGACAAAAAAATTGTCCCCAAAGATTAAAATGTCAGAAAAGTTATATTATACTTCTTTACATTTGCAGTCCCATGTCTGGGAGTGATTCTTTCAGTGCGTTCCACAAAAAAGTTATATAAATGTACAATTTTTGTTTCGGTTTTAGGTTAGGTTAGATTCTCCCTTATCACCCTGTATATTATTATTATTATAGTATATTTAACTTTAATAGTATTATTTAGTTCATTTATGTATTTCTTACGTTCCCAACATGCATAAACAAGGTTTGAAAAGGTGTAAACACAATTGTATAAAATACTGGTCGGTTTGAAACAAAAATGCTGGTATAGGTAAATTTTATTATCATTTTTTAAGTAGTTTACCTAACACGGGAATGACTTACCAATCGAATTGTTTGTGAGATTTGGCGTAATCGATTTTTCAACAGAAATCGATAGAATAGAGCTTACTCAGTAGAACGATAACCCATATATAGAATCTGCTATCTACTATTGAAAAATGATGAAGAGTAAATAGTAGTAACGCTGTATTGATTCCCCCTTTTTTAAAAGATAAATTATAGATTGTGGAATATACAGAATTCCACATTTTCTAAGCGTAATCAAACTTTACTGTTTTCTTTTCAAATAGAACACCCCATGTATGTGCTCGTATTTAGAACTTCTAAGAAATTTCTTTAGGAATTCTATCGATTCCTACTTAAAAAGTTGTGGCTGCTATTTTACAGAATCGCTAATAATTACATTATATCCTAAACAACTAAAATATTAGGTAAAACCTGCATCAAAAATAAAAACTGATCTGTCCAAGCGTTTTTATTCAGCACTCTGTATATAGGGAAAGGTACGAGTTGGGTCCCACTAAGCCCCTGTGAGCCTGTTAGCTAGAAAAGGTTCTATGCGAGTTGGGTCCCACTGATTCCTGGAACTGTTTAATCCCAATAAAGCAATTACAGAGGATATTGTTTTTCCCAAAATCCCTTCTTCCTAATATTTTGTCATTCATTGGTGTACAATTTAGCAGCCCATTTATAAAATTTGCAATATTTGGGCTACGACAGATAGTGCATAAATTTTAGTTTCATTTGTGAAGTAGTGTTCAGAACAATGTCAAGTTTCAGTTGTGAAGTGAGTGAAAAAGGCAAAGAACTTATTGTTTTAAATAAGTTCAAGTTCGGCTTTCACAAGTATATAAACAAGAAAACCGTGAAAAGGTGAACTTTTACGACTAAAAAAACCTTGTGCAAGGCATTTATTATGACCGAGGGTAAGTTTCAGTAAGTATCTTTTTTGATAAGTTTAAATTTAAATTCCTCTTTCGGTTTTTAATGCTGTAAAATATCAAATCAGTGTAAAAGAACAATGAATATTGTTTTGCTTGCGATTGCTTTCTCAAAATGCGAATCCAAATTTTGTAAGTTTTGAAATTAGGAATTAAACAACAAACATGCTTACGTGCTATTCAGTAAACAATTGAAAAAAACACGAAATTTATTCAAAATTTCTATAGCATGAAATCATCAAAAAACAATATCATACGACGCTTAAAGTTTTTTGGAATTGTTAGTAATAGTAGATACCTATTAAGTGACCTATGCTGTGTGCTTTGAAATATGAATGTTCATTACTTTTGAATAGTAGATGGCAGACCCTACGTATGGGTTAACGCAGTATCCAGCAAAAAAGTTTGATCGATTTCTGCTGAAAAATGGGTTTTGTTATTTAAAAATATCTAGAAAACATTTGAATGCGTAAGTTAATCAAATATGGAATTTCTAAGAAAATATTTTTTATAACACTACGGCTTACTGGGGCCCAACTCGCCTATGTTTGGGATCCAACTCGCATTGCAGATTAGTATACCTACATCGGCCGGTACCCAGTTCGCCTACTCCCGTATATAGATATAAATAATGACATTTCCGTTTATGGCTGAGTTTAATGTCCCGTTAACTGACCTTTCTTTTAATGCAGTATTTTCACGGATGTAGTATGTTTTATTATATGTATACTTAAATGTAATATATGTGTAAAAAGTTGAGTTGTGTTTTTCACTATAAAGCACCTTTGTTTTATAAAGCAATTTGTTAGGCTGTTACTAGTTATTAAGAGATATGATTTTCTACGACCTACATTTACATAAACAAGTATGTGGACACTGGACACATAAATGAATAAAAATAGATAATTTATATTGAATTAGGTTTAAACTAGTTTAATTTAAGGTGTAGATGGTTAGTAGTTATAACTGATTTAACATTTGATACATAGTACATGCGCCTCAGCATATTCTAAACTATCCCTATTTCAATAATTTAACCATTGATTTATAGCACCTATATAAATATAGTGAAGCGACTTTGATACCTTCGATACTTTTAATAGATTCAATACTTTCGATACTTTTGATACCTCGATACTTTCGAGTAGTATCGATACTGCATCGGTATCGAATATCGATACCTGTCTAACGGTATCGCCCAGCCCTAGTCTTTACTAAATGGGTCAGAAACTTAAGGTCACAAACCATCCGCCAAACCTTCATGCAGCAAATGAGATTCTCTTTAACATAGTCCACAGCTCCATGACTACAAAATCGCAACCTTTAGACGCCTAAAACCCCATATCGTCCCCAGTCACGATCAAAGCTGTGTTTTTCCAATTCGCAAATGAGAGTTCCGTCTCGGCAGAGGAGTCGCCGACGCTCTGCATCGCCGGCGTCGAACGTGACCGCCACTTCAAAGGAAGTGCGCCGATTTCGGCTGGCGTCGTGAGTTACGGCGGCGAAAAAAGACCAAAGCTTGGACGCCTGGGCGCGCGTTCGTTTTCTTTTTGCGGTCGTCGATAAATATCGACGGGCTGACACGTAGTTACGGACGGAGAGCCGCGTCGTAGAAGGCGTTTTTAAAGGGCAATTTGAAAAGGACGGTCGAAGATGCAGGTTGCATACTTTTTGGGTCGAAGGGCATCCGCTCATGTGGGGGAAAATGCATCAAAGGAGCATTCATATCAGTGTCCTCAATTCGTATCGAATACATTATTATTCGAATGTCCTTCCTGAATCAGCATGTCATCACTTTTATCAAATCTTGTATTATAATGTCATGGATAAATTTGTGCCCAGGGAAAAATTAGTTCATAAAGAGGTCAAGCATCCTTTGTGGTATACGGGTTTCATCATCAAGAGGATTAAGCAAAAGAATATGCATTGGAATCTCTACAGAAAAACTAAGCTCCTTTTGCATCTAGATATAGTGAAATCATTCGTAAAGATAGACAATAAAATTTCCAGAGAACACGAAAAATTCATAGAATCGACTGAACGTTCACTTGAAAATGACCCTAAAAAGTTCTGGTGCTTCATCAATTCGAAAAAGCAGTCGTCCAATCTTCCGGGTTGCATGCATTTTAAGGACAACCTGTTTTAGAATCAGCATTTGGAAAGCACTTTTGCAGTGTTTACAATTTCAACTATGATACTACTTGTAATGATGAAATCTATGATAGTACTTCAATAGTTATGAATTCTGTAATAACAAACAGAATTAATTTGAGCTCAACTAAAACGAGTCTAAGCTACAGAGTAGCAAATGGATCTGTAACAAAAATCGATACTGTCAAGTTTAACTACATAAAATATTTTATTTACAATCACAAATGACATTTAAACTTGATTGTTACCTCTATTATAATTTAACAACAATTTTTCTATTACTGAATTTTGCAAAGCTTAACATTTTTCCAAAGTTATTGTGGGCTTCGCTTAAACCGGCAACACCACGCAAAAGGCATATTCCGGTGCGGCTTGAATGAGCCTAGTTGGTGGAGATACTTGCACGTTTTGTTGCCATGGTAACGCTGTTTGCAGGTCGACATAATTCAGTGGCCGAGTGGAGTAATATGTTTGTCGATTTTTCTTGAAATAAACAAATATACTCGTGGAAAGAAGTTCCACAAACAGGAGAAGTGATAGCAAATGTTGAAAGATAGATAAGAATAATGTAGTTTATGTGAACAAATGTGATATTTATAAACTTTTATAAAAACAAACATCGCTGGATATCGAGTCATTCATCCCTTTGTGATAAATCCGTTTGCTACACTATGATTAATCAAAATATATAGGGAAATAACATTTAAATTTCCTAAAGATATGTTACTTCCTGGTTTCCTTAGCTAAGATGTGACTGGCCAATTATTATTTATCTTGAAATTATCAAATTATCCAAAACCTTATTCAAAGCTAGCCAAAGTCAATCAAAGTTTAATATCTAGCTAGTTCGAGGACCTACCAAATACGGATTTGGGAGCAGATTCCATTTATAACCCATTTTATTCTAATTTCTGCGTATGTTCGCAGAAAAAACTCCAGATAAAAACACTACAGCGTTACTTTCTCTATCAAATGCCAATTTTTGAGAGCTTTGAGAGTTACAGTTTTACTGAAATTTATCCTATAAACGCGCCTCTTACTACAATGTTAATGTAATGTTAAAAATCACTTACGTATACTTTAGAAACAGCCATCGTGTTATAATTTAGTTAATCCGAACTTTATTTTATTGGGTTAACAGTGACAACTACGTCTGAAATTGAACTTACCTGCCACAGCATTATTAGCGCAACAAATGCATTGAATACATGGGGTTATGCCGGTTTCAGTTTTTACTAACTCACGATAGCCCTCAAAATTCTGCACCATGTTCTATACTTGGCCGTTTATTAGCTGATACTATTTGTCATCATAAGAATAATGAAACATACTCTTTGTTAAGACAAACGAAAAAGAAACTGGCAGACTGCTCTACATAAACATTTTAATTAAGCAAAAGGATAAGGAAGGCTTGAAATTACGGCTATTTTTAGAAAAACAGGAGTAGCATGATAGATTCATCATCCGTGACGACATATGTTTTACTACTAATACAATAAATTCTTGTTTGGACCCAATTCCATCATTAAATTGTGAGATTTTATGTTTCTATCGGAAGTGCAATAATTTGTACGCCCATAGGCATTAATGTGTTCAACGCAACTTCTACGTCCACGACCTCAAGCTTACCACTCAAGATGCATGCCATACTAGTAGGCGAAACGTTCGGAGACAAAAGAAGCAGCGTTTTATCAGCATTCGGTTTCTAAACTCTATTATTGTGACGAGTGAGAAGAACTGATTAGGAGCAACAAATAATTTGTTATGACAAATGACTTCGAGTATGCAACCCGTCAACCTGATGATTAATTTAAACAGCCATCATGACACTTTCTTCCGTTAAAAGTCGCGTTGCATCCAAATAATTAAATTCACCGTTTAATGCCACGATGCTTTATGCACTTCGGGTCTCCGCCAACAGTCTATTCATCTGGCCGCCGCCTCAGGTAGCACTAAGAGAAATGTAACTGGATACACCGGGCATCCACACTGACACTCAACTTAATAAACGGAAGAATTTAATTTCCGTCCAAATTACGAGCACACTGTGACATAAAAAGCTCGTCGCTTTGCTGCCGTCCATTTAGTTATCCAATTTCATAACTACAAATGCGCCTCTATAAATGCACTTTATTATAAAAAGGTTCTCGCTGAGGGCGCGATACGGTACAGTAAAAATGAACGTGAAATATCTACCGAGGGATTTATTTAGTGCAATGCGGTCTATAAAAGTGGATTCAGACAAGCGCTTTGTGTGCGACTGAAAATAAAGGTTTTTATTGCGTATCTGATGCATGATTCTACAAAAACAAACGTTCTAAACACATAGGCGGCCGGTTTTACGTCAGATTGCTTTGATTTTCTTAAAAATGAGTACTGGGGATTCAAATTTAGATTTTGATATGTAAATCCAGCGTTCTAATTTAAATATAATCCTCTATTGGTCACATTACACTGCTGATCCCCCATTTGATGAAAAACAAAACTTTTATTTTTGCGTCAGAATGCGAGCAATTACTAGATGAGCTGGATCTAAAATAAAAACAGTTCATTACTGCATACATTAATTCAATGTACCAGTCTAATTAAATAAGGGATTATGCCATTTAACTTAATAAAATACAACTACACTACGGGAAAAAAGTATTATTTAATATGTGCACAAAGTGACGTTTAAAAAATTACACAAATTAGTGGGCAAGCAAATATTTAAAGTGTGATCAGTCAAGTTACAGTTTGGCATAAGCAATCGATGGCGTATGACACCTCAAAAAATTGTTCTAAGGAGTAATGTGAGTTAAATCTGTTGACACGGTAGATTGATCAATAAGGGCTCGAATAACCAAAGTAAAGCGTATGGGTCTATTAAAGAACAAACTGCTCTGTTTCAGAATTCTCAAAATAAGTCAGCGGTTCTTTTTTCGGATTCTTGCAAATAACCCTTTTATACCCTACTTGAACGACAATCTAATATTAATAATAAGTAATAAAATTGATAAACCTATAATATCCAGGGTTCTCACGGTAACTTTTTTTAAATACCTCTAAAACTAATCTTATTTTTTTTATTTTTATCGATGCCCTTAATCGAATGCGCTATAAAATTGCGTTGTATCTAAAATAACAAACATGTAGTCAACATCTCATTCAGTTGATGTTCAATTTTTTTTGCAAACTCTACATAATTATTCTCAAAAAATCATAAAACTTGCACATTTAAACCAAATAAAGAAGTTATTCTTGTAGACTGTTACCGTGAACACCCTGTAGAAATTGTCAATTCAATAGGTAAACACACTCAGGTGTTCAGAATGTCCCAACATATGGCGTAAAAAGAAACAAACTCAATTGTACTGTCTTATTCTACAATTACAATAACTTGTTATATGAAAGTTTGCACAAATTGTAGCCCATTTTCTTTAATAATTTATTATTGAACCAAATTTGTATTTGCACGGCTGAGCATGCACACAGTATGAACAGAACGCTAACTGAATAGGAAATTTTAAATCAAGAATAATAATGATGATGATAATAATAATATAATGTCTTTATTTGGACAAACTGATACAAAAGAAAAAAAAACAAAAAAGAAAGATATAACAATTAGCCAAAATGGCGAAGTTCAGTTTTACCTTATAGGCAATAAAAAGACGTTTACGACCTTGCCGAATAGCACAAAATTATTCTGTTTACAAGACATCTTTTAGATATATACCACACTTTCGAAATTAATAACACATTAATAACACATATTTTACATATCAAGCAAAAGGGCCAATTACTAAATTCACTAGAAAATCTAGAGACAAAAGATCCAATGTCCTGACGAAATAACACTAAATTCTCGAGTAAGTTTTGAACCTACATATCTCATCAATAGTCCTTTTTTAAGTTTAGCGTTTAGGTGGCAATGATATTAATGTTAAGTTGATAGTGCGAAAATAACGTTCACTGCAAGTTAAATTTGTTCAACAATAAAATAATTTTGAGTTAAAAAGGTTTCATTATACTCACATTAATAATTTTAAATAGAAAATTCCGATTGATTGTTAGTATTTCCGGTTGCGTTATGTCAGTGATGTTTTTGCCTTATTTGGCAGCAAAAAACGTAACACTGAAAACTTTTTGGAGAGCTTAATTCCCATTTCACGAACAGTAATATCACAATTAAAAAAATGACGTTTTCCATTTTTAGATATTCTGGCGTTAGGAAGGGGCAACAACAAATATGTTCATAACCAGTGAATCGCAATATTAACATAAACTTTACATTTTCTTAGTTAAAACATAAATTAGTTAAATACCCTTTTTTTAAATCAAACTGTACAAGAACGAAATACTTGCTTAGGAAAATAAAGTACAGAGAAGCCGTTTTTAAACACTACCACGTATCTTTACCATTTGCCTGACAATACAAAATTAAATTACAAGGCGCCTTTCAACCAACTCGTTTAAAACTGCCTTTTATTGCCAATAATTCTACTAACAATCCTATAAGAAACCCGAAGGACAGGTTAGAAGAAAACAACAAATCAGTCCATTGTGAAATAGAATGTAGTAGCCATAATCGTCACTATATTGGGCAAACCTGTCGTTTTATCGGAGTTACAGATATATGACTCATTTTAGGTTTGGGGTAAGATAGATTTAGTTTGTCCCGCATACTCAGAGAGATGAATGAATTCAGATTGAGGTCCGATTTCGAAATCAGCATTCTTTGAACTAAACAGATAAGGAATTCAATTAAGCGTAAAATTAGCACAGTACTAATTGGTGTTTTGTTGACTTGACTCCACTTCCATTTATAGATTTGATGAGGATATTATTTTCAGAGAGTCTACTGAAGATGGCAGCCTACCTGTCGAAATGCGTTTTTAGACCTTCTAAATTATTGCGGTAAAATTTAGTTAAAATCCAATAACTAAGGACTTTAGAAAATAGAATACGAAAAAATGATACTCTATGCCAATCGACAAAAATCCCGAAGACAAGAATATTGAGTAAAAAAGAATCTATAAAGGTACAACAATTTACAAGGAAATAACGTAAACAATAGGAACTGCAGAGTTTATCATTAGTGTATCTTACCTACTGGGGTTCGAAAACTAGTCCATAAAAATGCTCCTACCTGAAACAAGAAAGAAATGCGTAAATTCACGGCCGACAAAGCTTACCCACACAAACAAAAAACAAACAACACCGAATCTTCCATTAAGTGCGCTACATATTTCTGTCCCATTATGAATTTTTCATAGTGGCGCGCCTGCGAGCACAATATTTCCTCGTTTATCTAGCTGGAGCTGTATGCATTTTAAATAAAAACACACTAACTTTATCCTGAAAGCTCGCCGGTAAATAGAGCAAAAGGTTCCTCACACGTTGGAAATGAGTTACGAGCCGGAGGAGCAGCAGCTTTTTCTGAAAACTATAAAAATCATCACTCCATTCGCGCCATGCTTATAGCACGTAACAGGCTTTCAGATTTTATATTTATGCGTGTCTACTAAAGTTGAAATTTATTACTTGTTATAATGGAGATCCTTCGGCGCGTTTGTTTCTGTTTTTACTGCATATTCTGCAGCGAGTTTTAGAGTTGCTAGCTCCTGGGCCTGTTGATAACTGGATAGTTTATTACGCCGATTTTATTATCGGAAGCAACAAACAAAGGGTAAATATTTTATAGAAAATCGATGGAAGGGAAAACGTTTTAGGTTGACGTTTGCTCTAAAATTAATTTAAGTACAAGTAGCTCTAATGGATCGAATCCCTTGGAGGATTCTAGGACACAAGCACTGGAAGCAAATTAAGCATTTAGAGAAAAGAGAATCGATCTATCACGAAGCGAAATTACGTTGATATAAAAATAAGAACACTCGCTTCAGTTTTGTTTCAGAAAACTAAAGTATTTGTAATTTAAAGAAAGTTGAATGACTTCATTATTTGGAGAGTTCGAAAAAAGTGTAAAGGCATTTTTTTTATACAAAATTTTACATTGAATTTGGCAAATTGGGTAAACAGATAAGTTAATTTATTCCTGGGATATGACACAAACATACTTATTAAATAGCAGTCTTAGTTGATGTTGACAGATTTTGATTTTAATTGTTTTAGGCTTTCAGAATACACAGGGTTATGAGTATAATAAGTGAGTAATAATATACAGGGTGCTCCTTTAAAAAAATACCAAATGTACCCGAGAAATTCACTAAAAATATTTTTAAGGTCTATAACATTACCTACACATAAACGCAAATAAACCCACAATTTGCATATAAAATGTAAGTGAAAAATAGTATTTTTAAAACCTTTGTTTAATTAGGTATAAGTTTTATTACATTTTTTCTCTGGTTGCCATGGTAACGTCAGTTCAAAGCAAAATAGTCATACTTTGCACGGTTTCTCAAAAGATTTAAATGAGACGCTATACTTTTTCAACTTTGTTTTGCAGGTTACTATGTAAGAAAGATGGTGGTGAAAACCCCAGGCAAATGTAATTTTTTGTTTTGAATTTATTACCAAAATAACTAGTACAAAAACCACAAAATAAAAAAAATGAACTTCCTCCTTGATCTCTAAAGAAAAACTACATAGCACGACATGCTTTTATTACTCTGTTTTGTAGGCTGTTATCTAAGAATAACTGGTAAAAACTTGAGATTGTAAGCTTTTATCGTGTTTTTTTCGTACTCTAAAATGACAAAAAAGTAACTTTGCCTTTTGGTCCCGGAAAAAATTAACTAGAACGATATACAATTTTTAACTGTGTTTTGTAGGCCATTGCTGAATAAAAAACCTAAGGATGATAGCTCTGCAAATAAGTAGGATCTAGAATTAATAGTCCTCTTCCATGTTAAATTTCTGATTTGTCCTTCTCAGCACTTGTTTGTGTACACAGAATTTTTATTACAACAAATGGACAATCAACAAGCAGGTTGATATGATAGCATTTACACTGACTTTAGCAAAACGTTTGATAAAATTGATCATTTTATAATGCTTAATAAATTGGAAGACATTGGTGTGTGTGTGTGATTCTCTTCTTGCGTGGTTTGAATCATATTTGTTTGATAGGAGTCAGTTTGTGAAGATTGGTAGGGTTAAGTTTGATCAAGTAGAAATAACTTCAGGTATTCCTCAAAGATCACATCTAGGTCCTTTGTTGTTTAATATCTATATAAATGACATTTCCAATTGTTTCAAACATTCAATTTTTTAATGTATATCGATGATTTAAAAATCTATCGTTGTGTTTCTTCTATAGACAACTGCAAGCTTCTCCAGGAGGATATTGAAAGGATGAAATCGTACATTGATAAATGTTGCACGATATCATTTACCAGGAATAAGAGCATTATAAAATTTGATTATAGTATAAACAGTAGCTTGTTGTATAGGGTAAATTCAATTAGAGGCTTGGGTGTTGTATCTGATTCAAAGATGCTATTTGGTGAACATATTTCCTATATTGTAAGGAAGGCAAATAATAGTCTAGGGTTTATTTTTAGAGTTTGTTCTGAAATTAGAAAATGGAAATCTTTTAGTTCTTTGTTCATGGCTTACGTCAATAGTATTCTGAACTATGCTTCGGTTATTTGGAATCTTCAATATATTGTGTAGATTAATAGCCTTGAAAGGATTCAGAACAAATTCCTTAGATATGTTGCTTCGTATGGATTTGCAGAGTACTGATCTTATACGTGAAGGCTTTCTCATGCTGCCTCGGGAGCAGCGACGAAGTTTTGCAGATCTCTGCACAGGATTTGCAATGGTGCAGTGGACTCGACAGTTATTTTGAGTATGTTGAATATTTCGGTGCCTTCTGTGTATAACACTAGGACTCATAATTTGTTTTATGTACCGGTACACTTCACTAATGCATATGCAAACTAACCACTTCTTAGAGGTATGAAGTTCTACAATTCATTAAGCAGGCTAACTAATCCATCACTTGAAGTTGGTAGGTATATTTAATGATTCTGTATACTCATTTCGGAGAAAGTGCTTCACCAATAAATTCTTTTTTTCCTTTCGCATTTTGATATCTTACATAATGTTATAATCATAAATTAGGTGTTAATTCGGTATTAATTTTACATTTTAATAGGTTCTGTTTTGCGGTGTGGTTTATTCTATACTATGCTAATTTCATTATTGAATAAGTTGTAAGCGCTGTATTAGGTTCGTCCTGTTTGTGCTTCTGTATATAAATAAATAAATAAATTGGTAGATCAGCTAGCTAATAATATCGGTCGGTAAATAAGGATGATCGAATTGCCACAATGAAGACAATATGAAAATAAACTGTTTGTTACCAAATTATTGGATCTTCTTGTCATAATGGGCAGAATTGAAGTTAGGAGGAATATACCTTTTATCTTTACTGTTTCATTAGCAATCTGAATGGTATAAGTATCCATAAATCACGCAAGCAGAACCCATGGATATGTCCTCACCGTTTATCAAAGATGTACATACATACACAGCCGTCCAAGAGAAACAGAACCGACAAATCGCCAATTCACTAGATTAAACATACAAATGCCCCACACGCAACCCAAATCACTGCCAGTCCAGAAATAGGCTAAACACAATTAGAATCTGTCGAGACATGCGTCTTTAATAATGAATAAACTCCCCTCGTTTTCAAAATCAATACTTGTGGCCGGCAGGAACAGTTTTAAATATTCATCCATTTCGTTCAGTTAACTTTTTCATTAGGGATGTAAATTGAAAGATTAACGAACAAGTGTAAATTAAACGTAGCTTTTCTCTTTGCAATTTTGGCTCGTTAGGACAAAGCGCTGCAGAAATTTGGATTTTATAAATAAGAAAACTAGACTTAAGCAAAAAGTTTTAAAGCAAGTACGTACCTAGGTAAATATAATACATACGATTTAAAGCGATTTTGCATTGGTTAAACGCATTTTTTAGGAATATCCAGAAAATAACAAAATAAAAATATTTTTGTACATTCTCGGGTATTTCGTATTTTAAGTGTCCAAAAAATTAAGAACTTTTTTAATGCAGATAATAACACAGATAAGAATACCTACATACAACTACTTATCAGGTTCCGCTCAAATAAAAATTATACGGCCATCGTTTCATTTCTTACTACAAAGAATTTTCCTTTGACCAAAATTTGTGACAAACGTGCATCCATTGGCATTCCATCGTTTTGTGTGTAGAATACATAGGAAAATGCAAAATAACTTCCATCTTTGCCTAATCCAGAGCATTCTTTAATAGTCACTATGTGTTTTATTTATGAGTATTGCTGAAAACATATCTAGGAGCGMGGAGTGCTAAGGAAATTCAAACGCAAGAGGCCGTTATTTGGTATTTATAATTCTTTCACCTTTTTCTTTTGGAATTTTTCACTTCTTTGATCGGATTAAAGTGTTAAAAAAGTGCCATAATTTATAAGGGGGAGCACTATGAAATGAGAGGTTTCAAATAATATGCAGTTTTAGTGTAATGTTGACAGGCGATATTAGTTGGGCCTCGTGGGTTCATTATTTATAATTTCAACTTTTCATTGTGTAATTTTGTCTGTATCTGTGTTATTATTCGATTCGGTTCGGTAATTATCTGTATTCTATAGCAATGGTATTGTAATTTAAATACGTGCACGTTTCGGTTTTTTGTGACTATAATTTCAATATCTGATTTTTTATATACATCGCGCTTTTTGTTTCCATTAATTTGTTGCTGTATCTGTATTATTTTCTGGACACTTATAAAAGTGGGTAATATCTTACTTGAATAACCTTTGTTCTACCTGTGCAAAATTTGTATCAGTAAGGTTGATTATATATGGTTATTAAATATAATTCACATTATGAGTTGACTTAATTTATTTAAAATTCACTTTCTATTGACTGTTATACAGAGTTCTATTTTGTAATTGATATATTCCTTATATTGTTGGTTATCTCATCAAAAATTATGTTGTGAAGTTCCTTATACAATTCTGTATGGACTAATTTTAAATGCTCACCAAGGTTTTGCTGATCATCTGAGCTGAGTATTGATTTGCTGCTCTTTTAAAAATGACCGCAGAATCGAGTTAGCACAATCGTAGAATCACCTAGTTTCAAGCACCGCAACAGAATAGGAGCCCAAATGCTATAAAGAATTGTCGGGCGGGGTTACAGGAAGTCCAAACAGAAAGGGCTAAAGATACAGTGCGCCCACGAAGGACCTAAGAACACCAAAATCGTCGTCTTAAGACTAATTAAAGGCCTAATGGTATGCGAACCTTTCACCGCTGAATAGGAAGCTTTGGCTCAGCGGCTGCTGCCCCTAACCACTTAGCATCGGCTTAATTGACTGTAGTGGTGAGCATAAAGAACCAGGAATATCACAGTATTGTATTTACCGACGAATCGAAATTCTGCCTTAATACATATGACGGTCAAACGAGTGTGAGAGTGTAAAGCGATATGATGATGAAAAAAAAAACGATCTTTAATTTTGGGAAGAAAGACCTGGACATCACATCGATGGAATAATAATGTTGGGAGCTATTGCTTGCAGCAACAAATGACCCAACTGGTTGTCCTTTTTGGATCATCGCACAGTGGTCGGAAACCGTCAAAAAGCTGGCCAAAAGTCAAAAATACTGTTTTTTATTTTGACACAAAACTGTATGAAATCCGGTAGAGGTTACTTTTCTGTATTTATAACCGGAAATACAGTGTGCTATGTTCAATATCGGCGGCTATCTAGCACTCTGATGCGAGCGGTATCCAAGCTACGTACACAATGTCAAATTGTCACAAAAAATTGTTCGCGTTTTAAAAATCTGTAACTTTTGAACTAATTACGCAATTTAAATTCTGCAAAATGGAGGACTATCGTAAGGTATATAGAATATTATTATGTATAACAATTTTACCATATATTTATTATTTATTGTTTGCTACGACGATGAACAACCATGTACTAAATATAAAAGTGGTAACGTTTATAAATGTTTACATACAAATTTAATTAATGACATCACGAGGCACTGCTATGCCGTTAATGTTACAAAGTTTGGAAAACTTTCAAGAATTGGGTGCCACCCGGCGCCACTGTGACTTTCAGTTGGGTTTTAGTATTAAAATGCGTTGGTTTTAATTCAAAAAACATACAGAAATTTTTGTAAGCAGGTTCTTCGGATCACGGACAATAAATCTGAAGTATGTTTATTAGAATACAAAATGGCGGGAGTAAAATGATTTTTTGAGAAATAATTATGTTCTTAAAATAATTGATAGACATTGATGGGGGGCAAAATTAGGCAATAAGCTTATATTAAATCTAAAAAAAATTGTTTTTACGTTTCTGATACAAAATTTGAAATTCTGAGCTCAGATTCTGATTCAACGTTAAAAGAAACCATGCCTTGAATTTTTGACAAATGTTTACGAAATATGTCGTATACTTACTACATATACATACTAATTTTACTACATTACATGAGATATACCCTTTTATTATGATTTGCGTTATGGTCGAGTTATCAAAAAACTTTTCCGGCATCTTAGATCTGTCATTTTGAATTTTTAAACTGTAAGGTCGAAATCAGTAACACGAAAAGAACTTGAATACTAATTTTCGCTTAAATCCCGTCAGTTTTTAGACACCTTATCCGCCATTTTAGACAAGCCATTTTGAATTTTTTAATTTCAACTTTGAGGTCGTGATCAGCAATCCAAAAAGAACTTGTATACTAATTTTCGTCTAAATCAAGTTAGTTTCTTCACACTCTGTCTGCCATACAGGATCCACCATTTTAAATTTTTTACTTCAAACTTTAAAATCATAATTGGCGACCAAAAAAGACTTTCTATACTAATTTTTGTTCGAATCGATTTAGTTTTCAGATAATCTATCCGCCATATTGGATCGGCCATTTTGAATTTTTTAGTTTCAGTTTCAAAATTGTAATAAGCGACCCAAAAAACGCTCGTATGCTACATTTCAAGTTTGCACAAAAATACTTCTACTTTTGACCAACTTTTACGTGAATTTCGACAAATGTGCGTCGCAATTGATGCAATTTCATTTTATAGAAGCGCGTTCAACAAAATATTTTAACTTTTACCCTAAAACCGCAGACAGGGACAGAGGGTCCACTCAGTTGGTGATCGGGCGAACGAAAATACAACATCCCAGACACGTGCAGCTTGTCAGGGACCCAAAGGCCCTATCAAGGATCTCCACGTGCTTGCCGCGGCACAAAATCACCTGTGGCGGCGCCCCAATTTTATCTCGACTCGCGGCTTTAATCTCGTGTTGATGCCGCTAAATATGGAATCGCAATTCGCCCACAGGCCTCGGGGCCGACTCCTGAGTGGCCGTTACGCATTCCAGACAGGCTCCCGCGCCAACGCCGCCGGGATTATGCAAATTTCATAAGCAATTTGTGCCGTGTACGCGACGAAAAATCGATGACGTACGTAATGAATGTTTCAAGTTGCAACGCTATTTGACCGATAGATTGATTCATCGAGTGCGACCTACATCCGAGATGGATAAATATTCAACTGGCATCGACTGGGTCTGGATGGGGAGATGAATTTGGTAAACCGATGTGTCAAAGATAACTTGATTCAACAGTAGACGTTTGTAATATTCTATGGAGATAGAAAACTTCATAAAGATTATAACAATAAAATGAAGGAATTGTTGCATCAATATTTATTTTAGACTTAAAGTAATTAGGTTTACTTTATCGGTTAGTTATCGATATCGCGGTAATATGGAGAATCTCAGTTATGCTACGGATGCACAAGAATCCAACAGCGGAGAACGCAGAAGAGTATCGGATGTTAAAAAGAAAGGTAAAGCTACATGTAGGGCAAAAATAATATAGGTTAACAAAATACGAGTATATTTATGAAAAAGCCAGAAACATATAGAAACAGGACAAGAGATACGCGGTACATACTGAGGGGTAAGGAAAGTGCAATGGAAAATGGCACGATAGCCAGATTATCTGAACATTGTTTAAAATCTACTTATTTCTTGAGGAATGATAATTTTTATGAACAAAAATGAGGTTGTGCAATGGGTTTGCCTCTAAGTCCTGTAGTAGCCAATTTGTTTAATGTTGAACAGGTAGCGATAAATAGTTTTCAGTTTAAACCAAAATATTGGTATAGGTACGTAGATGACACTTTTGTTATTTAGCCCCGCGGTATAGAAGAGTTGGGTAGGTTTCTAAACCATTTGAACAGTCAAAATCCTGACATAAAATCTACTATGGAATTAGAAAGCAATGGTAGTTTACCTTTCTTTAATAAAAGTGCTCATCCAAATCAAGTAAATTCTCAGCCAGGACAAAATAAATTCAAGTTGGGTTTGCCCTATGTACAAGGCCTTTCGGAAGAATTAAAGAGGATGCTTAGAAAATACGATATTCTAGTTGTTGATAGTACATATAAAAATTAGATAAAATTTTAAGTTCTACTAAAGATAAAGTACATTTAGAGAGTGAAGGTGTTTACAAAATGATTTGTTCTGGCGGCAAGTGTTACCTATGTCAAACTAAAATAAAAGTAGGTACGCGTTTGAAAGAACACATGCGTGCTACTAGGCTGCAACAGAGAGATAAATCTTCCATAGCTAAACACTCATATTTGACTAAAAGGATAATTGATTTTGATAAAACAAAATTTTTTTTATCACCAACGTCTAATAAAAGAAGCTATAGAAATTTGTAGGAATACTAATATTTTTAATAGGAATTGTGGAAATTATGAGTTAGGTGACATTTGGAAGGCTATTTTGTAGTTATCTTTTATGATGTAGTTCGTGTATATCTAGTAGGTGGGTAGTTCCTTTTTCATAGTTAGGTTCCTTTTTTATCAGGTTGGCACGTTGTTTCTATAACGTCTCGCTTTCATGGTGATTTGTTTATTTACTTTCAAAATTTTGTTTGAACTTGTGTCAGGTAAATTTTGAGGTTTTTCGTCTTTGACAAAGATTACAGATGTAATCGAAACGTCAGACTAATAATTTTTTGTCAGTGTTTTCAAGAGAGAGCGAGAAAATATTATCTTAGAAAATGGCTAACTTATAGCTACTGAAGGTGCGGAAAATAGACAGGAAAAAGGAAAGATATAAACATTAGTCCGAAATGATGTAGATGAGCTTAAAGTAACAGGGGTTTTGGGGAGAATTAAACTAGCACTGAAATTATAAAATAGGTGTGTTCCGATTTAAAAGCCCACTATTCAGTAATATGCGCAATTATATGTAAGAGCTGAAAATGATCATCGATTCTAACTGATAATCACGACATTACCAACGAAGTTATTTAACATAATTTCAAAAAAACATGACACGAGATTGAAGTAAGGATTTGTTTAAAAAAATTCTCTAGCGTGGTATGAAATTTTAAACAATCGTTTTGCATATCTTTTTAAGCAAACGGCTAGTAGCTTCATGAAACAAATTTATATTTCTCTCAAGGATACTTTAAAATTGTTAGAAAAAGCTTTTTGAAGCTCTTCCAGACGATATGAAATGAAATATTCTTAAACTTGCATTTACCTTCTGTCATTTCAAAAGTTACTTTTTAACAGAAAAATCTTTTATTGAGGTGTGGATACTATAATAATTATTGTTATTCTTAAGATAATTATTATACCATGAAGAAGCTAAGCAAAATTTTGCATTGTGAAAGAATTGTTATAAATTCGGAAACCTGAAGACAAAAATAATACGACGAAAAATACAGTAATTACAAGACGTACAAAACAGTATAGAACGTATACAGAAATATTTTTTGTTAATGCACACCTATTATAAACGACTCTATAAAAGGTACCCCAACTAAAATTTGTACCCCCAGAAAATTTTCGATTTTGCAGAAGTTTGGAAAAAGTGATGACATGGTCAATTTTACCTTAAAAGGGGCACCAATCTTCATCTTCGTTTTATAGTAATTGCTCCATCAATCTGGCGCCCAGAGCAACCTCTGCGAAAAAATTAAGTAGCAACGGAGGTCGAGAGACATTCTAAGCGGTTTTCATTATATATGTACCCATTTTTTTAAATTGTACGACTTTTTTTAGACATTGTCTAGAATATCATGAAAGGAAACAAAAGTGCTTACGAAAATTTAATTTAACGATTGCACTGCTCAAAATGTCAAACTGCAACTAACATTATAAAAGGCACATATTTTTTTTAGACATTTATAGAGATTTAAATATATGAAGTATGTGTGGTTCCCTACAAAAAGAGATCCAAAAAATTAAATTAGGGATCTATCTCGGCATTCAATGGATTCTCCCCAACCTATCAACTGTCCGGAAAAATACCATCTACAAAACATAATAGTGGGAAGACGCTGCAACCTGTTGAAATAAATATTGACTTTCTGGGAAATTTAACATAAACACTCTCCAATCAGGGAAGCAAATGTTTTAAAGCGAACTTTAAACCCTCAAAACTTGTATAATTATTATAAGTGTCCAACCCTTTGGTCGCTGCGGCACTGAACAAAATTGAGCTTTTTAGGGACACATATCGAATATATTCAGACAAACTACAGCAGATAAACAAAACAAACGCAATATATACTTGACTTACTTTCATTACGAGTATTTTAAAATTTAGTCGTAAATATTTTATAATAAAAATAAAAAAACAAGAGAACAACATCAAGTTAGTGAAAGACTTGACTTTGTTTTTGAAATATTACACTTCGATATTTGTTTTGGTAGTAGAAGTTGCAATTTTCAGTGAATTTTCAAGGTACTCATCACCATTGCTTTGGTATATAAGCAAAACCAGTTCTATGCCGTGTTGTCTACACTAGACCTAAACTGCACTGATGAGCTGTAATGACAGCGAAATAGTACTATCTGCAGTTGGTTGAGGTGTAGACAGCACAGCATAGACATGCATTTTACTAAATGTAGTTGTTAAAATGTGCCTTTAAATAACGAAGACATCTGTTCTGTGGTTAAAATTAATTTAAAAACGATTTTAAAATAAACTATACAAATAGCTACCATTACAAAATTTTATTTGTGGCGTCATTCTTACTTAAATATAAACTTCGCGGACCGCGAGTTGGATAAGTCCGGTACAATTCTTGGAGTTTTATCTGGTATGAATGAAAGTAACAGTATTTGACGATATGATGAACGCTACTTTTTGTAACGCCAGATCCTTGAACAATTTTTCTCACATATTGACTGTATAAAGATGACCAAGAATAACCATTCCAATAGGGTCATTTAGTACCGGTCGTTGCAAGCTCTTTTTTTGTAATAGAGATCGTTTCCACAAAACAATTAAAGTAGTCACGTAATGACGACGATTAACTTGCTGTTACATGTACTTTTGATAGAAGAATCCAGCAGTTGGACACTGGGACTCCATCCATATCATAAAAAACTTGAAAAGGCAAATAAATTTGGTCAACCTTCAAGCTTAAATTTATTTTGGACAAAATTAGTAATTTAAGGGGATTCAGAATTCAGCTGGGGGTATAGATTAAGGAAAATGCATACACCGACTGGAAAATTTAAGTCTAATTATTATAGTATTTTATATGGCAACAGTATTACATTACGATGCAATATTAACTAAGTTGCATCTCGTCTGATCTCAATTTATCCCTGTTGGAACACAATTTAACCAACTAACATATCGTATTCAGTCTGGTATCAATTAATCCATTGTACTAGGACCACCCTAATCAAAATCTACTGAAGTGCACCCTCAGTAACAGGACCCGGGCGCACGAGCATGCACGTATGATTTGCATCCGTAATTTCGAACGTACTGCTTGAATCTGAAACGGAACAGCCCCTAGAAACTTCCTATCGAGAGACCGTCAATATCGGGCAGGTACAGTTCGACATATTGGGGCGCCTTTGAATACCATCTGCATAATGCAGGGGTGCCTGAAGGTCAGTCTGTTGAGGAGATGAAATATGTAAAACTCATTCGCAGGATGTGTCTCGCGGTGTAAGTGGTTGAGAATACGGAAAGGAGGGTTTTGCATGTTAAAGTTTCTTGCAGGGTTGGGCGGTGTCAACAATTTCAACAATCTCGACAGTGTAAAAAAACTAGTATAAACGTTTCTTTTTTTTAATAAAATGTTGTTCAAATGTCTCTGTATTTATTTATTACACTTCCGCAAAAACTAAAATTTACCGCATGCTTACTGTTCATTTTAGTCAAATCAGATTATAGCTGCTTAAGTTCCTCTTGCATTTCCTAACCGTCACGGCTGCAAAGTATCCAAGAGCACTAGTTCTTTTTTTACAACCAAATCACAGATTTGCAGAATGGCAATGAAACAGTTTATTCATGTAGGATTATTTGCCTTTTTACCCAATGGGTGTATATGCATGCAATGCTACACTATTTATATACATCTTCCCAGCTGTTTCCTATTGTCTAACGCCTGTGCCACTGTCATGTTTTACTGCAACAGAATACTCGATAGAGAAACAAGTCAAGCCGCCCAAAAATTATCGCATGCTAACCAGTTCAATACCTGAATTAATGTACAACAACAAAAAGGGGAAACCATATTTATTATCCTAGCATCGTCTCGTTCCCTTAATAACGAGCCCATCTACCAATTTATTTCACAGTGATTCGATTACGTTTACTGTTTTGTCGAATTAGCTTAATCGCCAGGAATCTTGAATTATGGCAGCCATTTTAGAGCAGGGCGAACTAAGCAGGAGAACAATTTATCTTGAAACAGTGATTTAATTCTTGCGATATAAATTGACAGTGATGCATAAAAGCTCAGACTTAATAAGCGCCAGCGTGTATTAATTAATAGACGTCGCTGTTGCACTTGTAATTAAAAGTGAAGGCAAGCAGCTCCATCTTCGGGCGAAGCAAAGGAAGAGGTAGTGTACAGGATGATAATGAACTACTTGTGCGCAATTTTTAGAGAAATAACGTATCAAGTATTCGAGAATAAGGGAAACAAATGCGGTCTTGATCTCACACTTTGATATTGAAAATTCAGTAGATATTTAGATGGCAATGCCATCTGTCAGCATTATATTGACACGATGACAAAGCCACCTAGCTACCATTATGGTACTACATCCTAAAGAGAGTGACCTGTAGCCTGTCAAGTTGGCATGCTCCTGCAGCAGGCCCCCACGTGCATATATATGCTATGCTGTCTGCGCCGCCACCAACGCAAAAAGTTATTGCGTTGTACAAATATAAAAAGTGTAGTTTACAAGACTTCTGATTAAAAATTTGTTGATTTCGCACTTGCTTGCCAAACAGCAAGAGCTTTGTTTTCGGTACGTGTGTAGTGTTTTTTCTTATCTGTTTATCATTGTATCAGCGTTGCCTGAATGTTTAAGAATAGTGTTCCTACTAGGTAGTGAAAAATCCCTGCTGACTTTACTTTTTCTTCTATGTTTTTATTACAATATTAACAATGTCAGGTACAAACCAACAAAATAAGCAACATATACTAATACAAACACAAAAACTCAGTCTCATGAATACTATTGTAAAAAGGCGGTAAGAACAATTCAATGGAATTAGATTCTGAGGTTGTTACACCATCGTCAGCAGACTCTATGGAATAATAACGTGTCATCAGAAATAATTAACTCATGTTGCCAGTAATTGCAAGTTGTGAACGTGTGTGTATTTGATCTTTAATTCATAATTTTATTCTGATTATTTTGTCCATTACTGCTTTTAATGTTTTTATATCTCCGATAGGAAATTCTTTCCACAACCCCATAAAACGTATGACAATTACAGTACAATTAATAATATATTATTAATAGTATTTGTTTGATCGTAGAATTTAAAAATTATACAATATATAAGGCATTCCATGAAAAAAAAACACATGTTTGACATGCTTCATCTATATGGGACATGCTGTATATTTTGAAAATAATTTGTTCATCCCGAATAAGCCAGTATAGATTGTTGATTTAAAATATTCAGATTTTCAGTGGCTGTACAAAACAGCAATACAACGTTGACTCTGAGAGTGCTCTTAACAACGCTCATACAACCGACGCATACGACTGATTGATGTGGTGATTTTTATTTGAGCTTATTACAAAAAGAAACTTGTTGATTTCGTCCCAAATAGCTATACAATACTAAACATTTTGGCAACAACCAGCGGTTCGATACTTTTACAGGATATTCTATCAGCATAAAAAAAACAAATGCAGGATAACAATGACTAACGGAGTACTAATTTTTTTGCTGTTATTCCATAAACCTAAAGTATTAAAAATCTGAGTCGTGAAAAAGCCGTTCGTAAAATCTAAGCTTTAGATATGTGCTAAGGCGCCGTTTACTCTAGTTGCATTCCAGCACACAAAAACACAGCTGGCAAATGAAATATATATATTTAAAAAGACTGAAATGAAGCCATTCAATATAATCCAAAACAGGTTGTCATGGTTTCGGCAGTAATGTAATGTCGTTAAATACGCCATTTTTGTCAAGATACTTCAGCAGTTAAAACGCATATGCTGTTGCAGGGCTTTCATCCTTTTGAGTCGATACATCGGACTTCACGAATTTCTGCTTTTTACTGATGTGGGAGAATTTCACAGTAGTTCCTATCGCAAACTCTTTTGACTGATACTGTTTTATGCCATCAAACGTCATCACACGAGAGGATCACGCCGCTGGCGCTGTCTTTAATATCTTGTCTACACTTTTGGAATCATGCATTTAAATTTTCTACAAAAAAGACAAACAGATTAGTCTTTTGGTATTTTTCTATTGCATGTTTGTCCATTGCTTCTTCCAGTATTGTAGCCGCAATAGCAGCAAAAGTGTTGTCGGTACCAGTATGAGTTCGCGCAGTGTTTGAATTTTGATATACGCACTTAATCCGCTACAGAGGCGCGTTCCATTGCATCAAACTACCCCGATTTGAGATTTTTTGTACACATAAATTGAGTGAATTACCCGCACTCTATATATAGCTAAGTGATGTCCCAATGATAGACTTTTATAATTTGACAGCACTTTCTTTTAGATAAGTATCCAGTTGAGATGAGAGTGTTAGCCAAGGGACCTGGGTATAAATAATCTTTGATACGATATCACGGTTTCGTTCCATTCCATCAACCCCAATTGACAAGTATCTCTGCCGCGCAGGTGATTACCACCTTCAGACTCCGTTTGTCGAACGTATCCATCAATTAATTTACTCATTCCCAGCTAAGCCGTCGCCGAAATTGAATTCCAACGCGGAGGTGTGTCTCTAGGCCTGATGCATGGCCTTGTAATGCTCTCGGTGCTAATCTACTAATTGACGTGTGACACGATGCTTTACCACCGCATCCATAAACTCCGATTCGGAGTGTGCATGTAATTCAAAGTCAACAATGTGACGAGCTGTAGGCAATGTGCAGCGGGCTCAACCCTGCCCTGTTGAGTCAATTAGGTTTATTAGTTAACTGATACAATGTTCGAGGGGATAGATAGATGATACATGGCACCAAGCTGAATCTGTCTTATTTACCAATGGTTGCTTTTTGGGAGGCGTTGTTGTTGTTGCTGCTGCTGCCATGTCACGTAATAAAAATAAACTGGGGAGCATATATATGCCCCACCTCAAATTATCAGATTTTCGTGGCCACATGCAATGTAACTTACAAGAAGACTAGAAGAAATAAAAATAATAGGAATTTAAAGTAATTTATTAATAATTCCATAATTTAGTGAAATAATTACTAAACTTTGCGTGATGCAAAGAAACTTTTAGGTGACTATGATCCAGTGGCGGCTGGTGACAAATTCTATTGGGTCGGCAGTAAAAACTTTTTGTTATTGTTTATTACTTGCTACTTCTGTAAATTTTCATATCGCCGCAAGTTAAAAAGATAGTTCATTTGGTAACAAATAATCTAATCTGGCAACTAGCTACATAATTTCAACGTTAAGCGTGCACCTGTACTGCACCGGAGACGAGAAGTCGATATATGTCGAGTCCAATCCGAATATGTATTCGGAAGTCCGGCAGACAGCATTAAGCGATTATATGGGTATTGGCGCTTACTTATTTTGTTATTTTCTTTTTGTGTGAAATTCTTCAATGATTTCAGATTGACTACATTTATAACATGTATTTAATTATTTCTGTTAAATGTTTGAAAGTATCTGCTTAAAATTGTTTATTTAAGAAAATAGCTCTTACAATAATCTTGGAAAAATGAAAAATTTCGTAGAACATTCGGGTAGTTTTTCGTGATTTCAGTATTGAACTATATATATAATTGTTGTTCAATGTACATGTCAAAATTAATTTTCGGAATCGGACGATTATGAATGCCGGGCCTCCTTTATTAACTTCAATAAAAACATATATACGTAAAATTAAATTATGATTATAAAAAAAACTGTAAGCATGTAAAGGGTGTCAATCAGATAATTTGTAATACTCAGTAGAAAACAGAACTATAATTGGTTGATTAAAAAAAAACGGTTGCCGAGTAGCGTAAATTTTTCGAGATAACCCGTTAAAATGTGATTTTGGCTAATTATTAATTTGATGGTAATGTAAAAAATACGCTCCAACTGTTTCAAGATATCTGAACATAATAAAACAAAATATACATAAAAATACGAAAAAAAATAATTTCTTCGATCAAAATTCTGACCCTGCCGACCCGGACGAGCCGCCACTGCTATGATCAAGCATCAAAAACACGTTTATATTTCGCTATTATTTATTAACTGTCAGTGTTGTAACAATTGTGTTAAAAATACCTCGTGGAAGGTATCTCAGTGACACGGAAAAAGGTAAAATCAGTTTAGTAAAGTTGTCGCCAATTAGTTGCAAAATCCTGAACATTATAGCACAAGCAAGAGAAACATTTCACCCAGCGCTGCAAGAAGAATTATTGCTACATCGGGTAATACTTTAAAAAGTCGAAAAAGAATTGCCCAGTGCTTGATGTTTCAAAATGGACTATATGGAGGGTTCTGAAGAAAAATGAACACACTGTACGCCGAAATCTAAGAAAATGCCCGAGACGTTTTCCTCACCATAAAACAACCCGTTTGGAATTTGCTCGTGAGACTATTTATCGAAATTGGTAAAATGTAAATCAAAACCAAATTTTTTAAAATAAATAAAACTCACCCTTCTGTCCAGGTTTTACTACTACAACTGAACACTCTAATATAAAAATTAATACACATCATTTATTTATTCGAATAATCAATTTTCTGCTCAAAGTGCAAATTATAACTGGTCATTATTGCCTAATGAACCAGAAGACACCACTTATTATACCAGAAATACACAAACAATAAATGAAAAAATATCAATCCTAGACCTGAAATGATCTACACTAATGGATATACTTATTTTCTTAAAATTGTAAGTAAGCTAAACTAATTCATGAATTTATTCATTTATGAACAAATGGTACCTAAGTCTGTATAATTAAATCAAATTATTTATACAAGAAATAAATACTTCAAAATAGTAAAAGACCGTTAATTCATTCCAATGATAGATCAATAGAAATTACCGATGCTGAAAATCATAAATGAAGGTATGTATTTATAAAAAAGAATAATGTATATCAAATTCTTATCTACCTTATGGTGGGTTGCGTTACAGCTATATAGAATAGCTAAAAAGACTGTGTTACACTTATGGATAAACAGATTAGCTCATAACCATGATGATGGTAAATTGAAGCTCCCACCAATGACGACATCAATCCAAAAGAGAAGAAAACCTGCGTACATCAATGGTGGATGCATGTATTTCAGAAATATGGTATACTTGCGATTTCAACATGAAAACACAGCAAAATCAAGAATGAGCCTGAACAAAAAGGCAGCGGGAAGGAGGTCTAAATGATTATAAACGCAATTGGATGTAGAACAGCCTAGCACGGGTAAGCGATAAAAGGACGATTATCACTTCAAATAATAAATGTGTGCAGCTTAACTGCTTCCTCGAAATCGCAACGAACATCTTGGTCCAAGTGACTTCACTTTCGAAAAATTCCCCCTTACGATGTTAACTACAAAAAGAGCGAAAACAGAATGAGATATAAAGATAAATGGAGTTTTATAATTTGAGAAGTTTAGAGACAGTGACTTTTGAAAATTTCTATCGCAACAATCGGTTTTCTTCTTCCTTTGATGGGCAAAAAGCAAAGTGTATTCAGCGCTACCAGATAGCAGAAAAAGATATGACGAACAGAATTATAGCAGCATTTCAAAATATTATATCTGAAAGCCATTTAATGTTCGCTTAAGGGAACTGCTGAATCAATGCTAAAATAACAAACATATGGAAACCACCTAATATACAATAGCCTAGAGCTAAGATCCCATATCCCGCAGTAGGTAAAGCCCTGGCTTGAGTTTGAAGGTGATAGCTGCTAAAGGCACTACCAACAAGAAGTCGCGTTAAATAAAATCTGCAGCGGCCTAATTAAAGGATTAATTCTTAGTGGTGTTCAAAGTAAATATAACAGTATGAACAATAATAGCGGTAAAAGTAAGTATTACTTCGGGAAATCTTTGACAAAGGAATGCATAAAATCGTTCGAATATGACAATGTAAAGCTGGAAAGAAAGTACATGGGGCTTAGTGATGAACCTGTTGCATAAAGTAACATGACAAACATAACGTAGTCAAGGATATCAGTAACACATACGATTTTGTGTGGTGGATTCCAGATCCGCTTTGGCCTGGTTTTTGTAGCTTGTCGCCTTCAAGGGCGGGTCTTGCAACCTCGGTTAAAAGGTGGTCCGAGTAGTGGTTCCCTAGAGCCTACTGCTCGTTCTTTTAGAGCTGGTGTCGTCTGCTTTCGGAGATGAGGTTTGGGTGCTGAAGGAGTGCAAATGTTGGGCTTGGCGCCACGATTAGCACTTCCTCAGGCGTCAACTCTTCCACAAGGGAATTAGCGTCAAGATGAGGGTTACTAAGTGGCCCCGTGGCCCAGCAAACGAGCTTGGCGTCACGATTAGAACTTCCTCAGGGGTCACCTCTTCCACAAGGGCATTAGCGTCACGATGGGTTACTAAGGGGTCACTTCGCCCATAAGGGAAGCCCCGCGTCACGACTAGCACTTCCTCGCGGTCACTTGTTCTATAAGGGAATTAGCGTCCCGATGAAGTACTAAGGAGTCACTTTGCCATTAGGAGAAGATTAGATAAGGGGCATTTTTCCCGAGCTAAAAGTGGTGGGTAGCATTAGGCAAGTGCGTATTGTATGCAAAATAATAGGTAATTAAAATAGCACCTAGGATTGGTATGCTTTAGTATACATTAATTACATATGTTACGTTAATGCAAGTGGTTTATGATTATTTATTGCAATACCCAAATTAGTACCTAAATCTATTTTAGCTATATTTTATATGCCATTTCTTTATAACTAAGATTTAAAGGTGTGTGTTTTTTAAATAAATATTGATATCTAATAATTCTACAATTATATCACCAGTTAGATTTCATTTAATGATAAGTAAATACTATAAATATTTATAAGTTAATTATTTACTGAATTGGAAGGAATGATATAAGGTATTTTATGAATAACCGCTAGCAAGCGTTGGAAATAGAATCCCTAATACACTTAATTTTTTATTGTTCTTTGTTTCTTAACACTGAGTACTGTGTAAATTTATCTGCATATTGAACTTTACAGTCAGATTTAGACATTAGGCGTTTTATAAGCCGATGTTGTTTGTGCATAGCTGCTTAGAATGGCTGTCGTATCGAAAAACTGCTGCAATCTTTTCGAAACGTAGTTTAGCATGCGTTTAGTGTTACCATCTGCTAGCTCTTTAACACTTCTTCGGTTTTCTATCTCTTAAGACCACAGATTGAATAATCCACAACTGCTTGCTTCCTTTCTCAGTTGCATACTAGAATTAAGAAGGCTACCTCTAAACCCTAAGAAGACCAAAATTACAATGTTGAAACCTGAAATAGATCCAAGTCTTCCACAAATCGAGTAACAACGCATTCTGCATTTTCTGCAACCTCACATCTATAAGAAGTGTTTTCCGATTAATAAACGTTGACCTTTATCAAAGAACTGTACCAGTTACGCGTGCAATAGTTCAGTTTTCGGCACGCGCTAGACGTTTATCTTTATACCTTTCATCCCATTCATTTCACTTGTATCCGTATTATCAGCAATAAACAGTTATCAGACTAACAACTCCGCCTGAACACCCGCCCAATTAAATTAATTAAAGCCCGTAATGGAGGTAATACAGTTCAGGAACATTATGTAAGCGTTTGTTTAACATAATAGAGGGCGTAACGCTCGCTCCGCGCACCCATCATCCGGCGTTCCGCTGCATTTTAATTTGCCACCCGACCGAAATGAAATTTTACGTCGGATATCTCAACTGAAATTAGCGGAATTAATTCTATCGCCGTTCAGGTACATAAACCTCGCTCAAGCCTCAACAATTTCCATAATTTTAAGGCGGAGGACCTCCACGAACTGCCACATAACGTCGTATGAAAGCGCCGTTACGGCCAACTTCAATATGGCCGTCCGTTTTCACGTGACAATGGATTATTGTTATACGAAATTGGATCCGGGCCGTTACGGTTTATTTATGTTAATTGGCGAGCGTCCCGCGGCGTTGTGTCTGTCACAGTTCCGGCACAATGCAGGGACCATCAACTTTAGGAGGTTCTGGAAGGACAGCGCTTTCACAACACACGGGGTACTAACGCCTAAGAACCATTCTTAAATAACGTGTTCAATTTTTATATATCTTATTGTATATACTATTTTATTACCTCCGAATATGCTGATGTTGACTTTATACCCCTTCCTAACAGAGATCTCTAAGAAGCAGAGGCTTTTACTGATACACACCTCGACAGTTCGAAGAAAATGAGCAAAAAATTTCTAACGAGCAAAATGGGCAAATAAACGCGGGTATTCGAAAATCTAATAATAATGTTTCTCTAGTTCTCGGTGACAATCCAAAGGTGAGTATTCGTAGGGCATCAGGATGAAATCTGTAAGTTGTAGCAACCACTGAACAATGAACCTTCATAGGCCACCAAACTACAGAAATGCATTTCAATTACGGGTAGTACAAGGGCTACATCAAGGAGATGACAAACTCAGGTTGGAACTTTGTTGGTGGTTTTTTGGTATTGTGAATGACTTTCCTTTATTTTTGATGCAACTATGTTTTAAGTTTCTTCTTGAAATGAAACTATCGGAATATTTTATGTGCAGTTCCTTAAAACAGGGTCGCATATGTTTCATTAAAATATATATTTTTCATTTAATGTTATGATATCGAGAAACTAGCGCTCGCAGATTAGGCAAACAGGCTGATTTTCGCGTAGCTGGTTTGTTGTTTCCTAATCTTCCATTTCAGACAGAAAGACTACTACAGAACTTTCGAACGTATTCGTCAGTCAATATAAGGATGATAAAAAGCGCGGTGAGTGAATTGATTTGAATAATAATAGTAACAAAGCAAATGAACGAAGCGACCTACGTGTTTTAGAGAGACTGTAGTGTTTTGAATACCCAGTTGTTAATAAAATTACCTCGAGATTGCTATGTTGGAATAGCAGTGTATTGTGTTACATTAGTTTGACAACTAATGTAGGTTGTCTTTTCATCAGTCTATTGTATCCAAGTTTCTTTACCGATAGTCGATCGCTGCTTTTTGTGTAGCACAAAATCTTATCGGGTTCAAGTTCGTGAACGCGCTCAGGTTGCCTTGTGAAGCACATTCTTGGTTCGAGATCACGGCAAGCTAAGTGGATCGCCGGCATTGTGCCTAAAAGTATTTGGCTCTTCATTAAAGTTTGAGTTTTCGGTTTCACGGATATTTGGCACATAGCCACCAGGGTTGTTGTTAGTTTGGTAGAGTGTTACTTCAACCACTGTTGCGTCATTGGACGGATAAGCGATTCACGTATTGTCGAAGGTCGAAATTTTCTTCTTGAGTAGAACAAAACGTCTCCATTATTGGGGGGTAAGTTGGAAATAAACTTTTTCTCGTTTTCGTCCGGCCCTGTAAAGAATGGTTGTTAAGCATTGTTTATCTTTTAGGCGTTTTTTTTTGTGCACACAAGCTGGTTTGAGATTCTGGAGTTTTCCAAGCAAGCATTCCTGACGTTTCTTCGACGCATGTGCTACACCGTCGACAAACATTCATTCAGCGATCCCTCGATTGGTTTCCATCCATTTATGGTAAATTACTGCCAGCGGCTTTACCTCTAAACATCATCAGGAAGGGTCAGCGTCATTGTCTCGTGATTGAATGCCGTGGGGCGCAGTCCGGTGCTCGAGGCGGGTTCCAGTTGGTAGCAGCAAGTGGACGGCAGAGATCATACCGATGAGTATCATTTTGATTATTGCTACTTAACATCACGTATGGGTTCGCGATTTCTTGGTCGATGGAAAAATATTGGATTGATTGCGTGGAAAAGTAATTCCTGTGCATGCTTTGTGTCATTTTAATTAAACAACTAGTGCTTAAACCGGTTATAGTATTGAGAGGGGAAAAGAAGAGAACTACCCCACGTTATTAAATAAATTAGAAATTAACCGTTTACTGCTTAGTATTAATACTTAGTAAGTCATTTGTGAGGGTCCTGGAGAACCTTAATTTTGGATTGCTATCACAGCAATGGTAAGGCTTGAATAATAATTGGTTCCTGTCCAGAAACCCATCACCTCTTGCAAGAGCGTCCATTGATAAACTTTTTGTAGAATGTTATATATATAAAAAAAAACTGTAGAGTTCATAATAGATCAAATTAGTACTAATATTTAGTTCGTAGCAAGTGTGTGAGGAAGTGAATGAATGCATGTTAGTTAAGCTTGTTTTCTTGTTTATTTGTTGATATTAATGTGCCTCTATACAATCTCAATTTATTTGGTATACGGTATCGATTTCGCCATTATATTATATTCGTTCTATTTCGACCTTTTTTTTGTTGTCGCCCAATCCTCGTTGAGATTCGTAGCCGTCTATTCTGTTTTTCAGCATATCGTTAGCGGTCTTAGTAGTTCTTCGCTGACGCATTTGACCGCGCAGATTCAGGGTTAGTATCAGATCATACATATATTCTTTTTTGAACTACTTGGCGCCCAATTTTTTTTGCGATTCGTCTTGAGTTGCCCACGCCCGACTCCACTGAAGCTGCCGCCGCCATTGTTCGATTGCTGGAGGATTAGAAACTTCGGTAACAATTGAACTACAGTACCAGTACGTAAGTGAATGAGGATAAGTTAACAATATACATTTTTCGAACAGTGTTACTAAAATGTTCCTGAGCAAAAAACATTTTTATTTATATGAACTCCTTCGTCTATTTAAACAGTTACATATTTAATATTTATTTAAATACGTTTCCACATTCTCAGAAAACTAAATAAATTTTCTGCTTTGATGCAACCAACACTATTTTTACATGTTATCTCGATTTCAAATATTGATACAGAATACGATAGGTTAAGTGAATCAAAGAAAAAATATCTCAGTTTTGCTTAGAGATTCACAAGAACTACTTTTGGTGAATTAGGAAAATGAAAAAGAATGTAGCACATTTATTTAAAGTTTACCTTGTGCTATTAAAGTGATTGGCTGTGTGCAAGTTTGATATACCATTAGGACTAGAACCTTACGTACAACAAGACTTCTCAAAAATGTGATAATTAATAATTTCTATTTATCCAGCCAATTCTGCCAATTAAGTAAATGCCCATCAACTTATAGATCTGTTGTTAAATCTAAAAATAATTAAATTAAATATGGGGCTATAATAATGTAAATTATACCGATGAACTGATAATTACAGGTCCATATCGCTTCTTTTTACAGTATCAAATTTTGAGAGGTTGATGTCTTGTCAGCTAAAAAAAGTTTTTTAATAGAAACAACTTATTTACACAGTACGGTTTAGAGCAAAATAAATCAAACATCACTATTAATTAGCGCTCCGAATATAAAAGGTCCACATTCCTCTTCCAGTGCAATGTAGACTCACCGCTCCAAAAATTATTCATCGATTATTCAAAATATACCCATCGATCCCCAGCTGTAGCGATGATTGGCTAGCCTTTATTACCGCGGCACATTAGCCTGAAACCCACTCGTTCCACGAGATCCCCTTGAATCCATGTATTTTCATTACTGCACCGGGATAATACGCGTTTGTTTTCGTTCGTATCATTTCCTACGTTGTTTTTACTGCTACCAACCTGGCTCGCACCGTAATTGCAGGGCACCGTTCGTTAGGCAGATGTTTTCCAACGGCGGGATTTGCCAGGACAGTAAATGTAACCAGCACGTGTTGCAGGCAAATTTAAAAACCTGTTTATTTTTTAATTATACTTGGGCCGCGTAGTAAAAGCGCAATTTCCCTGGTTTTGTGCATCACCGGAAGCTACGCTTTTAGGGTAAATTATTCGAAAGTGATGGGGATCGTTGGCGGTTGTCTGGAGGGCGCTGACGTCGGCTGCCTGCAAACTTGTGCTACGAATGCGTAGAGGATCCGAGAAGATTGTTTTATATTAGCGAGTAATGGTTACGTAATGACCGTAATACTGTTTACATATTGAAAAGCGCTGGATCTTACAGCTCGAGATAAGGAACATTTGAAATTATTACTTACAAAACTAAAAAAACTGAAGAAACTTTTACCACGTCTTTCACTGCTTCAGGTCAAGGTATATTTGTAGCATTGTGTATTTGTATATTTGTATACCCACCCCGGCTTCCCAAGGGTAGTAGAGAATATTATACCTACAACAAATACCTTCCGGTCGTCACCTCCATTCGCTCCAAAGGTATGTTTATTATAGGAGTACGGGTGCATTATCAAATTGTATGTGACCATTTTTTACAAGATAGAATGGGTATAATAACCTATTCTTAAATATACAGGGCTTCTATAAATGATTGATGTAACGTGGGCAGCGTTGATTTCTGAATTCCTTGTGCCGCCTTTTTGTAACTGCTGCCAAGCTCCAATATGCACGGCGATAGTAGTGAAAGTTGCAGATCAATGTCACCCCACAGCTCCGAAATGCGAGCTTTCTGCAACCTTAAAGTTAATTATCCCACAAAACACTACAGAATAATGTTGAAAATATGGATACGTTGTTGATTTTTCTTACAAAAGACATCAACTGACTCTACGATAATTCTATTGGGTTCTATCAGTCACTTTGTCTACATTAAATTGTTTTTCGTACGTCCACGTATGAAGTACTTCTAACAATTTTTGTGGGTGGTAATATAAATTCATTTTTTCAAGAAAATTTTGCATTTCTTCTTTGTCTGCATTGGCATTTGGGACCTTATCAATTTCTTTAAACTACTTCTTAAAAACTTGACCAGTCATTTCATCGTGTAATCAACCTTGACCTTGGCATCTATAAGATTTTTCGCCGCTAGAAACAATACATTAATTGATCCCGCATGTAAAATAGTAATCCCCTTGCCCTTACTAGGAGGAGCGTTTAATTTGCACTTTGCAGCTTTCTCTATACTTTTTTAGCTGTATCGTGGGTGTCAAACCACGTCACGACGATTTTCTTCTCAAAACCGCTGAATTTCCTCCAAATATTTGCGGCGCCATATTGCATTTCTTTCACTTTCCATTAAAATATTTAGTTTTTCAATATTTATAAAATGAAAACCCTTTTCCTTGACGCATCCTTTTAAGCATCGTTCGGAGCATTCCACCATTTTATTTTCGATTAATTTTTGGTGGACCATTTCCATTGTGGGAGCTATTTTGTTTTAAAAAAATAATATATGGTTTTCCTTATTAGATGAGCATGAGACTCGTTTAATAGGTGAAATTTGCCTTTATCTTTGCGATTTTTTTTGTTGGTGCGGTGCGGAAAACAGTAGTGTTAGAACTGTTTAATAGTGACGCTGTTTTTATGAGGCTTGTTACAGAAGCGTCTTTGTCTTCTTCCTTCAAATTTTCGCGAAATTGCAAAATATTTTTTTTCGTCGACTGTACAAAACTAATGCGTGATTTTTGACGAAGACGGTTGGTCCTCCGGTACTTGAAAAACGACGTCAGCATCATTTTCTTCCAGTAGCAGAGGTACCTGTAGTTCATCAATTTGAATAAAGTTGGAACTTTCCCAAAGTCTTCACATATTGTATGACACACTCCTAAACTAATAATTATTATTATTATTATCAAACGAAAAAATTTATTTCTTACGCCTGCTATATAATGTGTACAACACAAAATTTATATTTTCACTGGAATGAGAGAAACGTAGCTCTAGAGGACACAGCCAGAAATGTTTCTAAACATTCAAATTTTTCTTAAATAGTCTTTAATAAGCAAAGAACTACGATTTCTTTCCTGGAACTTAAATATCTGATTTTCAGTCAAGGCAAACAAATTTAAAATGTTCTAAGGTTTACTACTGTAATTGTACGACTCTTACCGACTGGCTGGGTGCATTATTATTAAAGTAAGTAGGTAAATCACTTTTTGAACTAGTTTTATTGTGGCAACATCCTTCTCTCCTTCCTTTAAGAAGTGTAGGTTGTTGAAGATCTGCAATGCTTCTGACTCAATTACTGTCGTAAACGTGGCTACCTGCATTTCTTTTAGTTTCATTATCAGCTGGACTGCAGTGGCAAACTAGTCAAAATGTTGGACCCAGTGGATGAATTTTGCTCATACATTTGAGATTGCTCATGACTTGAGTCTTTGTCTGTCATTATTTATATAAAGCCTTTTGTAATTATTTTAAGATTTTCAACCACTTCTGACAAACATGTAACGTTGCGTCGTATTTGTAATACGACCCGCACGACGCGTTCAGAGGAAAGGATCTGTTTTACTCTCTACCCCTGCCTGATGAGCCCCAACAGGGCGAAACTAGTAGTAGTAGTAGAGTAAGAGTAGATTGGCCATTCTATAACATTTATTCAGATGATAAACTTTATACTTTGACATACAATAATTACTAGCCGACATATGCCAGTGTAGTTGTCTGGCTATCAATTAACTGGGACAAACGCTTATATTAGCTTTATACTACAGTAAGTGTCACTGACGAAAAGCTATTATTATTTTTTTCGCTACGCGTACGCACGTGCCCTCCCAATGCGTTTACGTCTTTCCCGGAGCACCGGGCAGGCCGTGACTGATGGGATTAGTTAAGCAGCACGCCTTGGAAACCCTTATCCTGCAAATCCCACAGGATAACACGCAATCGGTTCACCAGGAATGACGTCCAAGTGTGCCACCGATGTGCCCGTTTTTCGCCAGCCCTTTGTCGGGGGGCGCTTGCGTATCCGTATCGTCAGACGGAATTTGACAATGCTTGATTAATTGTCTTCTGTTGGAAGCAAACGCGTCGTCTTTGTTCCCTAGTTCCGGATATCCTCGTGTATGCTAACGCGGCGGGGCGAATCAATCAAAAGTTCGGGCAAGAAATGTGACTGTGGTGCTGGAGAAGTTTCAGTTGATAAATTTTGGTAAACACTTTCGCTGGCGGCGGCGTGTCAGGTTGCAGGTTTCCTACCACCAATTAACTAATCGTGTTCAGTAAATAATTTATTTTGTAAACTCGCCTTAATTAATTTACGTCAATTTAAAGATTAGGCTAGTTAAACAATGGTCACTGTAATCCAGATAGAGTGCTACGTACTAAGTTCGTCATATTTAACTCACGTTTACATCCAAAAATTGTTGGGTTTAAGGTAATTTTTCGGTCATAACATGTGAAGATGTCAGGAATAATTAAGTCTTCTATTCTGTTCTAAACACCATAACGAAGGTAATCGCTGGTGTGCCTTCTGGCTATGGCAGCACATATACAGGGTGAGTCAGTTTTTTGTAGACAAACTTTAACAGAAGATAGAACACATGTTTTTAAAAAGAAAAGTTCTTATAAACATATGTCGTAGAAAGCTTCGTTTCTGAGATACAGGGTGTTGAAAATAATTTCTTTTTCTCGAATTTTCATTATAACTTATAAACGAATGCTAAGATTTTTTTCATGTTTGGGGGATAATGCTTATTAATTAAGGCGCATAAAACAAGCGATAATAATGTTCAAAAATTTGCACAGTGGCGGAGTGGAGGGGGTGCTCAACCCCTTTCTTAAACAGAACTTCTACGCCAATGACTATTTGTAAGAAAAACTGTTATTTTCATTATCTACATACATTTTAACAAAAGTAATGTCCCTTCTTCTGTTTCGAAAATCCTATGCATTTCCGAGTTATTTTGATGTGTTAGAGTTTGATGTATTAAATTAAGTAATTTATTTATTATCAATTATCGGCTAAATATTTAATTCTTAGACGAAAACTACCCAAATATGGTGTGTTAAGGATTCTAAAAAGCCGAAATCTCTTATTCTTTATCTCTTTTCAATGTAGTCAAAATAAATATTTGTTATATCAAGCCATACTCAAATTGCAACAAAGTATGATACTCCTTGGAAAACAATAAGTATTAAATGTCGTATTTTAAAACCATAGTTTGACTTGTTTATCTACAAACACTATCGCTTCATCTTGAATATTCTCACTATTATTTTTTTTAAGTTTAAAAGTTATTTTATTTGATTTGCCAGCTTCTAATTAGTGTAAGATGCCGTTTACATTTACAAATAGCGAACAAGCCGACATTCATTTTATTTATGGGTTTGCAAATAGGAATTCAAGGTATGCAGCTAGGGAGTATCGAAGGAGATTTCCAAATAGACGGCAACCTCACCATTCCGTTTTTGTTAGTATGCACCGTCGATTTGCTGACCAGGGTTTAGAAAAGACAATACGTGGTGACCGACAGAACAACCGTGGACGAGATAGAATTGGACAGGCTATATTACGTGAATTTAATAGGAATCCAACGACAAGTATTCGACGTACTGCTGTTGCTCTTGGTATTTCCCAAAGTAAAATTTGCCAGGTTTTAAAACGGGATCACAGACGCCCACATCATTTTCAACCTGTCAAAGGTTTATGTCCAGGTGACGCCGAACGAAGATTAAATTATTGTAGGTGGGTGCTTAACTCCATTCAAAATAATAGAGATTTCTTATTCAACATACTGTGGACTGATGAATCATGTTTTACTCGTCGTGGTATAGTAAATTTTCACAATCTGCATGTATGGGCACATGAAAACCCACATGCCATTCGACCAAGAAGTTTTCAACATGAATTTAGTACAAATGTCTGGATTGGAATTTACGGCAACCACGTGTTTGGACGTTATTTCTTGCCGCAACGTGTAAATTCACAAAATTTCTTATAATTCTTTGAAGAAGAGCATGCTAATATGTGGGAAGACATTCCCTTGAATTTAAGAGGACAGTCTTGGATTCAGCTTGATGGGTGTCCGGCCCATTATGGCAGAAATGTAAGAAATTGGCTAAACAATAACTATCCGGGGAGGTGGATAGGTCGTGGAGGTCCAGTGGCGTGCCCTCCCAGATCCCCCGATTTAACGCCACTTGACTTTTTTGTGTGGGGATTTATTAAGGAAAAAGTGTATACCACTCCGGTTAATACACTTGATGAACTTCACAATCGCATCAGAGATGCTTGCAATGAAATTAGGGTGCATCATTTAGTTAACTTAAGACGTTCTATTGTTCGTCGCTGTGAAATGTGTATTGAAAAGAACGGTTTACATTTTGAACAGTATCTAATTTTAGTATACTAGTATTATTGTTATTAGTTGTTGTAATTGTTATTTATAAATCATTATTGCACAATTGTAAATTAAATATGTATTGTTATAAATTCAAAAATTTTCTTCATAAAGATTAACATCAATATTCGTTCAATTTTTTTTTATTTTACTGCGATACATTAGTATTTACACAGAACAAAATAAATAAGGAATGTTAAAATTAGTGTACACGTTTAGACTTATAAAACTCTTGTATTTGAGTAGCGCTTGATATAACAAACATTTATTTTGATTCCATTGGAAAGAGATAAAGAATAAGAGATTTCGGCTTTTTGAACCCTTAACATACCATATTTGGGTAGGTTTCGTCGAAAAAATTAAATATTTAGCCGATAATTGATAATAAATAAATTACTTAATTTAATACATCAAACTCTAACACATCAAAATAACTCGGAAATGCATAGGATTTTCGAAACAGAAGAAGGGACAGTACTTTTGTTAAAATGTATGTAGATAATGAAAATAACAGCTTTTCTTACAAATAGTCATTGGCGTAGAAGTTCTGTTTAAGAAAGGGGTTGAGCACCCCCTCCACTCCGCCACTGTGCAAATTTTTGAACATTATTATCGCTTGTTTTATCCGCCTTAATTAATAAGCATTATACCCCAAACATGAAAAAAATCTTAGCATTCGTTTATAAGTTATAATGAAAATTCGAGAAAAAGAAATTATTTTCAACACCCTGTATCTCAGAAACGAAGCCTTCTACGACATATGTTTATAAAAACTTTTCTTTTTAAAAACATGTGTTCTATCTTCTGTTAAAGTTTGTCTACAAAAAACTGACTCACCCTGTAGATATGCAATCTGGAGTACTCTATGCTGAAATTCTCATGAGCACATGTCAGGTAGGTAATTTTCCGCTTGGAATACGTTAGGGTACTCTCCTAGTAGCAAACTTAGGTGTACCCTCGAAGATGTACCACATACTTCAGCGCCTGCGCCTGTGTCTGTTTTGGACTCATCCCTGTACTAGATGAGGCTTTGTGGTACAAGCATGTCTTAACCAATCTGAAACCACCTTACTGTGTCCTCTTCCCTACGATTTCCAGCTACCTAACCCCTGCAATCTAAAGGTCGATCTCCGAGCTTCATAAACAGTTTACCACGGCGGCGTATGTGATAAGAGGTTTCACAACAGTTGTGTACAACAGCCAGCACGCGAACTAATGCCCCAATCCCCAACTGTTTCTCCAACAACGTCTGTACACTCACAGTGTTGCACACGTCTTTCGACTAATTTCGCTCACATGATTAATTTAAACCAGTTTTGGAGTCCAGGGCTACACCTAGATCCCCCACCGTCGGTACCGCCTTCAATGTTACTTTTTGCAGAGAAAGCCATTGAACAGGCCCTAGTTTGCGTTTATTTGTGAAGACTAAGGGTTCTACCTTTGCCGGATTAACCGATAAACCTTTCTGTTCCTACCACCTGCTAGTCCTGTTTAAGGGTTTTTATTTAACTATTTTCGTTAAATTGTTCACTAATTAAATATTGTTAGATATATATTTGTCGTTAGAAGCCACGTTTCTCATTTTTGCTTAAAATAGGTTATTGTGTAGAATAAGTCATGTAGATTATGCTGTTGTCTTTGAAATTCTACTGTAGAAAATAGCGTTGTGTAGATAAACAGAAATATAGAAATATTTAGTTTTTTTATGGTGTCCATTACCAGCACTGCGCTAAACGTCTCAGTTGTCAATACTATTTTGTATTTTATTATTTTTATTCCTGGTTAAGCAAATGAAATACTACCCTGTAATGGAGTTAACTAAGCAAATATCTAAACAGCAATAACATGTTTGGTCATACCTTAGCGCCAGAAGACCCGACTAAACAGGACAAGCATGTTGTCAAAAGCACTTTGAAGTCCTCAATCGGTCGAGTGGACTCCTTAATGACTGTAAACTGTGATTTCATTTTCTTTCTTCTCTATAAACAACATTTCATAAACTACTCATGTCTTTTATCACAACTTCTTTAAAAACAGATCAACAGGGTACACAAGCAGTTCTTGTTGCTAAACTAGATACATTGATCTAAAGAAGCAACTAACGATGACCAACTAGTTGCAATATAAAAAAATTTTTGGAAAAAAATTAACTTGTAACTGCGGTACCGAATTTGATAGCGTGTTAGAAATACAACTTGATATAGTTGTGGAAAGGAAGAGGTCGTAAACATATGCTTTGTCTTTTGTGTCTCAAAGGAGTAAAAAAACCGTTTGTATACCTTAACTACTTTCTATGACAGGCAAGTTTGTAATATAATGTTTACACCTATTTATGGTCTCAGACATATTAAAATCATAAGTTAATAAAATGAAAATGTTTAGTAAATCGTGCAGTTATAAATTTATAAAAAATGTGGTGGCTATGTTGCAACTTGCCATTAATCTGTTTAAATCAAAACTTCAAATTCCAAATAATATTATACATAAATGGATCGTATTTTGCATATTTTATTTGTCCCCTTATTATAAACCTCATTTTCAGTAAGGTTCAGTTACATGTTGTTATACCTAAGTACCATTGTAAATGCTTATAGAAGCCCTGACGACGATTTGAAATAAAAATCGAAAGCTTGACAGAGAAAGAAGAATAAACACTATTTTAACATAACATAATATAGTGACTGCTATATACATTTAACGAATTAGATATAAAAGCTATAAAATTTTAAGAAATTTGACACACGGAGAAGCCAGCAAAATAGGGAAATTAGAATCAAAGTAATTTCTATTTTGTTTTAGCATTTGAGCCATAATATACTCGTCTTATATTTTTCACTTAAAATCTAGGTTTTCTACGCATGTAACGTAGTAAATTATAATTAATGCGTAAACGCCCATCACTGGTGTAAGTTGGGCAGCAGCGTCCAAATAAATAAAAAAGTCGGACACTTTTATTAAATTCTTGTATTTCTCAATTAAATTAAATTACGAAGAATTAGATTTCATGCAATTACGACAAGTTGTTTAGACTTTATTTCTAGGCTTTATTATAGCATTACCTCTTAAAACTAACTGCAGTAATGAATGTATTTTGTGATTATTTTTAAATATTTTGTCTTGTCGTGCACATTAATTCGTGAAGTTATCTGCGGTATTTTTTTTCAACGTTTCTTTCACGTTGTTTAATTACCAAATCAATATAATACGCTCTCGTGACACTCCTACCGTGTTCCAAGAAATTCAATAGAATTATCCCATCTTTGTCCCAGAAAACTGAAGCAAGGACTATGCCGACCTTTGAACCCTGGACTTTTTGGACAGTAGACAGCCGGACTGATTGCTTTTCGTATCTGGGTCTGGGTCATAGTAATGGGTCAAAGTTGCGTTGCTAGTGACAATCTGACAATTCTGATCGTCTTTCAAGTATTTGGGAATCCATTGGTCCAAAACTTTTCTCGTTCCGGAATCATGGTACACTATATTATGAAACACAATTTCTTAGGAAATTGCAATATTTCTGTGGAAATCTTGCTCTTCTAAATTTTGCAACCCAGTTTTTAATAGTGGTATATTAAGGACAATGATTATCATAGGTTTCCACGATATCAACATACATTCACTTTTCGTTATTATCGAAATTTAACCCTTTCTCGAACATGTTGTTTTCAAAAGTACTCATACACATTTTTGTCACAATTGAACTTTTGCATGCCAAACTTTTATAGCATATCTATAAAACATCATAGTTTTTTAATTATTATAAAGATTTGAAATATATGTAGAATCTTTAAAAAAAATTTCTTCTGTTATTTATATCTTAGGTTATGCCTGGAAGTAAATTCAATTTTAAGCTAAAGCCTACTTTGCTATTGTCCATTTAATTTATTATTCTGTGGAAGTTGATAACTTTCCAAAAGAGTGGGAAGCAGTCTAGTTCTTTGACAGATCTACAAAAGGTCCGTGTACCGAATGTATATGTTTCTGATTTAATCTAATATAGTTAAATTCGAAAATGTGTCACCAGCTTTTCACGCTGGTACAAATACATTGCTAATAATTACTGATAGGTACCACAAATGCACACAGAAATTTAAATGGTTGTAGTAATATTCATCATACCATCTCTCTCGATAAGAATATTCACTTCGCTGCCAGTGTGGTCCAACACATTCTATATAATACACATCCAGCCATCCGCAGGGTACACACACGTCCAGCGAGAAATAATCTCGGTCATCCTTTCTCCGTTTCTGTGTACGGAAGCATATATTCCGACATCGGGAGCCACCCGGCCCTATTTCCACGTTGTTCGGGGAAATGAACGCGAACATATGTCAAAGTGTAACTTACTGTTCGGCAAGAAATCGATGAGGACCCTTATCTCAGCGCCATTCACGTTTTATTTCATTCGTCGGAACTCGCGATGCCATCTGTTTGTAATATAAGCCAGACAGGATTTTCAGCGGCGGACGGGCGATATTAACGTCACGTGGCACTAACTGACTCCATAAGAAACTTGGTACGCTGGAATTTTTAAATTGCGAGGTATTAATCTTGACGGTTGTACAGGGGTGTTCGCCTTTTTCGCTCCTTCAGACACAATAAATGAATGGCGCGAATTTGATGATCTTTGATGCTACATATTTTGCTGACGAAACAAATGTGGGCGAAACGTTTCAAAGATTTCGCGAGTAGAATGATAATGTCAAGCTTCCGAGCTAAATGCTCGTCATCGATGTCCTCTTCTTCACCTTCCTACTTCAGAAGTTTCGCCTACTAGTGTGGAAAGCATCTTCAGTGGCGAGCTCGTGGTTGTGGAATTAGATGTCGCGGTGAACACAGTAACTACTGGGTGGTTACTTGTTATCCCGTATTTATAATATCACTGGTACGTTGCTTTGTCTTGGTTAGGTATCTTTCCGTGGGGGCGTTCTTTCCAGTTGAAGTTAATACCTTGTTTGTGTATTTCGATGGCTTCTAGAAGCAGGTGCTTGCAGTAGGGCTTGGTAGTATTAAGCATTTAACCTTCCTCGAACTTAATGTTGTGCCCTGTTGATGTTGGCGCTCATTTTCGTGGTTCCTATGTTTACTTGTCCGCATTTATTTGGTATACGGTAAACTCCACCTGATGTCAAGGGGTTCAATCAATCTATAATGAAAAAACCCTTGTTTATTGTTTTTTCACTTGTGTTCAGCTTTAACCTTTTTTTACTAATGCTCAAATGGCTAATATGTATTTTTTATGGATTAGCGAATAGTAATGCCTTATTAGGGGCTAGATATGCCTACTCTTATCCTCATAACCATTAAATATGTTCTGAAACGTTTACTGAACTGCATCTTCGTTTGCAAGGCACTAGAACTGCTAAATCAAGGAATATTATTATTGAGTTACCTAAAACTGCAAGATATATAAAATTAAACCAGAAAAACTGATCGATAAGCAAATGTTAGTTACAAAATCGTTTTATGTCATATTCAGCGTGTTCAAGCTTCGCTACCTTCATCTGCAGTATTGTCAATGGCTTAAAAAATGCAAAACGTCCCAATTATACTCGACCAATTTAATTTTGCTGTTATTATTGTTCCAGTGAAGCCACGGCACAACCAATTTTTTACAAAATGCATCAAAATTCATATGCCTCGGTTGAAACCCGATTCCAACAAACCTTTTCAGTCACCATTTGGTTAGGGGTTATTAACGATTACCTACATATTAGGATGAATTTTCCTTCTTCAATGATTAGACAGTAGGATATAACTTCAATTTCTAGAAAATGATCTTCCAGCTCATTTGGAACATGTAGCTCAGCTCTTAGAGTTAGAAAGCGCATATTATCCATGAACATATAACGGCGCTTCCACACATTTTGAAGTAATAGTGCCGCAGTTTTTAAATAAAGTTTTTCCAGACCGTTGTATAGTATAGCAATCTCTTTGTGGATGGCCCTAATGTCACCTAATCACAATCCTCTAGATTTGATCGAACAGGATATTTAAAATCACTGGTTCACATAACTCCAAATGAAAATCGCATCGTAGAAGGCGTTACATATATTACCTTAAGTAGCAGAAGCAAATCTAAATTGTACATATTCCATATATCCAACAAGAGAGATTAAACTTTTAGATATAAGCTAAGAGCTTTCTGGGACCAAAATGGGATAATTTTGACAGCTTACTATTAACGGAAAAAAGGGTACTACATATTTTGTCTACTTGCTTATCAATTAAGGTGTTTTTCTCTTTTCGCAATTGTTAAAAACATTAAAAAATCTGAGAAAACTGACTTTCGGTTGGCTCTCTATATGCACTAAATTTAGCACCGCCACACTATTATTTGAAGGGTAAGAGGTTTTCGGAAATCTTTCGTGTGTAGAACTTAGACTTAACTTAGCTACCTTTAAATTTCGTTCGTAATATTTCTGCCCCCACTGTTTGTTTATCGTTTTGTTTTCTGACATCCACATTCTACAGTTACCGACGCCATCTTCCTTGAGTTATCGCTGCTGTTTGTCCACCAAAGTCCTAATGCGGCGGTCGTCGGAAAAACTCTTTTCGATATACTAAAGATGTTTTCGATTGCTACATCGGTTTCCCCGTTGACATTTTGATGTCCCTGTTGTTTTCTCTAATCGACGTGATGGGAAAGTTTTGATGGCTGTTGAGAGCTTGTGGCATGTTCTTCCATATTTTATTGATGCATGTTATCGTGAAGACACTAGGTCTACAATAATTAGACAGATCAGCAAACATTACATTGTTTAAAGCAAAGGCTTATCTAGCGAAATCACCTAACATCAACACCTAATAAAGCAAACGCTCGAAATAGTGCAAAAGGGCTTCAGTCGCACACTAACGCAAATTAGGGGATAAATAAAAAAACTGATTTCGCTCCTATCGGATTACAATTCGCAATGTCAGAATTAACGTCTGTACGCAGCGGACGTAAATTAGTTTAATTAACCCCTACAGTTGAATAATGTAGACGGAACAGAACAGAGGCTGGTGATATTTAACAGAAGTTATGGAAAATGTGTCTCGATATTACGCGCTGGAACCGTCAAGTAAATATTATTGATATCTTTTATAAGATTTTTATTCACTATTTATTGTATTCTGTCTAAAGTAACTATGCCACGAGAGAGACTGACGGAAACTTATAGGTGGTACGAGAAGTATATCGAACTGAGAGTGCAATTTCAAATAAGTAGCTTTAAAGTAAGAATTTAGGATGGCAATGCCATCTGTCAGCATTACACTGACATGATGACAAAGCCACCTAGCTGCCATTGCTTTGGTATATAAGCAAAACCAGTTGTATACCGTGTTGTCTACACTAGACCTAAACTGCACTGTTGAGCTGTAATGACAGCGAAATAGTACTATCTGCAGTTGGTTGAGGTGTAGACAGCACAGCATAGACATGCATTTTAAGTAATTTTAAATTTGTTGGTATATAAAACGACGAACGCGAAGTAACTACGTTGTAACTACAATAATATAAATACGCAAATAGATATGGTACTTTATTAATTACTATGTACATTCATACTGTTATAATATAACTACAATTTTAGGTAAAATTCGAATTTTCGCTGAATCTTGAAGTTGATAGGTAATAATAATCGACATATCGACCGAAAAGTTGTACGTACGACAGAAGAATATTAAAAGTTGACCTTTTGAAAGCATTAAGTAGTAAGTAATGACGCCCGAATTTAAAATTCTTTATTTACATGGCAATTACCTAATACGAAATTGTTAAAACACACTTAAGAAAATTTCCGGAAATAGTATGTTTATGAGAATATAAGCGAAAATTGTAATAATAAAAGAGAAAATATATAAAATGATTTCCTTCCTAGCGATAATACCACCTCTAAATGTATTATCAAATATTTTGCAAATACAAAAAACATGCTCAAAAGCTCGTTGAAAACTACATCCAGAAAATCATTTATAAGAAAGCAAATGTACCACACTCTGGGGAATGGCTGAAGAAAACAAAAAAAACCTTTGTTAATTTAGCTACAAACACAAATATATCTGATAAATATGAACAAGGATATTAAGTAAATATCAACAGCTCAAAAAAGCTGTAAATAGCTTTGACAGCAGCATTACCATCAGTAGGGAGAACATCTGGCAGATTCAGTTGACTAAAGCTCGCTTATATAAAGGTTAAAAAAATATCGTGAAAAAGAAAAGCATAAATAGTTTTAKCAAMGTKAAATGTTTGGGGGAAAAATAAGTACATCTAGTTAAAAAGCTATGAGTACATGGCTCGAATTCCTCTTTTCAGGTATAGAAAATTTTATTTTACATAATGATGGGAAAGAAAGTAATTTTAAGATAAGATTTATTAGTACTAAACAGCAAAGCCATAAAATCAAAATCCAATAAATTTTAATTTATAACGCTTTCCGTTATTTAAGAGTAAATTCTCTACAATTATGTGATTGCCAAAAATTCATACCCTTACATTTAAGTAATAATCACGAGCAATAAAAATAAATTAAGTTCAAGGAATATATAATATTATTGCGGAGAAACAGAACAATGTTCAATTATAACAAAAATCTTTTTACATCAATAATACTAGTGAAAAGTACTAGACAACTTTTAAGGCAAGTTAGCTACGTTTCTCTATTTTTTCAAAACTCTAAATACTAGTCTGTACGCTTTCTAGCACAAAACACACACTTTGATGAATCAAAAGTATATACTACTTGGGTGCCGAAGTAACGATTTTTTAGACTCATTCCACGGTTGCTACTTTGAGTTGTTAATTCCAATTTTAATTCTTTATTATCCATAATACTTCCTAACACTTTAAGAAAAGTGGCAGATTTCTTTTGTTTTTGTTTTCACGATAGCTTGTACGCGAAAATGAATGAAAAACATCCAGTCGCCTATCAGTCATTTAAAAGAAACCTTTTTTATTTACAGGTGCTAATAGGTTGAGATAGGTCAGTGCACTAGATTATTGTTCAGCTGTATCCGATAAACGATCAAGTGTGGTCAGTGACGGCGAATGGGGTCAAGATTTTGGGGATTTTATTCATTAAAGAGATGACTTATAGTATCGATTCATATGTTGTTGAGACGCTGCGGTTTAAATAAAAACATCACTTTCAAAATCACGCTGTATAGTGTGCTTCTTGCCTTATCGAAGTTTTATCAAATTAAGAGGTAGGTTATACTAAATTGTACCACTAGGGCACTTTCTGTTAGTGTCGTTGAAACAAACAAATCACAATACAGTGCACCTTATCTACAAATGTACAATTATCAGGGATGAAGGCCCCTAAATGTCTACACTTTATTGTTAACAAATAGTTTTACCTTAGTTAACTCTTGTATGTACATCCTATATAAACAAATTATTCCTAAAACTATGTTGTTACATTATAAATTACACAATTATCGTGTATGTATACACTTATTTATTTGAATAAATAATAATAATAACCTCAATAAGTAAGCTATATCACTGTCCCCCATTATGAAAGGTTGAGTTTATGCCTATTTCATATAGGTATGATGGTACCAAAATATGACCAAAAGGGTGTAGTCCACAGATGTGCCGGATATGGACCTCAAGTTAAAAAACACACGGAAACGAGGAAAGAAAGGAATGTTTACTTGAGACCAGCCATTCTGCCGACGCCACTCCAGTATGTCTGTTTTATTAGCCAGCAAAACCCATTTCAATCTCCAACAGAGCCCCGCTGGATTGCCCCTAAAAGCATCGAGCCCGTTCATTTTGCATCTAACGAGTGCACCGCCATTTTTAAGTGCCCTCATCCGACAATTGAGCCGCTCTTCCCATGAAATGTAGACTTTTCGCAGGTAATCCGATTGCATTTATATCCCTGCATAATTCCATTGTTTTTCTGCATCCACGTCCGGGCGGGGCAATCCGTAAAAGGGGCATTAACCGAAAAAGGTTTTAATGTGCTGGAGCGATCCAGGAATAACGAATTTATCGGCCGTGCCGCTGGAAATACAAAAACCTGTCACGGAGCCCGGAACGCAGGATTGCGCGGGATTATGGCGGGAATTTTAATTCGGGACAAGATATATATTTTCCGCAACTAATCGCGAAATGATTGAGAAAAACCATTTGTATAAGAGACCGGAGGATTCTGTTGGTGAGAAGTCGGTTGTTGCAGGATAAGGAGGAGTAGCGGCTCTTGAAGCAGCGATCTAGGTCCTAGGGATCTCCCTCCCAAAGATCATGTATTATACAACTACGTCGCATATTGAATGTATTTTCTTATTTTTCTTTGCAACCGTAGACAATCAAGCGCAAGCCTTTTGCCTCTTGTCTTTCTAAGAAAAATAAGATGTCTAGGCCAATAACACTGCCAATACAGTTGCTATATTTCGTTATCATGGTTACCGCACCATTTATTCGACCCGTACTGACTTGAGCTTTACGCCCACGAACACCGTGAGCGCACGCGTATACTATGCACGCAACTTTGAGGGCAGCACTTTCGTCATTAAGTTCAATTTGAAAGTAACCATCTTTGATGTCCAGAAATGTAAGATATTCTTGATTACTTAAGTTACAAGCAATTTTTTCGTAGGTAGGTATATCAAAATATTCACGTTTAATGCACTCTTTTAACTTTTTGGATCAAGGCAGTGTAAATCTTTATTTTTCTTTTCAACTATCGCTAACGGGTTAAGCCAGTCTCTTGATTTATCCATTTTTTTAATGACATTCTTACTTTCTTAGCTACTGAACTTTTAGTTTAGGTGATCATGCAATGAGTGGTTATACGACAGGGCGTACCCAGCTTTTGGTCTAGAGAGGGGCAAAGCAGGAACGTCCTGTAGAATATAATTCACATTAAATAGAAATAATAAATGTTTACAAGATATAGGTACTTAAGTAATTAATGAAGTATTTATTTCATGAATAATCTTCGTGGATTTTCTGCAAGGCGACTTAAAACATCTTCTGTGAAATAAAGACCCAAACTGTTTATATGTTATCTATGTATACTAATCATACAAAGCCCCTTTATTAATAATTCCGTTATTGATGAACTCAGTTAGGTGAGGCGCATTCAGTTGCATCGCTCTCGCGTTTTAACAGAAAATGAGTTGATAGATTTTATTTGGGAGAATAAAGATCCGTGATCTACATAAAGTATAATATCATATGACGTACCAAAGGAACATAAATTTCACCTTAAAAGTTCTACTAATAAAAGCACGATTTCTGATTCAGAATTAACACATATCAAAGGCAGTTTCAACTTATCACACCAGATGCTTTAGAAATTTAAGTTGGGAGTTCACATGAATAGGTGCTAAAGATACAATTGTAGTAATTTTTACTCCCCAGGGAAAGAGACTCGATGGATAACTAACATTATTAAAACTCAGAATGACAAATGCCTCAGCATTATGCGTCAAGCCAACCTTCTTAGATCGCCAGTGCATTGCTCTCAAAAATTAACTGACTACATAATATTTTAACCAAATTAAACTTCATTTAAATAAACTGAAATATGTTTAATTGCATTTTTAACAACACACCGGGTTTTAAGTCGTGCTGATAATGCTTTTACTGAATTCCTAAAACTTATATTAAATAAATTGACTTTCATAAATGTAAGTTCAGATGGATTTTTAGTTTTTTTTTTAAGCTTGGAAACGATTTGACAACGACTTATTAGAGGAAGTCATTTGCAAGAGTCAAATATGAATTCTGGATGAAAATTGTGAAATACACTTGCCTATAAATTTTACTGTGTTTACAAATTTGTAAATGACAATTTTTAGGTGTACACACATAATTAACCGGCTAAATGTATAGGAAATTGGAAGGGCACAGAGTAGCTAACCCAGCTCCAGGACCGCCCCTTCGGTACGCCCATGAATATGATGCTTGCTTCAAAAAAACTTCAGTGTAATTTTTTACAAATTCATCAAAAGACTTGAATTCAGGGTTTTCTAAATGATGAATTCTCTAGATTACATTTAAATCTAGACAAGCTTGAAGACCCAATAATGGAAATTGGTTTTTAACACTGACTATTGTGAAATTAACTTCAGCAATTTTCTCTTTAACTTTAAATGGTAAAGTAACCTTAGAAATGAGTCGCAGTTTTCATAGTTCTTTCTGAACAATGCCATTAACTACAAATGTCTCAAATGTTACGTTTTACTTTGGTGCACAGCAGTCGTTAAATTTCTTTTTAGATCTCCACCTTCAACGAATTTAAAGGTATTAAACAAATCTAGAGCTTCATCCCCAATCAAACTTAGAAACACCGCCATCTTTTTTGATTCAAGTTTACCATTCAGATTCGTCGTCTCCAAAAACAAGTCAAATCTCTGAGAGAAGTTTCGCCATTTCTCCGCAACATTACCATCAAAACTAAAACTATTTGGGGGTTTGAAGTATCCTTCCATCTTGTCACAACAAACTAGCAATAACAACGTATGGAACGAATGATGCAATATACCAGACTAGATACAGAAGTTCCAACATTAAAACCTGACACCAAGTATCATATGCTTGGGTTTGGCTTKCCAAATGTCAACAATTCATATTACATACCTACATTAAAGGACATACAGGAATGCTATTATATTCCACCGCTAAATTGGTACTTCGCTATGTCGTAGCTTGATTCAACGCCAGTAGTTTTATAATTGAAATTAAGCGAACTGTCAAATTCCTGTCAGAATAAGCAAAAGTGACGCAGAGAAGGTAACAAGCCTATAAAAAAAGTTGGTTTCAGATGAAGATGACTTGGATGGTGATGACCTCGATCTTTGGATGTATCTAGGCAAAACACCTCTGATTATACCATTCCTGAGTCCGAGAGGAAAATGAGATGGAAGATAAAAATGACGACAACTCCAAGAAACCAAGCCTAAACGACATGAAAATTTACAGTGAGGACAAGGACAAATTCTATCAGTACACGGAATGCATACCGATAGTGATTCCGTTCGTTGCTTACTTTCCCACCAAGAAAAAATGAAACTTCTGTCCCCTTGTGCTCTCTTCTTATTTTATAAATAAATGTTCCAAAAATAACAGAAACTGAATAAATAAATGCATCAAAATTACTACAAAAGGACTGCATTCTGAGGGAGCGTAATTTTTTTCCGGAAAGGCATCTTTACTTTGCCAATGTAGCAGTAGCAACAATCAAAGTGCAAATTATGGATTGCTGGAAATAAATAGCACAGATACCTACCTATTTTGTCTTTATTTCTGTAAACTCAATTTCATTATCATGCTGTTTGGAGTACTAAATGTACTACGAGCACCCATCTTACTCTTATTAGCGAATAATTTAAATTACTGACACATTTAAAAATGTAAAGATGTACACCACGTATCATAAATAGCTCACTGTTGAACAAAAACTTATCGCCGATGTAATCTTTCAATCTAGCAACAATACAACGACTTTACTTTCTGTATTGACATCTTAAGTCGTTGTTTTTAACTAATTTTCTACAAAATCTTCAAAACATGATTGTTAGATCATTTATTGGTTCGATAAAGCCAAATCAATAGATCAAACACGGTGGGTCAAGAATGCTGGGATTATCCTAAGAGGTCCAACGTTATCCGAAAATTGCCAGCGTTTTGGGGAATCCCCACAAAACGCCGATTGCGCCCAAACGTTCGGGCTCCCTCTAATAATTTATCCGGAGAAGCGGCTGCGTAAACTGTATTACCTTTCCGTTTATCTGTGACTCTTGAAGCGGAACCGGGTCACGTGGAATAAAGCAAGGGTGGAAATTGACTGTCGTTATAAATTGCAAGGGCACCTTTGCGATCTATGCGTGCGAATGAAAGGAAGGGAAGCTTTATGTATTAGACATCGCGGTCGTCCGAGTGGAAAGTTTTTCAACATATACCTTTACCCATCAGATGCATACACTAGGAGACGTATTTTGCTTTAAAAAATGTAGCATTCCCGTTAATTAAAACTAGGTGTAGGTAAATTAATTTATTTACGCACCTACAGGAAAGCAGCAGCTAGAAAAAAAACGGTAAGCAATACTTACCAGCCCAGGACCAACAATTATTTACAAAAACTGAGTGGTTTTAATCTTAAATTCAGAATAGCTCGTGGTGGCTCAGTCCGGGCAGCATATCCACCGATCCTCAGCGTTAAACCCGGCAAGAGAAAACGCGCGCTCTCATTGGTTACAGTTGGAACTATATCTACTAGTAGGTGAAATCCCAGTAGGTACTGTGTGTATCATACGGTCTGCCAGGCAATAATCGCATTTTATTTTCATCCTCATCATCGTTGACCGCCGAATAGGTTAGGGGAAGTTAGGGGTGAATGTTGAATTATTTATCTTCAGCATATAGTACTAGCTATATTAATAGGTGCGATTTTTTACAACAATTAAGTGATTCAATATAATAGCTGATGTAAACTGTTTCTTTGTAACATACACACGCAAATCCAGTACAAAATAATTTTGTATTACGGGTATTAGGCCAATTTTAAGGCGACAATAAATTTTAATCCGGCGTGCTATTCACCACCGTGGCAGCCCAATTCGAATCCCAGCCAGGCGAGTATGGATACAATAAAACAATTAAAATAGACAAATAGGCGAAGAAACAACCATTGATTGACTTATATTTAATGATTCTTTCTCCTGCATCAGTGTCACTAGAATTAAGTGTCTCTTCCTTAGCTAATTAAAAAAATGTTTCTTTTGGTTGCATTGTCTATGAATAAGCTCTTAAGTTGTAAAGCGGTGGTAATAATATTTCGGATAACCATATTTAAAATAGCTTGGCGTCTATGTTGTGATAATCTGATAGTTTTTGGAACAAAATGTTTAACTCGCATCTCAATTTTTACTTTTCGCAAAACGTTTTTCCTTCTACAAATAAAACGATCCATGTTTTTTTGTCACCGCTACTAAATCATATTGCTAAGCACATTTATGTTTCCCTTTTGAAAAAAAAAACAGTTTCGTCAAGAAAACAAAAAATATATACTTTGTTTAACCTTCATTGTCTAGATGCATTTTACACGCAAAGCAAGACTGATATTCTTGATAAGGTGCTCCGCATTTAATAAATATATAAGTTATTTAAAATAATTGTCCTAAACTATGAGAATATAAAAAAAATTGTGGTTTTACGGGTGTATTTTTTTATAAATTTTTGGCAGTATTTCTTACTTAATTGACCACAATCTTGTACATAGAAAAAAATCTTTGTGCTTTAAACATTGTAAGTAATAAATGAATCAAATATATGACAGTCTAATATAAACCATAGGTAGTCTAACTGAAGATGGTTTGTTGACGATCCGAAACCGGTACTAGTTTCTCAATAAAGGAATGTACCTGGACCATATTGTTCTATTAAAGTAAAATAGTTTTATGTTTTATATTGAATGTAACGTTTCAGATTAGTTTGAGAATCTTTTGGTTTTTACAGTCCTTGGTTTCTGGACAGAGATCCCTTCCTTGGGTTGATCAGGATGAAAGCTTTTTATCTAACACCAGAAAATTCTGTCTGTACTTTAACTAGTATAACACGTTTTTAAATTAAAACCATCAAGTCACTTTCGGTTTGTTAAAAGATGAAGACGGCACATAAAAGACATGTGATTCTTTGCTTACTTTTTATCGAAATTCTATTTGGCTCGTTATAGCGAATAAAAGCCTTCTTATTTATTGATAAGAGTAAGCCTTCAATACGAGGACAAATTTTCAACTACCGTACATCGAATTCAGTACAACTTTGATTAAAAGGAAGTCTTTTTCTTAAAACTGTGGTGCTTATTGGCTAAATAACAAGCACATACACGTTTAAAAATAGCATTTTTAATGGACTTTTCATCTAGTAAATTTTTGAGAAGCGTTGAAATGTTATGCAAAAAAAGCCTTTGACGACTTCTGAAATAATCATCAGTCATATAGTATGCTTCTCTTTGCGTGCTAAAAGATAAGAAAATCATCTTGAAGTCAGAGAAGGAGGTAACAATATATATACTGAGTTTTGTTGAAACCCTTGTTTTGGTTAGTTACCAACATTCTTCGGAAGACGAGATGTTTGCTTATCTTACGTAATAGAGCTAGTACATAAGGATTTGATATCCAGGGACTTAGTTACCCTTATAGCTTGCTCAAAATTTGTTTTATGCCGAAACCAACAACAAATAAATACGTTTCAGACACCATTCCCGGACTGCTAATAATCCACTTTAAAAAATTACATTAAGACATCTGTAGGCCGCTTCATGTATTAATGCAACTCATCTTCCAGCATTCCCCCAACCGACAGCAGCCGAGGTACTTGCGAATTCAGGAGGAGCGCGGACGCGCTGTTTGTTTGGTCTGGAGCTTGAATTATGGCTTTTAAATTCGAATATCGGGAAAAACGAAAGCCATAAGTTCAGCAAAAAGAAATTGGACAAAAAGTTGGTGGAATACGTTGGCCATAAATTTCGGATGGCGAAGTAAGTAGCGTCTGCGAAATCTCAATGCAAGGGAGGAGGTTTCGCGAAGTTTAAACAAAATGTAATCGTTCGGGAGTTTCCCATTTGTTCTAGAAGTAATGTGAATCTAGTGTTCGTACATCTGTTTCAAAAGCACTACACTGTACTATTTCATTTTTCTTACAGGATAATCCAAGCAACATATGCCAAACATCACAATAAGGTTTCGTATGTTTAAAATGAATATATTTCATCCCAATATGGCTGTTATTTTAAAAATACGTGCTAAGATATCATTCCACAAAATTTAATACATTACTTACAATTTTTAAAGTATCAGCATTGTACATCCCTCCTTTAGCTGCAAGCTTCAAACAGATTTTCCAAACACGTTCTTTTGCCAACCGCTTAAATTTCCAAGCAATTATTGGCCATCCCGTAAAATTACATCCCGCCTGGACGTCCATTTATCCCTAATAGCGCGCTAAACATAAGCTGAGTGGATAATAAAGATCTGTCCTTTATGCCAGTGCGCCGTGAATATTAAACGTCCGAACGGAAAAGACGGGTCTGGAATTTCGATTAAAACTGATGATTAACACTTTTGCGCACATGGTGCCGGCCTAATTCAATCTACGTACCGTTCGACAGCGTTGAGTCCAATTATGCAGGCATGTTGACGGAAAGCTCTTACCTGAAAAAAGAGGTTCACAGTTAATAATCAGTAGAGAAGCTGAGCTTAAAAAATCAAACCGGAACTATACAAAGAGCAATTATAATCACGCACAGATATGAGAGAGCAAGGCAACTGAGAAAGAGAGACGGAACTGAATCGTACAGTAGGGTAACAGTTGAAGGATAGCTATCTACTAGGATATAGCAAATTGCAACCTATCAACGTCAACAAACTTTCTAGTACTAGTATCATGTAAAGGGTATGTAAGACAACGACTAATGAAAATAAAACAACTATTTTTTTTAATAAAAACGAATAATTAATTGCTTCCTTGGGAAGTAGACGGCAATCCATAGCACTTGCTTCCATTCTGTATGAGCAATGCTTTTATCACCTTGAAAGTTTGGAACTAACTCTCTGTTTCGATATCCCATAAAACAGCACATCATCGATGACTGATTCGTAAGATATGCAACAACACTTGTAGGTAGTAAACCATGATTTTTTGACATTAAACAATAAGTAACAAATAATACCGCAAGTGAATCAAAGTGCAGAATCAATAGCAGCAGAAAAACAATCCCATGAACTATTCACATATTATATGAATATATTTCACTGACACTGGATAATACGTTTCACCATGTCTTCCCTAGTGGTTGCAGGATCCCTATGAACTAATTGCCTAATTGTTGTCCCGTCAAGATTCTCTATTATAGTATTAGCATGAAACCGTTTTTGTAAAAGAACGATACGTAGGTAAAAAGAACATAACCAAAAAGGTTGTTTTGCACCTCAAGCTTACGTAGAAACCATTCGCAGAATACTACGCGGCTGTATAAGTTCATCCAATGCTTGTACGATTTAAACGTAGTATGGATGAAATTTATTCCTCTGCAGCATTCGTGATACATATGCTTCTCTGACTTGTCAGTTTCATACCTGCTTCCAAAATATGTCAAACAACTCGATAACTGTGCGAATGAGACTAAATGTAACATTGATAAACTGCATTTATTTTTACGGCAAACTAAATATAAAAAATGGAATAGTATACTGGGTGTTAGATTTAAAATAGCTAAGACGGTGCCCAATTACAGTGTAACCGGAAGTCCGCCGTTTTTATACATATTTTTAATTTGTTAATCGCTTGGTTATAGATTATTTCCATTTTATCAATTTTAACTTACTTACAGTATACATTATACATAGGTAATGATACCACCATAAACAAGATCATAAAAGAGGAACACGACAAGATAATTTTTGAAACAAATAGCTAAAAAATCGACAAATACTTGCTAATAACAAATGACAACAGCCATTTTTATAAACCATAGCATGACTTAACATACTGATATTAACATTCACATTACATGTGAAGCTGTAAAATCAAATGGAATGAAGATTTTAACCATATTGACAAAATTCCAGTCCTGATGGATAAATTTAAAGTATATTAATTGCGACGGTTGCCTCTCCTCCACCAAACTTAAACGAGGACAAAGTACACTAAATTCTTAAACTAAGTTCAAATTTGCAATTATTTATAGGTTACCTACTGGGGAGTACACAAAATCGTGTAATAAACATTGTTAAATCATTCTACGTTGGTGGAAAAAAACAGTGGTACATGTCATATGCATAAGTAAGCAATATTTATCTGTTTCTATGGCGATGATTGCTCAATATGGCACTTTTGCATTAGAAGTGAAAGCCCTATCATAAGAGAAGCAATTTGTACGCCTAACTACACTATTATAACTATTCAGAAATGTTTATTACGATTTACATTCTATTTCCACTCCCCACAAACGAAATCGAATCCCACAGACTGCAGCAAATTAATTAGCAATAATCAGTGACCTTATGATACACAAGGATTCCATAGATTAGCGCAGTATTTGCTAGGAATGTCTCCTTTATTGACTTTGTGAATTAACCAAAGCACTTCGACTAACAGGGCTCCGAATAGGAATGAGAGATATTCCAGTTTAAATGATTTCTGTTTGAGTAAAATGTTTGGTTCAGTGCCTCATCATAGACTATGTGATGTATAAAATCGTTTTGTGCATTTTGTTTCGAATGCAGTTGCTTTAGGCAGTAAATTTAATTTTTCAGTGAACATTGCTATAACCGCAGGATATGGAATTTCCGCTTATGTTTTGCATTTACTTTTTTATACGTTCAATAGTGAGTTTGACAAGATCATTATGATCACTGCAACTACGTCTATATTAACTCTCAAACTTTATACAGCTATAAAGTAGTTAATTGTAATTTAAAGATAAATGCTGCTGATATATGTATCGACATCCTGTTTTGGTAATCATGGCTACAGCATACGCTAACGTCATGAAGGGTATTCTCTAGAATTAATTAGGGGTGCGGTTGGCGGTCCCCAGTAAAGACCCTGTCAAGGGCTTTGGGTCGCGGAACATTAAAAAAAGATTAATGAAACTGCGCATAAAGGCCGATGAGGAGCATTACCGAAAAAAAGGGAATTATAAGATTTGCATAAATCATGTTTTTTAATCTGGTCGGGACGACAATGGTACCTGGTACGTATGGAGGCCATCAGTCAAACTGATGTCCTGTTTACGTTGGAGCATACGGTCCGCTGTTCACGAATTTTAAGAGTACAAGAAAGGGTTACTGGCATATGGGAATATGGAATTTATAAATATAGATACTCTAAATGCATTGGAATTTCTGGTAAGCAGGTTAATTTGAAATGCAAAAGTATCTGGCTTCTATGTTTAACATATTAGTTCAATATAAACCAATAAACCAAACGGAATAATGTCGATTCTATTATCTATTATCTATTAAAAACACAATTGTGTTAGGCAATAGTATAATATAAAAATACTAAAAACAAGGAAATGACATACTTTGTGATATACAAAAATTTTGTGTTAGCATGTGTGTGTGTGCATGCGCTTTATATTAAAGACGGCGGTTTCTGGCTAAATATCTGTATTTCGAAAATTTCATTGCAACTTTATCTCAGGTAAACGAAATGTGTTCTATACTAAACGGATTTACAGAAAATATTCAAAAGATATTTAAAGAAAATTCGCTTTTGATGGTTCAGTTTATTTTTTTTTTCATTCGATCATTCTCCTGCTGCGCATTCATATATTTATATCACCTTATTATTATCGACTGTACTTAAGGTAGAATACCGGTACAGATAATCAAAATGTAGTACATTACATGGGTGGAAATGGGTATATACATACCTATATTTTTCCAATAACTAGTTGATAATGGGAATAGTTTAACTAGCGATTGGTCAAACTTTCTACCATGCTTAAGATTCGCGACCCCGATTTTTTTTAAATCTGATTCCTAATAATTTCATTCTATCGTCATTTTGGAAAAGTATAAAGCCTAATATAAGCGGCTTCTTTCATTTTATAGTGGTTTTTACAAGTAGCAACATTACAGTTTCGTATTATTGTTACTTTTTGTGCGATACATAGTATGTATTTAATGTTATTTTATCCAATATGCTGCCACGTGAAGAATTTGCCCCTTGGTGACGTCATTGGCGGTCTGTTAACTTAGACGGAGACCTCTAAATTTAATATAAAAAATTCTTTCGTATTGAATGTGTGTTTCTATGTTTCAATCTTCCTAACTTAGCTTTTTCCGACAGCACAATCCCAGTTACAAGGTAGTTAAATGTAAGACAAGTTAGGCTTACTACTGACATGTTTAACTACTATTTGATTAATTGTTTTTCCATGGTAACTATGTAAACTATAAAAATAGCTGACTAAGTAAGATAGTTTGATTTGATAATTGCCTGCAACGTCTATATGTAACTTTAATACAGTTTGATACAGAATTAAATGTTAGACTTCTAATCTAAACATATGCAATTCTGAAGTTTGTCCTGCTCGAGGTTAAGTTTCTATTGTTTAAGGTTAAATATATCAAAAACGCTTAGACCTAGGTATAAGACAATATACAAAGTATGTTTATATTCCAATGTACAAGCAACAAAGCTAAGAATATACGTGGATTCCTTTTATAATAAACTAGTCGACAGTAGTTCCAGTTAAACCGGAAGTTACAGGAAGGAAAAAGTTTAGTAAGTAGATTACAACCTCATATAGATTCTGTTAATGAAGGTGTTAACGTGCATAAGTATATTACAGCTAGCTCTGTCTTCGGTACGTGTACTACACCAGCTTTCTATTTCACTACCTACTACCTTCAATAGGTAAGTGCTAATTCTTTACAAATGGATATAGTATAAATTAGATATATATATTGCAAGAAAGAACAATTATTAGATTTGTGTAAATGTTCAATTTCAATCGCAAGCATTACTCACACATTTACACAACGTTTTCATTCCTTATATTAATTTTTGAACGCGTTAAGTTAGAAGATATGTAAAATCCGGGTAAAATCGTTGAAAAATTATTTGCTGTCGTATGCGATGCGTTTTTTCTCAAAATTAAAGATGGTGTTACTATAGTCCACTGAAAATCTTTAAATAGCATCCTCGTTTTCTACATGTTCGTGTTTACTAAAATAAAATCGAACAATTCATTTCAACGCTATAAGGATTTCAATCTGAAAGCCACATTTGTAACTCCCACGACTTTCCAGTACCCGTAATTTCAAAAGGGATTTTCCACATTCAATTTTCTAGAAGAGCTACTTGTTATTTAAATTTTTAAGCTGGCAGCACCACATTGGATTTGAGAAAAAATTATCACATGTAAAAGGAATAAATATCTTCGTTTTACCTTCGGTTACCATAGAAACAAGTTAGCATAAAGCGAAAAAATTCTACGTGTAGGAAACACTACGTCTTTCTTGTTGTAAACCCAACGCTTCTCCTTCTACTGTTAGTACATCATCATCAGCAATCAAACTCTTTAGCGCTAATTTCATACAGCTTCCATGTCAATGCCACGTACACACACTCCACTGATAGGCAAAGCAAACATGCTGTTACTCGAACATCAATTAATCAGATAGCACCGACGCTAACGAGCATCGTGCATCCACTTCCAAGGAAATGCTCGCGGTCGAGCGGCGGATTCCATGCGGCTTTCCAAGATCAAACAGTCAGAATACGAAACCAGGTGAAACGTGTCACCAATCCTCTACGCAAAGACGGATCGGGCTCTGCGGTTGACGCCCTACAGCCATACAAGCACCGTTGGATCTTGTGTTACCTAAAGCAACACGTATACGCGAGGACGCATTGGCAAATAGAAAAATGATGAGGTTTCTGGGATATTGAAATATGACAGAGCAGTAGTGTTGTGGCAGGATTTAAATATATTTGTTGTAAACTCGCATTTTGCACTCACTGTTTTGTGTATTAGAAAATAAATTAAATCTGATGCAGTTACATAAAGTGTTAGTTTAAATTTTCGTTGGGGAATTTTTAGAATTTTTACGTATGGCCGCCCGACGTTCTGAAGCGCTTTCTTATCCGCGCCCTTGCTATCTTTATCTGGCTCTTGACTGCGTATATTTCGAATATAATTCAATCAGAAGAAACTGTGTGTGGTGCTCTGGGATGCAAATGAAGCTCTGGAATTCACATTTCATCGATATAGTGCCGGATTTTTTTCCTGCTTTCCTATAGTGTAGCATTCTTCACGTTGCCGTTTTGTTTTCTTTTCGGTGAAGATATTATACAGCCAGAAAAACTGGGATTCTGCACCTAACCATTCGCTGATTATTCCAGAAGCTATTTATCAGCTGACAAGCTTCATCTTAGCTGAAACCTTTCTTCGGAAGGTAGGTGCTAGTTTTTGAATAATTTTCGATCATACACTATTGTATCTACGTTGTGTATCTTCAGGGTTTCTGTACTTGGCGTTATAATCTAAGCTCGTCAGGTTCAAGAACCTATTAAGGAAAATTCCAGCTTTCATGGGATTGTTTTTCTTTCGTGTTAGTTCCTGTCAGTAGAAGAGCTCAGGTGCAATCTTATCAGCCGTTGGGATCCCTCAGCCGATCATCAGACCAAGGGTTGGAACATCAGCTTCAACAGCAGGCCAGATCTTTTACTTTATCTTGTTTATTGAATTAATAATCTCGTTTTAACGTAAATCTCGCAAGATTGCGGKAAAACCTTATTTAAAGTTAAATACCTATTAGCGTTCATCGAAATCCCTTATTATTTAGAATTACTTTATTATTACTAGTAGTGTTTATGTACAGCCTAGACGAGTTTCATGGCCATGATTTCGACGCGGCTTAATTATTAATATCTAGGAATTTGTGCACTTTAATTTTGATATTACAGACCTAAATTATTGAATTTACTGTTTGGTATCTTCTGAGGCGTATTCTTTTGTATTCATTTTTTTTGTTAATATTATAATACCGTCTTGATAAGCTAATAAATTTCTGAATTACATTCAGTTTATTTTCGAGGTCACTATTTCTGAAGATTCACCTTTCATGTTTTTTTTATGCGTTTTCGTTTTATTTATACAAGTCGGTGATTTAAATCACGTGGCGCTCTTTTTCGTTCGTTTAACCGAACCCAACTCTATTTCTTTGCTTAGCTGGGACCCCATCTTGTATAGTACTCTTGAATCTGTCTTTGCCTCGTTGAATAGCTAATTTTTGACGTAATAAAAGTTTGTGCTAGCGAATCCTATTGAATAAAGCGTATATGTTGTTTATTATTGTTCCCCGAACCTATTTTGTTTTGTAGTTTTATAAGGTTTTCCSTTGCGAGTATTCAGCTTCAATKCATTAAATTGTTATATYGTTTAGTGTTAAGAAAGTTTTCACAGTAAAATTATGAAACGGTGTTAAGGATCGTTTTATACTCATTTTATAAAGGTTTGCAAAACTTAAGAACAATTTTTCCAGCGGGGGCACATTATTTTATAAAGAGTTTAGAAATATGCTGCTACTCATCACTCTTGTTAACAACTAAAAAACTATTTTATTAAGCCTTGATTTGACCACGTAAAAACAATTTTGTTGTATAGGTAATTCTTCTAAGCCAAATGTGTTTTATAAACAGAAGCCATCATATTATTGTCTGAATTTTAATCACATGTATGGTCGCCATTGAGTAAAACAAACTAAAAATTATGTTTTTATAGATGTTATGTTTATAAAGGAATTTTATTATAAATTGAGATTCATAAACAGTCTGCTATAAAACTATTATATAACTAATATATAATAATTTTTATAACACCTCAGCAGCTATTTATAAAACTGTGCTACAAATCCTATTAAAGCCACTACACAATACTGTATAAGACTAAAATAATTTGTAAAGATGCGCCTTTCTACGTCTTTAAACATTCTATAAACGTTGTGACAATGTCTGAAACAAGTGCGGTTGTTTTATAAACGTTTATCTAACTAATATAAACGTGTAAATGGCTAGTTGGGTCTGCTTAGCGTCGGAGGATGGTTAGCATTACGGGGTTCAAAAAGTCTGAAAGACTTTACGATTGGCACACGTTGCAGTATAAAACAGCCCGAGCTGACCAAATCACTAGGTGTTCCTACCTGAAGAGTCCAAACAAGGACGAAACTAAGAATCGTTATTATATCAGTCAGAAATCAGCAGAATTGCGCATACCTTATCAAAGTATTGTAAAGAGAATTGATGAAATGAAATAACAGCGAGAATATGACAATACTCGGCCAATAAATAAGAACTTATTTTTGCTAGTTTTGAATATTACAAGGCACGATATTCTTGTACATTTTTGAGGCAACATTTAGAATGTTTGTAGAAGAATTTGTAACTTCTTATATGTCATTCTGAGTTGCCTGAGTTATTTGACAGAGATTTAAAGCTTTAAAACCGTTGTGTCTTATAATCGTGTTAATTTGCATATTGAACTTGCGACGAATTTGAATCTGAATAAACAAAACACACAATGAACAGTCAAACCGTTATGGTTTCTTTTTTTTCCAAGCATTGCAAAATAAAACTAGAAAATAAATTGTTCAAATGTCGATGGGGTTGTGATCACCCCTTCCAGTAAACTAATTACTCAGTACGCGTTTGTGTGACACTATATTACATAAAGTGCATTGCCCGCTTCGACTTTGGCCCATAAATAGTCCCCCCTGGTCTAGAATGCACTTAGTATGAATAAGTAGAGGGATCAAGCCCTCTTATAATGGGCTTCGCCTTTATCTAACACCACCCGCCATATAATCTGTTTCCTAGCCCCAGAAAGTAGCAAAACACACGCTGCACAACCATAGCCGTAATTACCCGGGGTCCTTTTTATTCCGTTTTGGTCGTTACTCTTGCCGGAAACAAAGCCCACGGCAAACAAGCGGAATTGTTTCTGTTTGGAAGGCGGGAAAAAAGGGCACACGGGTCCGGTGCATGCATCATCCATTGTGTCCAATTGATCAGCGTTCTAGCACGTGATATTGTGTTTTCGGTAATTTATACCGGCGGTTTGCGAACGTGCCAAAAATGGTAAAATATGGGCAAATAATTCTAATGGGTGGACGGCGTTTTGCGGCAGCGCGATTGTCTGCTGGGAAGTGTTAACTGCACCGAATGAATTTCGAATACAATTGCGATGTGCATTGCAAAGCGATTAATTTTGAAGGCTGCAATTTTCGGGCTTTGGTCAAAACAAAGTGGAACGGCATTTTGGTGTACTATATTCGACACCTATCTCAAATGAATTTATACCCTGATCAATATTTTCAAGAGATGCAAATTTTTTACTATACACTGCAGTAAAACTGTGTAAATAATTGTAGTAAGCAGTGTTATGCAGATGACTCGCAATTACAATTACAATTTTCTTTCGACCTTAAAAGTACTGCGATATCCTGCGAGCTCGTGGACCGTGACCTGAGGTCTATAACTGATAATTTTGTAAAAAAAGTTAAACCCAGAAAAGTGTATGCAATGTTGTTCTGCCCAAATCGTTTGCGAGAAAACATACTGACAAATTTTAAAATTAATAATCGGCTTAAGTAATTTGATCTACATAAAAATTAAACACATCAAGCCCGTACTCTTGGGGAATCTTTTTCGCCTTTTTAGAGTGTCACTCGTTGTAGCAATAATTCTTCTTGCAGCTCTGGGAGAAATTTTTTTCTTAGGGCCACCTTTCTTGTTTGTGCCATACTGTTTAGGGTTTCGCAAATAACTGGCGACAACTTTACGATAGCGGTTAATTCTTTGAACAATTTTTGGGCGACTAAAGCCTTCATCTCAAAAAGCCAAGATTTTACCTTTTTCCATGTCAGTTACCTTTTACGAGTCATTTTTAACACAACTGCTACAGCTCAGAGACGGTTAATAAATAATAACAAAATATAAACATGTTTTTGACGTTTGATCACAGCCACTTAAGGTTTTTTAAGTGGCGCTCTAGTTATGCAGCACTTAAATTTTAGAAATTATCTCATTAAATTATGGAGTTAGTTAATAAATTACTTTAAATAGTCTAGTTCCTATAATTTTTATTTATTTTATCCTTCTTTTAAGTTACAGTAAATTAGGTTTGCATTTGGCTAAGAAAACTGATAATTCACGGTGGGGCTATAGTTATGCTCCCCAGTGTATAATAATTTTTATGATATTACTGTAGAGCTTAGTTGATACTGTCTTTACACTTGCAGTATGTGTTTTATATCATTATAGTTATAGCAGCTTGCTTCGACCTGTACGGCACAGGATTCCGTGGTATCCACGAGTGAGCAAGAAGCTAAATGGAAAGCACTGCAAGAAACGGAGAAATCACAAACGGCATTTGTGTTACAGAAGTACCTATATCTATTTTATACATAGTTCTAGCGTGGAGCTTAAAAGTAGTGGCCTACATATTATTCTACTCTATCATTGATGCGTAAATGCCTCCATTTCCAACGGCGTCTCTTTTACCCCTCAAAAGCCTCGCAGCATCAATTTCAAGCTGGCGGCCTATTTCAATAATTATGCCGTTGTCCTGCCGGTTCATGCTCGGTCATGAGGTCCCGACAATGTCAGCCGGAGGTTCGGTTAACTGCTGATAGTTTGTCTCAGCCGACTGCCTCCGTTGTGACACTCGACAGATATGTCACAGATCTGATCCATTGTTGGAGAGATCCGTCCGCAGATAGCTGTTAATGTAATTGCCGCTAACACAATGGAACACTGTCGGTGAGTGTGTTCAGATAGCAGGTAAATTGCAGAAGTATTCCTGGCAGCGATACAAGTGTCTCTCTATTGATTTCGCGACGCAGGAATTTAATAACTGGCATTGCAGGACTGTAATAGTCCGAGAGGAAGCGCTGTATTTTTAATGGTCATATTGTGCCGCTTATTATTTTGTAATTCTAACTCCAAATACAGCTAATAAAGAAAACAAAGCTCGATAGTTTACTTATATAGTGTTGTTTTCGAGTAAGGTGTTATTTTAAATAGGACTACTAACTTTGATATCAAATTTCTACTGCCTGTAATTTTTTTCATGCTCTAAAATAACGGTTTCAGAGATAGGTGGTCCAGTTCTTGTACACACATAGTGAGGATGTAGCCCTTGACCGCAAATCGTTATTATAACATACGTGAAGTGTTATTACCTTTTTTAAGCCTTAACTAAGCGATTTAGAAAAAAATTGACATGTAGATTCCGCAATAAAAAGTATGGACCATAAACTTTACGGACTCTATTTTAAATCTTAGAGAAATAAATTTCGAAAAGAAGTTATTGAAAACTAGGAGTATTTCATGAAGCGATACAACATATTTATATAGGATTTTGAGTTTTAGAGTACCAAACTATACCCGCATTTCTAAAATACAACAAATATAATAATAATAATAATAATAATAATAATAATAAATAAATAAATAACAGCTTTTTATGTCAGATTTTGAGGAGCAACCAATTCCTAAGCGAAAAATATTAAAATACATGTGCTGTAAAATTGACGGTTTTGGTTTTTTGTTCTTGAATACGAAATGGCTACGTCATTTTTTACACAAGTCACTATTTATATAATGGGGTAAGCCGAAGATGAACGAGCATTCAATCTGAGTTTGCAAATTATAAAAGGTCGAAACTTCATAGCAATAGAAGTGTCTTTAATTTAATACAAACAGGAGCCAAGACCTATAAATTAATACACTGAAAATAATCTGAGTATTGTTTAACCAAATCAATGATCCAACTAACGGTMTGTACTTTTTTATTCAGTAACTGACGATCATCTTTATTTAGCAAAGTAAAATCAGGTGGTGCTGATATTTATGTAACAGCTATGTGTTTTGCAGGTGAAAYGTGTTCTTTTTTCGCGAGTGTCTAAGTTGCACACAGSGCCACATGCATAAATTTGTGTACCATTTTTACAGTTTTGCTTGAGGTTATGGGCAACAGATTATCAACAGCTGATTTGCTTTTTATCTCTAAAGGGGCAAATTCTTCTTCGCTTATTCTTAAACACAATAATCGCTGAAACACAATGCAATTAATTTTTGTAACAACATAAACAAAGAATTACCCACAATCCGCAGGAAAACGTAATTAGCCAGCAATACTGACATGTCAACTGCAAATCAATTTTCTTTTACCAATATTTTACAAAAATTAGACAAGCCGCTGTCATTGATACTTCAATAAAAGAAGACTGGCATTGAATAAACTGATTCTGTTTTTATTTTTTGGGGTAAAAAGCGAAAGATTTGTGGTTTTGAATAAATATTACGAATAAGTTTAATGGGCAATGAATACAATAAAGAGGGAGCGAAGCTAGTAAACAAAGCATTGAAAAATGTGGCGTCAAAAGCTTGAGCACCAAATGTAGGTATGGTTTGGTACTCAAAAACTGAACGCATCTCCGAAACCGTCAAACTTGTGCGTATCGTTGAAACCATTATTTTAGATTATATATATAGTATCTTACAATATTTTGTCTAAAATTTGACAAAGAATCAAGATTTGACATAAAAGTGTTACCTTCAAAAATTCAGGTTTGATACATTACTCAAAAACTGATCTGTGTATCGAATACGACTTGAACGTTATAACCATTATAGGTATTAAAAAATTTTTGCACAAGATTTTAAATAAAGCCGTCGTTTGAGTAAGCAGTGCATTGTTTTTACAGCTAACTCTAAGAGGAGCAGATTCTTGACTGTAACTTTACCTTTTATTTCATGAACATCTTGTATAGAAATTGTGCAATTTTGCGTTTGATATCTCTCTGATACTAGACACATCAATAATATCACTATTCTTAACACAACATCAAAATGAAAGTCTCCAAAATAAACCTTATATGGTTTATTTATATGGTATATTTAACTGAACCTTATTAAAGAAAGCAATTCTTTCAAACATTTCAAACCCTTTGGCATTTACCAAAATTAAAAACGACGCCTAACAAGCTGAAAAGGATTTAGAAAACCAAAAATGCAATGTAAAGAGATTCTTTTGAGGTTAGTGAAGTGTTCAGATAATCGGAACTGCAGATATAAATACTAAAACACTACAATCACATTCTATAATTTTAATCAATAATGCCTCGCGTTCCTTTTGAACATTCTACCCAGGCTAAAATGCTATAGCACTGAGGAGATTTGGATACCTATCTACATAAATCAGCCTTAGTTAAGCTATGGATTCATAATTGGCAGTAGTCAAACAAGAAAGCCATTGCGAATTGTCCCTTGATAGTTTCCAGTCGCATATTGCGTTTATTTAGGACCAATCGATACAAGGTTGTTGGAAAGGTACTCGATCTGAACAAACCCTAGAGATTTGGTATTAATAAGTATTGACTGGCATGGAATCGCTAAGATCTCCCACGTGGGACAGAAGGGTTGTAGGTTAGGGAATTATGTTTTCAGAACTGACTTCTTTTAAGCAACAATATTCTAAAGTAAAAGGGTTTTAAAATTGGCTCAGCTTTAAGGGGTACTTAGAATATTTAATGCAAAGCTAATTTAGTCACCTTTTTTAATTGTGTAAGAATCTGGAAATACTGAGGAATTCTGGCATATATTTGTACTAGTTAGTATCATATTTTTGTAGTAGGTGCTAGATTGTGTGAGTTTTCAGGAAAAGTAAATATTTTACGTGCCGTAGGGATCACATGTGGGACCTATACTGTTCCTATTTATTTTTATCAAAGATATTTCTAGATATTTTGAATACATCAGGTGCTTGTTTTAGGCTGATGATTAGAAATATTATGCTGTAATGAATTGTCCAGAATGATTTAAATAATATACTGTTATTATAAAAAAACTACATATTTGACATTAAATGTGATCACCAAGTTAGAACAGTTTTTGTTTTCCTGGCATAAGTATTAGAAATTCATTTAATTATAGCTCGTGCCGTTGAGAGCGTCATCTAGCGAATGGCATGCAAACTGCTGCAATATGCGGTCGTACTGTAAAAGCCAAATATCACATAAAACAAATTAACCCTACGCTTCATAGAATTATTTCTGCATTTGACACATTACTAAGATGAATTTTTATAGTCATATGTTAAATTCCTTTATACAAAGAAATTCTATATTTTACCTATTCGGTTTCAGGTCTGCTTAGCCAAAATCATAATTTAATTTTCAGTCGAATTCCCTCGTCACCGATGGGCAAGGAAAAACGCTTCGATCCAACATAGTACGCGTGGCAACGTAAGTTTGTATCTTGCTGTTCCGATTCATTTCGGATGAAGGGACATTCCCATTCATTTTAATTGACCCAAGGGACGGAATCCGCGTAATTATTCAATCACTGCGTCACCAGTGTTGTCCACTCAGGGTCTCCAATTACCGACGCACAGGCCTCTTCCATGTGACCGCAAGCCCTGAGTTAGGGACACACGGAAACTCTCCAAGACTGTCTGGCATGCCAAAGCATCTTGCTTTCCTATTGACCCCGAGATCTTTCCGCATAACCCAGAGCCCATGCACGCAAGATCATCTCCGGTTATTTATAGTTGGTTGACTAGGATCAATGCTCAATGGAACGGGAAGTGGGGTGTGGGGATGTACAGAGAATTTCTGCTACATCACGTTTATACAACTTAGGCAGTTTTTACCTGTCAAGAGAAGACGTAAAGAGATCGTGGGTACTTTCTGGAATAGCAAAGGCATTTTTGTATACAGACACCTGGTTCCATATCACGAAGGTCCTGTTAAAAATTTGGAAATTTAATAAAAAAACTCAGGTTTGGATTTCCCTTACTTCGAAAATCAATATTTATTTCCAACCTAGTGATCACACTGGTCGACATTTTTTTTATATCTGAGCATATTGTAGTAGAATATACCTATCTACGCCGGAAAACGGTCAAAAAAATGTTCCGCTGAAACTGAGATATTATGGAATAAAATATTACGACCCATTTCATCTTCATGTTCAGCTACTGCTTGGTGCAGCGTACTTGTTCTTTAAGCCGGGCTTTAACGGATCTGTCTGTTTCACCGATATGCACGGCGATGATAGTTTTGGACACTGGTCAGTTAGGACATAAAGTTTAAAATAACTCTACCCACACAGACATATATTTACACATTTTTCAGTGTATGATAAGCGATAGCGTTTTTAACAAAACACAATAAATCTCATATATGGACGCTGGACGCATTCACCCATAGTGAACTGGTTTGTTGTAGAAGCAAGATAGAAAAATTAATTATTAAATATAAGTCATTCCCTTGTGTGATGTCGATGATAGTCCAAATTTATAGTTTCTATATTCAACAGTTTAATTCCATATTTTGAATACAATACTATTAACTCATCTGACTTCTTTCAAAGATAGAACAGATTTTCATTGCCTGATAACTACGTATTAATTTCACTATATGTTGTATCATTATTCACCAATGTATCATTAGATTTGACCATCAGCTCGATTACAGAAATCTGGCACCGCATAAGAGATTTCACCACCTTAAACCTTCATGACTTGACATAGATAATAACACTTTTGTTTGAGTCCAGTTATTTTTCATTCAAAAATAAATTTTACAAACAGATCTATGGAAGTGCTATGGCGAATCCAGCATCACCCATTTTATCGAATTTGGTGGTTGACAGTTTGCTGAGGCATTGCATCTCCAAATTACCTTTCCGCTTGCCATTTCTAAAATGTTATGCTGATGACATTACAATCGCAAATATTCAATTCACTTCAGAATGTGAAGAGAACAAACAGATTGCATTTTTAGATTTAAAACTACATAGAACTAACAACAATGAAGTAATGATTGATTGGTATAAAAAATCTATTTCACCAGACAGACTGATAAATTTTCAATCTAAACATCCTTTTAGCCAAAAAATTGCCATCTTAAAAACATTAAAATCCTGTGTCCTATGTTTAAGTGATCAGCGTTTCCATGAAAAGAACCTAAACATTATCAAAAATAATGGCAATCAACAATAATTTTCCTTTGTACATTATTAACCAAATTTTAAAACTACAGCAGAGCCACGTAATACTTCTCCCGTTGATGCAAAATATTTTAGAGTTAATGTTTCAGATATTAACAATCAGTTACAACGTCTAGTTAAACCATTTAATATTAGATTAGCATTTTATCACAAGAAAAACATCGATAAGTAACCCCCGTTTCCCAGAAATCTAATGCAGTGTATCAGATTAAATGCCGAAATTGTAGTAAACTTTAATTGGTTAAACAAAACAAAACAAATATTACAGCTCTAGCCGCTCATGTAAAAGAAACTAACTGCCAATTTGATTTTGATAATCCATCAGTTTTAGATAGAGAGACTAATCTACAGAAAAGATTATTTTCTGAAATGTTACACATATGTAAGTGTAAAGAAGAATGCAATACTAGAAAAGACATTGAAAATCTCTAAGTAGTCTTTCATAATCTTATAAATTGATAATAGTTATTAATTCCTTGTATTAACGTATTTATTTGTTCACCATAGATGTGTTTTTGTATACTTGTATTCCATTTTAGATTTTAACTCTGATTTGTCAAAATTTGTACTAATTATATTTTAACATGGTACTAATTGCATTTAACATTTATTGTGATATTACATCACGTCAAACTTTGTACTAATTATATCTTAATATTTAATGTGATATTCATATTGATAAGGGTTCTTTAGTATAATTGTTCTCATCAGCTAATTCTGTAAACATTGATTTGTGAGACCTTTGATTATTGGGACATAAGCTTGCGCATATGTTGTATTTTCTGCTAAAATCTCAGTCTTGCCTTGCTGTCAACCGAATGTGTATGTCACCTGAAATTAGTAAAATTTTAGAATGAGTGTTTCAGGCATGTCCGCAACATTTAACAATTTTGATATTTATAATATGGTATTGCAGTTACTGAAGATGTTCGATTAATAGAACGAAACCGGTCGATTGAGACAATTTTGTTGTCTTTAACCCTATGAATGGATTATCATCGACATCAAAAAATTTAATATGCGACTGTTACATCAGAACTCTCAATTTATTCCTGCTAACTCAAACTGTTCTTTATCCTGACGTTTCCAAGTTCAACGGATCCTAATCCATCTGCCACGCTCTCGACGGGACAGTCTGAACCCGTTCCGCGTCGTCATTACCGGCAGCTTTATCCCCGTACCGTAAATTGCCCAGAAATTTGTAGGGTGGTCGGGGGGCAAAAAGTGACCATAAAACACGAAACTGACTGGACACGGAATTATGTAACGTCGGTTGGAGTTATTTGCTAACTAGCATTAAGTCATCCCGTTCACGTAGCCGAGTTATGGGATCGGAATGGTCTAGGCGAGTATTTATGGTCGAGAGAATCGATATTTAATAGATCCGGTGCATACTCGAGAAGAGGGATGCCGTTCCTCAAGTTTATTGGAGTAAGGCTGGGGTATCAATTACATAACGGGGTGGTTTTAGGTGCTACTTGAATTTTGATGTGAATGGCTAATATTTACATCAAGTATCAAAATGCGTTTGGTTGCGCACGAATCCATATTACATAATGCAGTATTATCTACAGTTTCAAGAAAAACACTTCAGAAAGTATTGTCCCTATGACACAGAATGATACGTCATATAACATATTACAACCTAAAATATTTTAAAATCACAAAAAAAGTGCAATATACATTTTGAGCTTGACAGGCTAATTTCATTTGCCAAGATATAATATTCTTTACTTGTTTGTTTCCATACAAAAAAGAGTAAGTTAGAATTTATTTTTGAAAGCTTAAAACCCTAATAGTTATATCATCGCCTACTATTACCGATAACTAGAGCAAAAGGTCTCGAAAACTTTTTTCATTTTACTGAAGAAATGTTTTCAAAGCGAGTAGAGGTGTTGAATGCTACAATACAGATTTGAATTTAAACGTATCTCCGGTTAGTTCGTGCGATACAGAAAACGCTGACAAATAAGGTGCAAAACATCCAATTAATTAATTGAAATGTTTGTGGTATCAACATCCAATAAGGCACATATCATATAGCAATCGCATAAATTAAGGGCATCTAAATCAACGACATAACCATTAGTAAATACTGATGTTCAAGGTCGATTTTAACTATATATAAATTAAGTGAATAGAATAAAAAGGCATTTAGCAAAATTAGGATTCTACTTGAGGCGTTAACTAAATACATGTTAAGGTAATAAACACTAATTTTGCCCTTTAAACAAATATTTATATTAAGTAAGTCTGTTTATAACCATTTCGGCTTATGCCGAGTAATTCTGATAACAACTTGAACCTGAATGAGAGATAGACATGCTACATGACTTATTTAAATGACGTACCATCAAATCCAGTGACAAAAATTGAATCCCAGTTATACACGATTACAACGCATCAAAATATAATCGTCAACGCATATAACAGCGTTAAGCAATGCTCTTTTTTATATATAAAACTAAATATAAGTAAAACTTACATGATTTATACATTATCACAACATATTAAAAATCGTCCGCATACTTCCTGCCATCCAACATCAGTTCACTAATTTTGGCATGGCTCTAACATACAAGTCTCGAAAAGTTTTGTGTCCTCCAAATTAATTAGTTAATTAAGCGTTATTTTGTTTCTGGCAATATTTAATTTATGTATTTCGCGAACTTCTAAATTTTATAATTTTTAGTTATCCTTATTGCGATATAGTATTTGTTTTCCTTTTAAAAAATATGACATATTTTTACATGGTTAGCAAAATGCGATGTAGTGCTATTGTCCTGTTCAAAACATAGCAGAGTTTTTAATTCTGGTTTCAAAAGCTGCTGCATGTTAGTTTTACAGACATATATAGCTGCCAAATATCTACAACCTGGATCGTATAATCAAATTCTCATTTAATTGCTGAAATTTTTGAGAGCTATTTTGCAGTGTTGGTTTTTTCACTCAATTTTGAAAGTTTCCCAGAGTTATGCATACGTTTTAATGTTTTTATGGTTACTCTAAAAGCTCCTTCCTTAATTCACTATTCCATCTTTTATTTACAATTTTACCTGTTACTTCTAAGCTACACCTTTAATATGCTTAATACGTTTCCGTTCTTTATTAAAGATGTAGAAACTAGTAATGATTATAGCTCAGAAATTATAGATAAAATTGCGGAGGGAGGAAGGAAGAAGCATTTCAAATAGCCATAAAAACCTTAAGAAGTATGTGTCACTCTAGTATGTAGGGAAAAAAATCTAGAGAAAGGAGCGTCATTACAAAGTAGCTTTTAAAAATATCAATAATTAAAAAAAAGAAACAATAAAGTAAAAGGTTGGACTGAAAAATTGATTAATGTAGGGTGTCTGAACCTAGTTTTAGAAACTACAAAGAAATATATGGGAAACTTAGGGGAAAGGGGCTAGGAATCAAGATCACACAAATGCTTTTAAGAAAGACTGTAACAGTGGCTTACACCTTATTAATTATTCAAAAAGCCCATATTTAAAAACAGTCAGCATAACGATAATAGATATTTATGAAATTTAGAATCTGCAGATATTAAGCAAATAATAACAAACAAAAAAATAACAATAAACAAAACAACTCTAATCTTTCAAACCTTTTTGGAATTTGGTCACAACAACCTCTGAATAATAATGAAAAGCTGGTGAACCGGTTTTGGATGCCAGGAAGTACGTGGAAAATTTTTAATATATAGTGATAAGGTGTAAATTATTTAAAAATGCCATTATTTAGATTTATTTTAATGTATAAATATAGCATATTTAACACTGTTATAAGCGTTGATCACTACATTTTAGTGTGTTGTATTAGTTATATAGTGTAATAGTGTACAAGTCACAGATAGGAGTTTAAGGGACGAAATCACTACGTACTCCCTTAATATACTTATTAATCCAGCTTTTATTTAGGATAAAAGTCAATTTCTAATTAAGAGACATACTTGAAGTTACCTACCAATTAAAATGTTCTTAATCAGTAAAATTATTTTTCCATTTGTGACTAAATACAGGGTACCAACTTGCTACACCAGCAAATTTTGAAGTACCTAACGTGTAGAAATTACTGAAATCGTTGCATGCACATTTGCCTTGCAGTTCTACATAATGGATGAAAGTGCTGCGTCAAACGACTAATTGAATTTTAAAAAAATACTTGAAAGAGATTAGTACTATTAAATGCGTTGGGATTTGAAGGAAACTGTGAAAGTTTATAATAGTAAGTAAATCTATTATCCACGCTCTCTTGTATACTCAAGCTCTTTCTTTACTTTACCGATTCCATTACTACCAATACTAATTTCTGACTGCCTCAATAGTGTTATTACGTTATGGCATACAAAAATCCATAACAACACATGGTATAAACGATCCTTTTAATTAGTCACCGGTGCGCAATTGTCGCCATGGAGCTGAAATTCTAACTGGATTTGCATCCTACCTTAGCAGTTTTCCAAAATCCACCTCGCGAGGAAGTTGATCAAAATAGTTCCATACACAATCACAATCAAAAGTCACTTTGAGTTCGAATGCCCACGAAAGCGTCACTATAATAAAATTAATAACAGAACGCGCCGCACCGTCTAGAACGCCGATGATGTACTGACCTTGTTCAATTCCATGCTCAAGGAGTGGCGTACGTGATGGACTCGGGCGTTTTTGTCTCCGTGGATACGGACAAAAACCTGTTGACGAGCAATCCGCAAAAAATCGACGCATGCTGTTTGACGACAATCCCAGGTGTTTTTTAAAGCTTATGTTGATGAGATTAACTTTGATTAGGGTAATTGGTGCAGCATAATTTTTAAATCGTTATTTTTCATTGTTGATAAGATACAGATACTTATGAAAAGTAGTAATTTAAATACCTACAACATGTATAGTTTTGAGTGTTTCAGATACCTAATAATGGCAAAATTTATATTGCAAAACACTAGAGTTTATGACCAATTCTCTGTATGTATTCTTGTTTATGACAGTTAACGAGTAAGCAATTTAAATAAAATAATGGAATTTTCGAACTAAACAAAACTTAACATAATTCAGTGGTATGTCGCAATAAAAATTCCGTTTAGCCGTCGGCTCTCACTATAGCAACTCAAAAACCTTTACGATAACCATATGGTATATTGTATCAAAAAATTTTGGTAGCTAAAGGACTAAATTGATGTTGTCTTGTTGCGCATTGTAGTTGTTATGTACATTTGTAAGTTTTGATTTCTGCCTTTAGAACGCTTTCAAACTATCAAAAATCTTCACCATTTTGAAAGTTTAGCTGTTTTCACTGTTGTTAGTCATTAAAATGAGTAACTCTCAAAAAACGAAAAATATATGTTATGTAATAATACAGAGCACAGTTTTGCACAGTTTAAAAGGTTGAGCTGTCGTTGCTGACCGTGTAACTAGATCATTTAAGTTTAAATCAATATTTTAAAAGCAGTATGAAATATAATCTACCACCTACCTCCAATTATTGGAAAAAAGTACTTGTAATACCGATCTTTTAAAGCACATGACCTGCCTAAAGTTTAATACATCAGATTTAATTTATACACATGATGGTAATATTACCTGTGTACAACAATTAGCATCCAATGCTATGATTTTATGTGGATTTTCAGGTTCAAACAATGTTACGATTTCAGAAACTGCTACTTTACAGATTTTAAACTGAATCTATCTGTGATTGAATTGGAACCCTACCTTTTCTAACTGTGATATAAGTGTAATTGTTGGCTCTTTTTATAAAAGTTTGTTTGTATTATCTGATCTTCTGATCTCGTGGAGAAATTTAATAGTTCCAACTTTTCTAAACAGTTTTCAACAGACTTAACAGCTTAATTATGGTAAAAAACAGAAAAATTTTGCTGCGCCAGTAATACCTGTATATTATTAAATAGTCTTAAAAGCCCAGTGTAAGAGCTTGGCAACCACATGTTATAATAATTTCATAACAAATACAGAATCTAGCATTTGTTCTGCTCGTGGGTTTTTTTAATAGATCAAAAAATAATAACGCTTTACCTAGCTGTATGAGCCTCTCAAGATAGTAGTTTGTACTTATAAATACACCGCTGTTGGTTTTTCTCATTATCGTTAAGCAAAACGATGCAATGATGACCAAATCGCTGCAATTTCAGTCGCATTTTTCGCAAACTCATTTTTGAAATAAAATCATGTAAACAAGTCTATAACTGCTATCTTTGTATAAGGTAGTTAACAGTATTTTAAATTCTTCTGAATTGTTTTATATTTTGTTTTTCTGTCTGTTTTTAAGTTCTAAGAAGGCACACACAGAACCGATTATGGCACATTTACGATAGTGGACAGAATGAATGAATGAATCTAAGGTAAGTATATTTTAATTATCCCTTTTTTCTTAAGAATGAACTGTGCTATAAATTAAAAATGGTAAGGTGACTGTTGCTGTATATTATAAAAATTTCATTGGACCACCTCCGTAGCAGATTATTAAAATGAACTAACTAATTAAATAAGAGTAACTGTAATAAAGTGTTCAACGAGTTTATTCCAAACCCTTAAGAACTACAACTCGAAATGTAATGTTAATAATTGCGAAATTTTCTAGAAACGTGAGCGGAAATTGCGATGATGGCCTATGCAGAACAGTATTAAGAGCGTTTATGACATAACCTGCAATCCAAATTATACCGCATCAGGTATTTGCATAAAACATTCAAGTGGTTTCCACTCTTTCTCGCAAGCAGTTTGAAACAGAGGAGCTCCAACTGTTTGTTCAGAGTACGGAATACTTCAGCTGAGTGTTGTTGTAAATCACTGCACCATTATGCGGAAAGCTCACGTAGATGAAGTGGCAAGAAGAATGTACGCTATTTTCATTTACTTACATACGAACGGGCTGCTGACACACGTATATTTTGTACACACGCTTGTGTGTCTAGTAAACACTGCAGCGAGGGCCGGGTAATGGGATTATATTTTCTTATTTTTACGCGACATACCAGAGAGGCACTTTACACAACAAGTGTGCAAATTAGGGCTTAATGTATGGTGGCAGGATACATAAACACTTGCTACAGATGCAAGAAAGAGAAGCTCAACAGCTGACATTTAGATTTTTTCAGTTCATCGAAATTATAGGGAGCTGTATTCTGATGGCTGATATTTCTAGGTCATGAGTAAACGTTATACAATATCCTATTTTACTTATGTGAATGAGAATTGAAAAACCCTTCCTGAATCCAATTCGAAGCTACCTCGAGATAGTTTGCTGAATTTCACGGACAGAAACGGTGCTCTCAGATGCTCCATTACGGGTGGGGTGCAAAAACTGCGGCTGTCAAACTGATGCATGATAAATGGTGGCGGATGAAGGTAAATATATCAGCAATGCCGCTAGAGCAATTTGTTACCACCACCAGAATGGTATTTAGCAATACGCCGGGCACAAGTGCGACTGGTCCGGTATTAAGTGTAATAATTTACCGCAGAACGTGAATTGCATTTTCGTAGTCTAGTGCAGTTGTTTGCTACAAGGGCGGTACAATAGGTATATTTGTTATTGAGGGCGTAAGATCAATCTGTAGGATCTAGTATAAGCTGAACTCTTTTGAAGGCACATTCATTGTAAAACATTTTGAATCTGCGATTTATCATTACCACTTTCAGTTAAATCATTAATTCAAGTTTGACGAGCCTGAAAGAGTAGAGACAGAAGCCAACCTAAGGAGGAGAGTATTCCACGAAATGATAAATATTAACAAACTAGAAAATAGCGTAAATAAAGGTAACTATATACAAAATCTATCGATTTGCGATTTTTAATTTCCCCCTTATCTGATTCAGCTGGTTCCTTTAGTATTTGGTTGCTCAGTTGACTCTTTTGTTTTTTTCTCTCTTCACATTTCCACCTCGTTCAATCAAGCTCGCCTCTCCGGGCATGTGTATTGCACCGGCGCACAACGGATTATATATATTTCTTCTTTATCAAACATTCATGTAATGTGAGTTTACAGTGTTGCTTCTGTTTCTAGTATTCTAGAGTTTCTTCTTTATTGTATAATTGAACATGCCATGCCAGACTGAATTTACAAAGCACCTGTAAACCGATATATGGATTTGCGATTTCTCTCTATTTACAACCTGTGATAGGGTTATTGTCTATATAGTCGTAAGTAGCATTGATATTTTTTGTCGTATACAAGGATTACCACTATGTATTTACCGATGAAGGACAGAACCATGTCCGAAAGCTTGGAGGTCGTGTTTTTCCCTGGCTGCCTACCCATATAAAAAGAATAAAGATAGAAAATAAATAGTACACAGCCAAAAAAGTCTAGTAAACAAGCGAAATAACACTACAATTGGTTTGAACATTTGAATACTTTGGGTATTCTGTCTACAATTTTCGTGTTGTATCGACAGTCAAAGACTAATTCTTTAACGTTTTTATTTTTTCAGGCTTGTTTATTAAACCATGAAACACGATACTGATTTGCACAAGCAGAGTTTACTGTATTTTAAAGTCAATGTCGTTGTTCTATAATGACAGAAAGTTAACTCGATTCATTTAGTGTCACTTGTATTTTTTTAAATGGCCTTAGGTAACTAAATAATACATACAATTGCCCGTCAGTTCTTCCCTAAAGCAGAAAATTTTGGCTAAAATTGAGGATGAACGAAAACCCATTGACACTATATCCTGCCGTTTATAGAATATGACATTAAACGTAAACTAACTTGGATCTAAGCATGTATTAACAATATTTAATAATTTGATAATTCTTTTACTTTGCGCAAACCTACAGAATCTTTATGCTGTTTTTGGACTGGCWTTCATTAATTTAATTACATTACAATATTATCAATCTCTCTTATCTGTCTACTAGTGTCAAAAGTATTCTGTTTGAGACTTTTTAATAAGCCATATAAAATAGGAGTTCTTAGGTACATTGTTCCTAATGGTCACTTTTATTACTGGTATCACATATTTTGAAGGTTTTAAAATATTATTGACCTGTGGAAATGAATTTAGAATAGGCATTAATGTTTAATAGATTATTCTGATATCACAAGCTGGTTCCATGTATGAGATTTTAGATACTCCCGATAACGTTCAGAAACGAACAGCTCAATTTCTAAATATTACCTTTCGGCTGTATTTTAGCCGCAACCCTAACCATCCCAAAGTTAAACAGCGAACGCATTGTAGAATTATACAATCTCCATCTTTCAACTTGTTCACGAAAGTTAAGCTATTAACCCCGCGGAATCAAGTCCGGTTCACCCCCTTGCTAACGCGATTTGCGAATAGACGAATCGATACCAATTCCAGGGCAATCTCTGATAAGCCGTCGTAATAAACATCTAATAAAATTATCCGACAACAAGATTAACAGTTTCGTCGTGGAACGAAGCAAAAAGGGAACAGATCTCCGGGACCTCCGACGACCTAATTCGCTTGCTTGCTCACGCAGGCGGTCGGACTTGCGCCTGGCATATTTTACAAGTCGTTGTGGAGGTGTGTATCTCTTCCTAGGGGTAGGAAAACCGCCAATGTTTGGCTGTGATTTCAAGAGGTTTGTGCTTGGTTTTTACAATTTACAATTACAATTTTTTCTGCATGTAATATGTTGCGGACACTAAAATCACAAAAAATGTGTTGGTTGCCAAGTCACGTCATTTTAGTTTACATACTGGAAAGTTTTTTTTTTTGAAGTCGTATATATCCCTGCAATTGATGCAATAGATGGCGCTGTGCACCTTTGTACCCTTAGAGGACCGCAATCGTATCGTATCGCTGAATGTTAATTTGAGGAGTTTTTTGATGATTATACAAGTTTATTCATAGCTTTTGAAAGCTGGTATACCCACTAAGTACATGAGGTGGTATCCCTAAGCAATAAATTCAGCGCTTCATATTCAATGTCTCCATAATTAAAAAAGTTCAAAAAGAAAATTTTGTTTTCTGTATGTTCACTTTCTTTATTTCCCTTAATTAAACTAACCTGAAGAAAAGCGGTTGCCACTCATTACTTTTGGAACAGTTATTTTCAAGCAAAACCTAGAGACCTTTGGACCAAATGTTCGTTGTTTTTTTCAGCTATGTTTCTGGAGTGTGGAGACTTTTTAAAATGATGTCACTTCCCTTGAATTATATTCCTAATTGAGTAAAACTGCATTAATAATTATAATATAATATTAAATTATTTTGTGCAATTAAATAGTGAATTTTTTGTTGTGTTGACCCGGTTTTTAATAATCTTCAAAATCCTCATATTATCCAAACTATGTATTTGAAAATGGTTGGCTATTGAATATGTATGAAAAAGAAATTGATTCCCGCTGCTGTCCCATTTTTTACCTTCCGTGGAAAAACACTCAGATCAGGTACTTTTCTAGAAATGATCTGATTTATGACTTTTTTGTTTTATAAGAGTAATGCTTCTTAGTGAATTTTTGTATATATAAGGCCATTCGTGGGAGTGGTATTTTTGAGTTTTTGATTTGCCGCAACCAACAATACCAATGGCACCAACGACTACACAAATATCTTATCCAATTTAAATTAAAAATCAAAGCAAGTTCTATAGTTGTGTAGGAAATGTAAAATTGGTAGATAACATGTATTTAATCAAAATTCAACAAATAAATCTGGTAGCAAGCTAAGTTAAGTAAAAAATGCTCGAAGTATCTTGCTTGCGCCCAGTTTGTTGGTAAATGGTAATAAAACACGTCCCAGGATTTGAAGGGTAAATGTTCCATATTCTTATCGAATTCTGAAATCCATTTCTCGGAAAATTCGTTTCTATCAACTCTTGTACAAATTTTATATGACAGGGATGAAATTTAATTTTAATTTTAAACAATACGGCATATTAATGATCGGCTCAATCCAGTTCTATTCAGTTGGTTTTGGCTGATGTGAGGGTCCTTTTCTCTCACATCGAGTACCAACACTCCCGTAAGTGATTTTCAGATGCAATTTTTTTCGTAATTTGCGCTCTAATTTTCGGAAAGTCTTTGGCAGAGGATGTATTCTTATGGAAACTCTTTCGACGTACTGAGCTGTTGATAAAATGATGATAAAAATTGCAAGAAATTAAGAAGACCAGGTTGCCGATGAGATAGACCGGCAACTTTGAGCTATACGAACCCAGGCTCATAATAGTTCGGCCGGCTGGCATTTTCAGTTACATGCTTTAAAAAGTTCTGATACCAACACAAACTATGACAAATTACTGCAAAACTGTTTATACTACATTAAAATACGGACCTTGAAGTTACAAAAGCAAACAATTTTATTTCATTTACATGAACGGCAATAACTACAGAACCAAAAATGCAATTCAACTAACAGGTCATAATAGTTCGGCCACGTAACTGACGGGTCATAAGAGTTCGGCCAACATTTAATACTGTGTAACACCACCTTTGTTAGCAATAAGGGCTTTAATTCTGCTAGGCATTGTAGCCACGAGTCTTGCACATTCCTCTGGTAGCGTTTTTTCCCATATAGCCTGTAAAGTGGCTTTTAATTCGTTGACGGTACACGCTGGAGTTTTACGAAGCTGTTTTTTCATATTATGTCACAGGGTCTCAARTGGAGATAAATCTGGACTGGAAGAGGTCCATTTTAATACTAGTATTTTATGTTCTTGCAACCATGTTTGAACTATTTTTGCCGTATGACACGGCGCTCCATCTTCCTGGAACATAAATTCGCCTTCGGCCGTTTGACAATTCGGGATGGAGGGTAAAAAATGTTCTTCGAGAATGTCTCAGTATTTCTGCACGTTAAAAGTGCCGTCAATAATACGCAGACTACCCACACCCCTAGCAGACATACAATCCCAAACCATCACAGACCCTGGAAACTTAACTTTTTTTACCAAACAGTCATTGTGGTATGCTTCTGAAGATGTGCGTAAAATTCTTTTTCGGGTGTTACCCACACATACCTCAAATTTCGACTCATCACTCCAAATGATACTATTCCATTGCATTTGAGTCCAGTTTTTGTGTTGCCGCGCCCATTTTAGTCTGTTCTTCATCTGTAATTGTGTCAAAAGGGGATTTTCTTTTGCCTAGTAGAAAAAAGAAATTAAATTGTAAGTGCTTGTACTCCAAAAGGAAAAGTAATAATACCTTATAAAATTTATATCCTATTTTTTTGATACACCTTTTTGTTGTTGATAATGAAACTTCCTTTAAAATGCGAGCCCTCCATAGTACTGTTAGTTCTTTAGCATTGCACCATCGGTTTGTTTTGATAATTTTACGCAAAGCTTTCTTATCTGCTCCGGTAATTTGACTTGGTCGGCCAGTTTTGTTTTTTTGACGGACCCCGCCAGCTCTTTTGTACAAATTGATAATATCTTGCACTGTAGAGCGCGGCACTGAGTGTGATATAGATATTTTACGCCCCGAAATGCCCTGGTCGTGAACTTTACAGATAGAAATTCGCAAATCTTTACTAACAGGCTTGCAACGATGCATTTTACTTGAAAACTGTTGCGAAATAAAGTATAGGCTACGCTTGACAGATATTTGTTGATTTATTCCGTATACGTCTTGTTTTGGCAGGCCGCCTCGTGTTTTGGATACATGGCCGAACTCTTATGACCCATCAGTTGACGTGGCCGAACTATTATGACCCGATGGTTGAATTACATTTTTGGTTCTGTAATTATTGCCGTTTACGTAAATGAAATAGAGTTGTTTGATTTTGTAAGTTTAAGATCTGTATTTTAATATATTATAAACAGTTTTGCAGCAATTTGTCACAGTTTGTATTGGTATCAGAACTTTTTAGAGCATGTAACTGAAAATGCGAGCCGATCGAACTATTATGAGCCTGGGCTCGTATCTACCTACAGCCTTATTTACGTCTTATTTTTAAAACAAACCACAGCATTCGCTACTTTGTAATAACAAACAGTTTCTTGCTGGCGTTTAGGAAGCGACAGTTTAAGTTGGTCCAGTAAGTTTAAGTTATTTGTACGGCCACATTTACGTAGCATTTTAAAAATAAACTCTAACATTCGCTAGCAATTTGCTGGCCTTTACGGACTGATGACAAAAACTGTAAAAAATAAACAGGCCCGGCCTGGCGTTAAATTGGCGGCAACTTTAAGGTATCCGTATGTCCGTATGTAAGTTGGTCCGGGAAATTAAATTTTTTTTTTAAATTTATTTACCTAGTATTTTTTATAAAAATGACAGCATTCGCTAGCATTTGCCTAGCATTCTTCACTTGTGTAAAAATATTTTGAAAAATGACAACCTGCCGGCCAACTTAACACACCTGTCGCAGCCCTTGTTACAAAAAAAAACATATAAGTCAGAACTCTAGCATAACAGAGTATGGCTCCATTTTCCGCCATTTCGTTTCCATCCCAGCCTTGTATAAACGAGACAAGTTTAAATGTCCCCAGAAGACATGCCTTTAAGGTACATTCCTCAGCGTGCTGCCTCGCTCGACCGGACCACTCCTCTGTTGTTGAAAGTTTACCAATCGAGCAAATGCAATTGACCGAGCAGTTAATCAGGCGAGTGTCGACGTTCCAGAGAGACAAATGACTGACCAGGAAAATCAATCCGCCGGTCGTTTGTTACTTTCGTTTCAAAAAGGTGACCTCCATTTTCAGCCTCGGTTTCCATGACAATTTTAGCGTCCCCGAGCTCGGAATTGATCTGTGTGGGACAAGGGGGAAGTGTATTAGGGTATCAGTCGCAAAACGGTTCTTTATGGATAGGCTGAAGGGAGAAAAATGCTGCAGTTCAGTGGTTACAAGTGTAGGACATCTGTAGACGAGTGCAGAACAAATTACACGCAAAGTATGACAGTGTAGCGCCACGATTTCTATACACATTATGTAAAAAGAAAATAAACTAACTTTGAAGAAAAATACTGAGTTCTTAACCTGAGTAGAAATGTAAAATACAACTGACATACAATTGCAAACGTAATAACATCAATCGATTGCAATCACTGTTAGTAAATAATCAATTCAGCTATTGTTATAAAGAGGAACCTTATTCACGTTATTACATCAGGGATTTTTTTAGATAAAATTGTACCAGAAGAATTCACTAAGAAATTTAATATTTTTCGCCAGAGGTATTACAAATTAAAGAATACAACTAAAGACAAAGTACATTTAGAGAGTGAAGGTGTTTACAAAATTACTTGTTCTTGCGGAAAGTGTTACATAGGTCAAACTAAAATAAAAGGAGGTACGCGTTTGAAAGAACACATACGTGCTACTAGGCTGCAACAGATAGATAAATCTTCCGTAGCTGAACACTCATATTTGACTAAACACATGATTAACTTTGATAAGGCAAAAATATTACATAGAGAAAAATATTATCACAAACGTCTAATAAAAGAAGCTATAGAAATTTGTAGAAATACTAATAATTTTAATAGGGATTGTGGAAATTATGAGTTAGGTGACATTTGGAAGGCTATTTTGTAGTTATCTTTTTTATCAAGTAGTTCGTGTATATCTAGTAGGGAGGTAGTTCCTTTTTCGTCGTTAGGTTCTTTTCTATCAGGTTGGTACGTTGTTTCTATGGCGTCTCGCTTCCTTGGTAATTTGTTTATTTACTTTCAAAATTTTGTTTGAACTTGTGTCAAGCAAATTTTGAGGTTCTTCGTCTTTGACAAAGATTACAGGTGTAATCGAAACGTCAGGCTTATAATTTTTTGTCAGTGTTATCAAGAGACAGCGATCTTTCCGAGAAAATATTATCTTATATTATGGACGCTGAAAMCATTCACCCTCGCATACCTAATTCACAGATAAAATGTAGCGGAAAAAGAATTTTTGAAACGTTTTTGTAATTACCGGTTATCGTTTTAAAAAATAAAGGAATTTGGAGAACAAAGGCTTTATTATACTCATAAAAATAATAATTACCTAAAACTTTTGCAATGGTAAGTGCACTGTAGAGCAAAATAACCTCGCAACTTCTAGCTGATAAATCTTTTTAAACGCCTCAGCCAAATGTATCTAACCAGGATTCATTTTATAAACATTTTCCAGAATTACTGCAAACTGTGCAAAGATTGGCTTGTAAAGAAGAAAGATGAAATCATAACGGCAATAACAGAAGTAAGAACCCTCTATGGCAGCACAATAATACTATACCGAAACTAGGGAAACAGAAATTGGGACAAGAAATATTACGTTCGTCATCAAGAGAAAACTAATTCAGTAAAAGAAAATTATACAAAAATTCCCAGCTATTGGAAATCACTATTGTAGAAGCAAAACTTCTGAAAGGGTGTATTTAAATTAAATATCAAGAGAATGTACCAGTTAGAAACAGATGAGCAACTCAGGGTTAATCAGGGTTTCTTTAGAAACTTTCTTAGTAGCCATTTCAACATAGGCTTTGGTTCACCATTGTACTCATCTGTATCCAACGTACACTTCACTTGATCAACAAATAAAAAAAACAGACCAGCGTAAAAAACATACTGTAGACTGAGAAAAGATTCACTCTCTGAGGGCTTTCTATATATTATTTGCTAAAAGAAACAAGACCTGATTTAATAACACCCCAAACAGCCTACTGCAGCAGGCAGATGTATCAGTACAGTACAACCTTACAGTTATGATAGAAAACTCTATCGTTCCTCAAACTAAAGAGAATGTTTTTATTTACCAGTGGAATGAAAGCGAGTACAATAAAGGAACTCTTTGAAAATATCATTACAATCCGACTGGTAGCTGATGGATGTGGTGGACAGAACGAGAATGTTAACATGGTAGATATGGCAGGGCATCCGTTTTTACCATCCGACAGAGTGTTTGCTCGGATAGAAAAGTCCATTAAAAGGCCGGAGATCATAGAAAATCCAGAAGGATACGTAAAGGTCTTTAATGAAAATATAGTTTGCAAATTTGTCTATGCTGAGATCACTGAACATATAGAGTTTTTGTTGATTTCAACCAAATTAGTTGGTTCGTCAGTATTATTGGGCGTAGTTTACAAACCACCAAAGGGTAGCGTTTTGAAGGCGCTTGATATTCTGGACAATGTCAATTATGCTGCCCCAGTATCAACATGTTTTTATTGTTGGCGATATAAATATAAATTTGATGGATATAAGCGCGGTTGCTGTTAATCGGTTTAATAATTACTTGGATGTATACGGTCTGATGCAAATGGTTGAGTCTCCCACGAGAGCAACGGCATAAACCAAAACTTTAATAGATTTTTTATGTACAAACAATAGAAACATGGTGGTATCGTGTACGGTACTGGAGTCGTTGGGAATATCTGACCATTGTGCTGTGTCGGCCATTTTAAGCTTTGCTAAAGAAAAAGTTAAGCCCAAGTTTGTAACTTTTCGTAATATAAAAACTTGCGCAATTACGTTAATGGTGCTGTCCGTAGAGAGAAAAAAGCATATATTCAATTCAAGTTACGCACGAAGAGCAGTAAATCTTTATGGGGGGCTTTGCGTACAACAGGGATTATTAGTAGTGATCGTATTGTTCTGCCGTTAAATATCAATGATCCCGATTTAATAAATCGCCACTTCACTAGCGTTTCTGTGCCTTCGGCTTGTGCTGGTCAGTTGTCTTTATTGAGTAAATACGACACTCCACTAGTTGCTCTAAATTTTCATTTCACACCGTGGACCCGAACGCTATCGCAAGGTGCATCAATTCAATTAAAAGTTTGTCAACTGGATCTGACGGTATTTCAATTAACATGATAAAATTAGTAAGTGGACCGTTACTGAATCACATAACGTATATAGTCAATTCTTGTATTCTTTATTCACAATTTCCAACCTGCTGGAAACAGGCAAAGGTTATTCCTCTGCCCAAAGCAGCGAATCTCACCCAGCTCTCCCAGCTTAGGCCAATAAGCATCTTACCGACGCTTTCAAAAGTTTTGGAACGTGTTCTTAAGGAACAGTTAGCCGACCATGTTTTTAGTAACAATATTGTCCCTGCCTGATGCCAATCAGGTTTTAGACCCAATCATAGTTCATCTACCGCACTGATCCACATTACAAATGAACTTTTCAAGTCACTAGATGATGGTGATTGCACCTGTTTGATCTTGTTGGATTACAGTAAAGCGTTTGACACGTTGAGGCATGATATTCTGTGTAGCAAACTAAAATACTTTGGCTTAAGCCTGGATTCCGTCGAAATGATTCGCAGTTTTCTGAGTAACCGCACCCAGAATGTGTTTCTTGGAGACTCAGCATCGCAATCAATTAGGGTGGATCAGGGTGTTCCTCAGGGTTCGCTGCTTGGACCTCTTCTGTTTTCCATTTACATAGCAGATTTTCACTTATACCTCTCGAACTGCAAAGTACACCATTATACAGATGACACACAGATGTGGTATAGTTTTAAAGAACAAAATGTTGGCTAGGCGGAGAAATTAATTAATGTAGACTTACGTCCTTTGTATGATGTCTCTGTGGCGCATGGGCTGCAGCTGAATGCAACTAAATCGTCTGCTATTATATCGTAAGATAGCTCGTGTAGCAATCAAGGGGGTAATGGACGTTAATATAAACGGTGAAACGATTAAGTTTAGCGAGGTTTGCAAGAATCTGGGATTGTACATAGACGAGGACTTGAGATTTGTTCCTCATGTGAATAATTTGTGTAAATCGTCTTACTTGATTTTAAAGCAGCTGTATCCTAATCGCCACATCATGAGTGCTGAGCTTAAGCTCATGTTGTGTAATTCATTGATCTTGTCCAGATTGTCATACGCTGATTTGATTTATGGTTCGGCGCTTTTGGCTAGTGATACTTCCAAAGTACAAAGAATACAGAATTCGTGTATAAGGTTTGCATACGGTATTCCTAAGCGTGATCGCGGTATCACGGCAGCATTAAGAAATTCTAAAATGTCGAATACCAAATGTTTTACGCCAATACCATTTATTGTGTTTGACACATAAGGTCCTAGTAGAGAAGCAACCTAAATACATTTTCTGTAATTTTCGCTCCTTGCATCGCCCCAGTTTAGGTCGTTCAACTAGACATGGGCATGTTTTACGTGTGCCCCACCACTCCACTTCCCTGTTTCAACGTAGTTTTATGTACAATTCGTGCACTCAGTATAATGCCCTTCCCATTTACTTCAAAGACTTAACTCTAGTTAACTTCAAGATAAGATTGAATGAATATCTGCTGTCCTGACCTTTGTATTTGGAATGTTATTCTTGTTTCTTTTTGTTACTATATACCTATCAGACTGCCTTGGACTAAGTTTATCTTAATTAATTTATGGTTTCTTTTAATTATGTATGGGTTTATAAAAATTATTTCCTTTTTTGTAATTTGGATCTAGGGAAACGAAATTTATTTTGTTAGCGTAGTCATGATGCGTCATGTAAATATGTGCTTGGAAACTGCAGGTTAGGTTAAAAAGCAGCTTATAGCTGAACCTCGCCTGTACAAAAGCGTGTAATTATAATTTATTTCTAAATTAAATAAAAGACATTTATTATTATTATTATTATTATTATTAAAATGGTTTAGTGGTGAATAAGGTTGGAAAGATTTCAGACTGGAGATCATCCGTTCAGCAATATTACTGTACAAGTCAACTACAGAGCGCATTTTGGAAATTCGAAATCTGTGTTTAGAAAGGCCAAACCGCTAAAGATATTAAACCACCACGGTTAGAAATGTCACAATTAACTTTATGAAATTAACAGATGTTGAAAAACTGCTAAAGAGACATTATGAACCTAATTGTGTTGTCTTTTTATTATCAGATTTTAGAGAGACAACAAATCTTAAATGTTACTGAAGATGTTGGGATAGATTGAAGATCCTTCTGCTATTGTTCAAGAGTTTCTTTAGATTTGTGTATTGTCCAAGTTCATTTTAATATATATTTAGCCAAATATCTAACTTGAATGTCTTCATTTCATTGCGCTAGCGATAGGTAGTAAAAAAAAATAATTCGTAAACGGCATTTTGTTTCATAACCGTCCATCTCCATTCCAGTTTGTTACAAGACCGGTCTAACACAAAGTTTGTTTCAAGAACGGCTAAATCCAAACTTGAAAAAATTGCAAGGGTTTTAGATTCAAATCGATGTATTCAAAGTTTAGGTTATTATATTCTACTCTCTAAATACTTTTATTTCTGCGTAATGTGAAACAAAATGCTAGTAGGAATCAAAGTGGTAGCGTGGATATCTAACTCCAGTTCTTTAAAATTTTTGTATCAACCACTTATTATGCACATTATTGTAAATGCAAAAACTGGCGCATTTCGTGTTGTAAGTTATCCAAGTCATTAAACATTTCCGTTTAAAGTTCAGCCAGGCGCTTCCAGGACAATAAAACCGACTGGAAATATGAAAAGATAAAAGATTAGATTCAACGCGGTAGCCGTATGCTGCAGCTTCAGGAAAGCACGTAATAAAATCATTCGATAACAACATTAGCAGCTTGTTCCAGACGAACGACGAAAAGGGCAACAGATCCCGTCTAGCATTCCATTTCGCTTGCTCGTCGCGTCCCATCGCAGGCACTCAGCCCTGCCGATAGCATATTTTACAAGTCGTCCGGGGTGTGTATTTTTTCTTCGCAAACAACTTGAATACTAATAACGCGAACGAATGGCCTAAACTGCCGCCGCTCCCGCCCGGAGATATACGTTAACGTGCCCTATAAATAAGTTGCAAACGGTCGTCCTGCTTCTTTATGGCCGTATACCTCTTCCGAGTGGAATGCCGGCGATATTTAATTTCGGGGCTGCCCGCTTTCGGACATTGTTTGTCCGGATGACTTGGGGGCAATCTGATTGCCGGAATAACCCCAGATGCACTCCAGCGGAACGCAAATTTGTATAGCGTTTAAGGAAAGGTAAACGTTGTGCGCCAACGGAGGGCAAACGGGGGATGTTGCGGTCTACAAAACAGGTTTGCTATATAAGAGAGGAGAAATAGCGTAGAAGTTTAATCAACAGTTAATGAGTTATAAAAGAAGCCCATGTGATTTATTATTTCTAAGGTTTTTTTTATTTTTTAGTTTTGATTTAGAAATTCAACATTTTGTATGAAAAACAGGATTCGATAAAAAAGATTTATTTTTTATAGCTTATAAAGTCGAAGTGGCTTTTGACAATTTACAAGACCAAAATAGAAACTAAAGTGAGTAATCGCTCTGCTTGGTCGGCATTAACATAGTATAGGTGATCGCGAATTCTAGTAACCACATCGACGTCAGTTCCTAATAATTAAATCTAACTTATCAACCACGAAACTTAGTAAAGATGTCTGACTTCCCTTCAGTAAAACTCACTGGATCAGACGTGAGGCATGAGACACGATAAACCAGTTTGCGCAAATATAAAAGGACGAATTTGACTGCAAATCGATATTATAACATACATTCCCGGAGATGTAAAAAATATCTATAGTGCTTTAATGCCTTATTGTTACCAGCAAATGTATTCCGCCAAATTCATATATCGCTTGAAACGTCTAATGTCCGGGTTGGAGTACGTTTAATTTTAATATTTTTCAAGTCCTAACTAAGCGATTAGGAAAAATTAAAACTCGGGTATATTATTTCTTCACGTAAGATTCATATTCTACAATTAAAAAATATGGGTTACTGCTCCATTGTGAATAAAATAGTGAAGATTTAAACAGATGCAATAAAAATCAAGACCAAATACAGAAAACATTTTTATGTAATATAAATTAGAATGCGAGAKACTACCTTGGACCWGTAGTAAACAATACGCATCTACAGGAACCAACGTACTAATTGCTAGTCAACATTTTACAATTTACTTAATATTAACCGTTCTGCCAAATTTCTATTCAGAAACATTGAAAACCTAATCGACTCGCTAATATAACAAACGCGAAATTAAACTGATGATGATTATATGAACCTTGTATGTGAAAGTTTTTACGTTAAGGTACTTTTTAAATCAAATCTTGATTACAATATGTTGCGAGCTAGATCCAAAAAGAACATGATCTGTATAGCTCCAAACGATACTAAAAACTTTTATTTATTTCCGTAAAAATACGTTACTTCACTAGCTTCTTTACACCGAATATGATTAGTCAAACTATAGATTGTCAACCTCTTTCCTACCATCATGAAGAACTCTGTAGTTCCTAGATCAGAACTAAAAAAAGGGAAAAAGGTTCTGATTTAGAATGGACAATGCCTCCCCCATTTCCCAATGAGACGCTTATGATCGCAATTAGAAAATCGTATTTAGAAAAAAAATTATGCATACCGGGTGCTTCAGGAAGAATTATTAATATTGTGGGTGGTTAGTGCACCATAAACGTAGTACAGCGCCGCCAATCGTGATTTTCTACCTCAATTTTTAACCGATTCATCAGAGGTTTTCTATTTTCAGCCAAAAACCGTTTTTTTCTCAAAAAACCTTATATCTTCACATCCCCGATTATAAATTTCGATTTCAGCCCCCTTTTCGGATTCTGACAACTTTCCTAAGAAGTACTACTTAAGAGTACTTCCAAAAGGAAATGAACAAGTAATATCTAATAATTTTCAGATTAAATCGGTAACATCATATGCACCCAACGATAAATCAACTTCTAGGTCGATTTCTAAGAAAAACTGAAGTTTTGAGGTCAAAAAACCTTAGTCACAAGCAAAAATGCGAATTGTAAGTTTTTCGTTTTTTTCCCAGAAAAAAGGGCCGTGAAAAGTCATACACATCACAAAGGTATGCAGTTGTTGGAATCAAACATAAATTAATGAATTTTTCTCAAGTATTACAAAACTATGGAAAATTAAAGTACAAGTTAATAGCAAAAAGAAACCTCATTATCACCTCTTTTTTGCGACAAAAATTGTTACCTACCCATATTCTTATTAATGCAACTGGTCAAATGCATTAATCGCCTAAAAATCGATGGTTTCAGGAACCACAGGTAATATCTTACAGGAAATTTGTCGTCAATTTAGAAAATAGGAATTGACAACGGAGAAATAAAGAATTAGTGCTTTTTCTAACAAACAGTTAACGACTGAGATAAAAAAATCGCGGCTGGCGGTACTTAACTAGGTTTTTGGTGTACCCCTCAAGTATTGACATTTCTTTCTGAAGCATCTGGTATAGGTGATTCACGTTGAATTGGCTTAAAACCATCAGCATTCGTATGAGGTTTTCTTAGGTTGTTAGAAACTAAACGCCCTCTATACCCAATCATCATGCAAAGCCAAAATGTTTTCCAACATTTCTTGGGATGACACTAAAAGCTCTCAAATTACTGAGAGATCAAAGAAATACACGAATGAAGCAGATTTGCCCCTTTCATTCATTGTTTCTTTCATACTTCTGGGTTGATTATCTGCTACATGGTGTTTGCCTCTGTTTCTTTTAAGTTTATAGCATCAACTAAGCTCCGTCTTCTGTGATTATTCTTAACGAGATACAAACCCCTATCGTTACCTATCTGATTACTGCAACTATTTGTTCAGATACGCATAGCGTTGGGACATTTCACGCTTCAACTATTTATATCTTCAAGCCATAGAGTTTAAGCGAATGCATCAGGAATTTATATCTGTTTTTCCTAGCAGTGTAGCGTTAAATATGAAAATTGCTGCTCATTTATCAGTAGTAAGAGGAAAATGGTGTCATACTATAATCTTTCAGTAGGGAATACATGAATCAAATGATTTAATCGGTTCAGAACCTTTTATATCGAATACATTAAAACAGAAATAGTTGCTTCTTTAGTACGAATCAGTTTTTGCGTCAATCATTACCGCTTGCCTCATTATTCATTTGTGTCGCCTGACATTTTTACCCCGCTCCTTGTTTTGGCAGAACTAAGGCTTCACATGAAGCAACACCACAAGCCTGCGGATTCTCCTCGTCCCTCTTCCCAGTCGTCAGAAACAGCCCTTTGTCACATCATCGCATGACATGGGACAACCGATTACCTGCAATTCCACTAATTGATTGATAAGCCGCGAGATAATAAGCACCAACGACAGAAGTCCTTTGTCGTGGCCAATTGCTCCGCCGTTATTTTCCGCCTTGCTGGCTGGTTTTCTGCGGAACAATGGGGCCGTTTGGAGAAATGAAGTGTACGTAATAGGGGGGCGGTTTAGTGCAGCCACTGCATTAAAATTAACGCCCGTGTTTGTTTTTCTGGGAGGAACGGGCTTTTTTCTCGTGTTAGCCAGCTCCGAACACACCGGAACGTGTACTGAGCAAATAGGTGGAGCATTTTGCAGTATAACGAGGATCCGCTGCTTTGCAGGATCCTAAAAAATAGCCATTCTTATAATTTGAATATGCAAATTTAAATTACCGTTGCCGTGCAAGTATGCAATGAACTAAGAGATGTAAAATTTTTGCAAGAAGCCAGGAATTGCTTTACGTTCCTTTAGTGATTCACCTACATGACTCTTTATTGAGGTTTACCTTCTTCGACATCTCCGCCGCTGCTAGAAGTCTTCTGCGATACTATCCCTCTCTCTTCCTGCCTATCTTCTACACATGTACTAAAACAAATTCAGCTTATTTCCTACAGGGTTTGAAGAGCTCTATATCAAATTATTTTCTCTATTACACCATCCGTCTTATCTGTGTCATCCAACCAAACAGGTAATAACGTTATGCTTGATTAAAGCAGATTGCGAGTCGGAGAAGAACCTGGGCAATGTTATAGATAACTATAGCGACAATAAATTCATAAAGAGATTGAGAGAGAGCGCAGAGTAGTTCTGATTTTGACCATTAAAATTCCAAAAATAGTAATTATTAGCTTTAGACTACTAGGACTGCTAACAATTGGAAAGAATTTATCACGTTATACTGATGAAAGCTAGCTAAATCCAGTTGAAAAAGGGCTGTGAACGATAAAAGAAATGGAAACACCAACTCATTACATTACAAGAGTCACAAATTAAAAAATTACTCACTATCACTATTACTGCTATTGAATTTCTGAATTTCTCCATGCATCGACACTTGTTATTTCAACTTCGTGTCTAATTTTTAGCAGCATTTCATTGCTAAATTTTCCACCGGTGTTCCCTCGTCGGATTCTTTGTTTCAACTGCCCCCATATTATTTCAATGGGGTCGAAAATGCAATGATATGGGGTTAATCGTAGAATGGTGTCCACATTCAGAAGCGAGAATGCCAATTTTACATTTCTTCGAAAACTTTTTGTGCCAAGCACTTCCAACAATTGTTTTTTTTTGGTATAGTCCTCTTCGAAATATAAATCTTCTTTTCTTCAAAACTCTTGAATGGTTGCCTTATTAGGTGTTATATTTGGAATTTTATCCAGTTGCTCCGAATGGTAACTAGGGTTGTCCATTACTATGACGCTGTTTGGTGACAATTTGGGCAATAAAATGTTTTTGAACTAATATTCAAACACTTCCGCATTCATATCAGAATGATAATCGGTTTAAAATCAGCAATAATCTGTTTGACCAGTTGCCCTACGAAATGTATTTGTCACAAACGCCTCTTAATAAGTGACTAAATGTAAGCATATAATGTAGGTATGACGGAATAAGTAAAAAATATTGCACTTGGTACGCTTATATGCTGTAAAACTTTAAAATATAAGTTAATACATATGCTTTCAATATCGTTTATAGTAGGAATAGAATAGTTCGGATTTCTTCTTATTTCCAAAAAATATACAGGTAGAAACTACGTTTATGACCCTCCGGATTAAAATAAAATTTTAACCTGTGAAGAAAGAGGGTAGATGACGATTGCACACCGGGCTACCGCATTGAAATTGGAATGTTTACTATTCATAATTATAAAAATAGAAACTACTCATTAAATTAGGAAGGAATACGATTTAGTCATACATTAAAAGCTATTAGATGAGAAATATTTGTATTTCAAATAATGCTCATTGATATCTGTGCACGGAAAAAAAATCTAAAAAAGCCTACACACAATTCTTGGATACGGTCCACTCCGCTGCAAAACAGCGGAAAGTGCCGAACCCGTCTGTTATTTACGACTGCTTCCGGTAATACTTGTAAACCATTGTGAGCGGTAATCGGCTGTTCGTACAATGAGTCTCATAGATTGTTGCTTGCAACTATAACGGTGTATTAATATGCAAGAGCTAAATAACTCAACAATCGGTGTTTATTATATATGTAAGGTACATACATCTGTATAACTGTTGAACTCACACTCTTGCAAGAGGATAAATCCTGTACCGGCAATTACAAACTTGTACAGCCGTGGTTCCAAGATTTTCACAAATAAATTAAATTGAATGAAACAAATAATAATGCAGCTACTAAATGTACGCGGAAAGCTTCCAATTGTCTGAAGAGCACGATCAACAAAAAGATATTCTGAAACACTGGCGCTTATATTCAAAGAAACATAAGTCGGGCGATCTCTATTTGTTATGGTTACCACAATGAATTTAAGTAAAATTAAAAATTTTATATAATTTGTTCAATATTTAATCATAATGTTGGAGACTTCCTGCAATTGCGCAACCTACACTCATAAGTCTAGATAGTTGTTTTCAAATCTTGACTTCTATCAAAATTAGTTTCTGTTTCTCCATAGTTTGGATTTTGTCATAATAATTGTATAAGACACTGACGATGGCATTTAAGGCAGAAAGCTCTCTGTCAGTTAATATTTAATAATGTGGGGAAAACATTGATATTTTACAATTTCTATTAAGTATTTGGGATACACGTGTCCACCCTAAATTTAGGGGTGTATTAAAGGTATAGATGCCCGAAATATTCTGGTTCCATTTTGATTTATTAGTTATTATCGAAAAAAAATAAGTAAAGCTGTTAAATGTATCAGGGGATACTGTAGAAATGTATTTTTTATGGTAAATTAATTTAGAACGTCTACGTCATTGCAGAATTTTATTACTTAGTTAATGGACGGCTAATTTTGTTTACAGATTTCAAAAACATTTCATTAGTGATGGACCAGATTTAGAATTATAAAACATCCAATATCTTCTTCATTAAATATTTGTGGCATTGAATCCGCGACATAGAATTTCAACTCCTAGTGGATGTAAAAGCGGCTCGTCTGATTTAATTACAAATTCGTCGCGCTTTCGTCACGCACCAGTGTCGAGTGGAACGCAGGGGCTTTTCGAAATAGCACAGCCACGGGGCATTCCTTAAATGCTGATCCCAGAGGAGGACCTCGAATCGGGCAAATGCAATATTTTCATTAATCTCGGCAAATTGAATTTCTTGTTAGCATGGAAATAAAATATTTCCGCTCGACGACCGAAATAATTTGGCAGAATCGCGGGGGGAGGCACCTGAACGAGGGCGAGGTGGATTTGCTAATTCGCGATTGCCTTTTTGTATACACTGGTACAAATCTWTTTCTGAATAGATGTATAACCTCACTGTAACCTAATCTAACAACAAATATGCACGGTCGATTCGTATTAGGCAGTAATTTCAGTTTTTAGTATACTATTTTATATTTATTAGATTTTTAAACAAATTGCATAATGCCTGAAAAGCAGTCACCAACCAATTGGAGATTTTATTAAAATAAACAAAGTTGTACACTGTACCCAAAGTATGGAACACTTTGCTTAGGTGAATATATTAAAAATATACCTCTTTTTCATAAGCTTTAACTAGTAGCATAAGCTTCTGTGTAGAGGCTTTGTCAATTTTGCAGTAATGACTTCTCCTGTATATTGCTCGAAAGACAATATACTCTATAGTAACTAAACATATTATACGGGTTGTAAATAAATTTTTATTAAAGTTATTTTTACCTGAATGGCAGGACCAAGATATAAATTTGTATTGAAAAAGGCAGATTTTGTAACGCGAAAAAAACAGAAATAAAAACGACACCAAACACTAACGGGAAAGACACGGTTTGATATAGATAAACATGTAAACCTTGTATTTATACCCCTACCCTTGAGAAAAAGAAAGCAAAATTACAGGTAAAATATGGGAAAACASAAAGCAAACAATGATTTATGACGATTCATTTATGCCTGTTTGTAATATTTGAAGTTGGAATGTGGAGTTCCAACGCAGGTATAGAGGGTGAATATCTGGTTGCAGTGTATTTGAATAATCGGGGGCAGATTCCTATTCTGCATTTCAACTAGAGGATCCTAAAGACTTGGTCCAGCTCTGATTTGATTCTCGTGTGCAATATTCCATATTCAAATCCTGATGATGCCCTTTATATAAGAGCGGGCGAAACGTCGAAATCGATATGGTCTAGTGTAAAATACTAAGATTTCTATCAAACTGACAAATTTTTTTAAAGGTGTTTTAACGATCTTAATTTCTGTGATATTAAAATTTATACTTAATCCAGGGGGACAACTTTTGAGATAAGTTTTTAATGGATAGCGCTTACCCTCTTAGCGGGGTAGATACCCCTTCAAAAATTTTAAATGAAACTACCTATCTTACGATACATCATTTAAAAGCTTATTGCACAAGGAGTCTTGCCATGTAATTAGTTTTACTATTTTTTACCCATTGACGGGGTAGTGGGTCAAAAAGTGCATTGTAGCAAGTGGCTTATAAAATGGAATATTTTGGACATTTTTTAACAAAATTTATTGTCTTGCAGTTACAATAAAAATTGTCCTTACTTAAGCCTAAAAAAACTTGTTAAAAAATAATTGTTACACCTAAGCAAAATGCCAAAAATACTTAAAATTTTCTTTCGACATTACTTGATATTGCAACTCGACAGTTTATACTGAATTGGCTAAATAATTATCTACTTAGTGTTTCCAATTTTTTGTTTCAACTTTTTGGCTACTTCTTTGGCACGACCATCTTTTTGTTCACATTCCTTTTTATAAATCGCGTGAAATTTTAAAGTGAGAGTCCAAGTGATAATGGTTTATTCAACTGCCGAAAGGGTAGAAATAATTTTTATTTACGGTTCTGAGCATAGCTGTGCTCGTGCGTCAGCAAGGGTGTTTAATGAACGGCACCCCGATAAAAATGTTGACGCTAGGTACATTCTCGATCTCGTGCAGAAATTTCAAGACACTGGATCTGTAGTAAACAAAAAAAGGGCAGGGAATAGAGTCGTTGATGAAATGGCCCAAATTGAAGTACTTGGTCATTTTTCAATGGATCCAACTGGCTTTTTGCGTAACATTTCTACAGCCWCTGGACTTTCTTATTCATCTGTAAGGAAAGTTACAAAACTGCACAAATTCCATCCCTATAAGATGAACACTCTCCAGGAACTCGGCGAAGATGACTTCGATAGAAGACTGCAATTTTGCGAAATTATGACAGAAAAGATTATAGTAAATCCAAATCTAATAAAAAATATCTGCTTCAGTGATGAATGCACATTTCTTTAACGGCTCTGTAAATAAACATAACGTCAGGTACTGGAGTGACGAAAATCCTTATATTTTTCGAAAAGGTCATACACAAGTTCCTCAGAAGCTGAACGTCTGGGCTGGAATACTTAGCAACGCAATTGTAGGTCCAATTTTCATTGATGGGACGCTAAATGGGGGAATGTATTTAGAATTACTTGATAACGTTATTGATCCTTTAATCACAGAGCAATTAGAAAACCAACGTGACCCTGAAGAAAATCCAATGTTGGATGAATACGAATTGTTTTACCAACATGATGGAGCCCCACCGCATTACGCCATTAATGTGCGAAATTGGTTAAATCATAGGTTTCTTCTTCACTGGATTGGTAGGCGTGGAACAATTGAATGGCCGCCACGATCACCCGATTTGACTGCTTTAGATTTCTTTCTATGGGGTCATTTAAAATCTGTGGTTTACAAAACAACCTACTAGCCTGGACGATCTGCGAGAAAGAATTATTAACGAGTGCAGGAGGATTCCACCTGAAACTTTCCGAAAAGTGCAGCAGGAGTTCGAGAACCGTCTGTATTATTGTATGGAAAGAGGTGGTGCACATTTTGAGAATCTATTGTAAGGTTTGAATTTCTATGGTTTTGTTCACACTGTTTTTGGAGTTACAAATAAATAATTTTTCTTTTTCGTGGACATGGACTTTCTAAAAAATTACATGATAAATACTTTAATGTTAATAATAATGTTAAAAGAAAATTTTCAGTATTCTGGGAGTTTTTTTAAGTGTCATATTTTTTACAAGTTGTTTGTTTAAATTTTGGGTTCTAGTAAGGACAAATTTTATTTCCGCTCTAAAATAAAATACGTGTTGTTGAAAATAGTCCAAAATATTCAATTTAATAAGCAACCTGTTTCGTAGGCACTATTAATCTATTACCCCGTCAATAAGTTAAACGTGGTAAAACTAATTACATGGCCAGACTCTTTGTGAAATAAGCTTTCAAATGATGTATCACAAGATGGATAGTTTCATTTAAAATTTTTAAAGGGGTGTCTACCCTGCTCAGAGAGTAAGCGCCATCCATTAAAAACTTATCTCAAAAGTTGTCCCCCTGCAAACAAAAGTTTACCTGTTTTTGCAAATTTTTAAATTTTTGCTATATTTAAAGTTATTTAAGGTGTGAAGTTTTCAAAAAATCACCCTGTATAGAAAAAAGTTATAAAAAAGTAACCGATTTCGTACAGGTACAGGGTCCCCTGGGTTGCAATGTGTAATTTAGAATTTGTGCATTGTGAGTAGTTACAGTGTTTATTATAGAGGACGTTTTAAACTATTGTGACTATATAGTGACAATATCAGCTACGTCTTCTGTGCGATAAGTTGCCTGCAAGCTGGAACACTGCTTTTCCACTTACGTGAAAACACTGCCAGCTGTTTTGGTTTAAATTGAAGCATGCTCTTGGGTTCTGTTTACTGTTGTGTATTGGAGGGTAATTTAATCTACATACCGCTTTAAACCACCGAGCTCAACGAGGTTGGTGTGTTGAAAGATGTCCTTACCTGAAAAAAAAAGACAGTATTAGAATAGTGATTGCTTAATTATAAGTATGCTGGAAAATGTTTCCCAGAAAGTTGATATCGTAATGCATATAACTTCACGAATTATATGAGAATAGAATAAAAATTTTTAACTTAAACAGGGTGTAGTATCTTACAAACTAATTGTTCTATCATAACAAAATAATACTCGTATTAAATTATAGATGAATTGCGGCATTAAAAAAAAGTTGTATTAATATACTCCCAATATAATTCCTTGTAAATATCCCCTGCAACGCTAATCATTTGAATTTTTCTCCAACAGCATGAATTTCATACTGAAAAGCCGCTTATAGTCACCGATGACGTATTGTTTAGAGCTTTAACGACACCATACAACTACCGCTGAGGGATTTTTCATTTAAAAACCCCTCCGGTGCTATTTCTTTGTCACGGTAATCCCCCCTGTCGAAGTTATTAATTAACAATGCGTATTTAATTTATCACATCAAAGCAGCACCATCTGTTGCCTAAAAAGCGTCCACTGAAAAAAAGCTGTAAGCCTTTCTGTGTGATAGATAACTTTTGGGGCATCTTTTAATGAAACGCTCACGATGAAAGGGGTCGTTTTTTCGTACTGGTGAACTGTCCGCGATGTTTGCTTTTATATTTATTTTTATAAGTGCTGCAATGATACGAGTTCATGAAATGATGACTACTAATGCGTTGATTATATTCATTCGAAAAAGTATCATTTAGTAAGCATATTGCGGTTCGCCAAAATCGCTGGAATTTCTAAATTTTTGTCACTTCTTGGGGTAAAACAAGAAGCTTTCATGTTAAAGATAATTAATAATAATAATAATAACTAAGTAGAATATACCCATGTCTTATCTTTAATGGAATACCTTCACACATGGGCATATCCAGCTTTTGGTCTAGGGGGGAGGGGGGAAAGCAGGAACGTCCTGTAGAGTATAATTCAACATAAACAGAAATAATAAATGTTTATAGGATATAGGTACTTAAGTAATTATTGAAGTATTTATTCCATGAATAATCTTCGTGGATTTTCTGCAAGGCGACTTAAAACATTTTCTGTGAAATAAAGACCCAAATTATTTATATGTTTTCTATGTACACTGATCATACAAAGCCCCTTTATTACTAATTCCGTTACTGATGAACTCAGGTGAGGCGCATTCAGTTGCATCGCTCTCGCGTTTAACAAAAAATTAGTTGATACAGTTTATTTGGGAGAATAAAGATCCATGATCCACATAATGTATAATGATATCATACGAAGTACCAAAGGAACATAAATTTCGCCTTAAAAGTTCTACTAAGGAGCACGATTTCTGATTCAGAATTAAAATATATCAAAGACTAATGCATTAACCGATGCGCTTTTATTACAGTTTTAACTTCGCACACCAGAAGCTTTAGAAATTTAATCTGAAAGTTCATACGTATAGGTGCTAAAGATACGATTGTAGTAATTTTTACTTCCCAGGGAAAGAGACTCGATGGATAACTAACATTATTTTTATTATGCGTCAAGCCAAACTTCTTGGATCGCCAGTGCATTGCTCTCAAAAATTAACCGACTACTTAATATTTTAACCAAATTAAGCTTCCTTTAAATAAACTGAAATATATTTAATGGCATTTTTAACAACACGCCGGGTTTTAATTCGTGCTGATAATGATCTTACTGGATTCCTAAAACTAATATTGAATAAACTGACTTTCATAAACGTGAATGGAGTTTTAGTTTTTTTTTGTATTGATTGTTAAAATGTAATGTGAGTTTAGAAATTTGGTACAAAATTTGGAGTTAACATCGAATATATGACAGATTCTGATGTGATTCCAAATAACAGTAGCTATTGAACAATTTTTATAGGATAAGGTAGAAGAGCTGAACTAAGCAGAAATCGTGTTATGACTCATCCTGACCAAGATAGTCTTTTAAAGCTATATCCGCCCAAAGACAACGATTCGTAACAACAAGAAGGTTGCAGTTACAGCTTCAAAACGCACATGGCATCGATTAAGCTTGGAAACCATTTGACAACGACTTATTAGAGAAGGTAATTTGCAAGGGTCAAGTATGAGTTCTGGATGAAAATTGTGAAATACACTTGCCTTTAAATTTTACTGTACTTACAATTTTGCAAATAAGACAATTTTTAGGAGTACACACATAATTAGCCAGCTTAATGTATAGGAAATATATTGGAAGGGCTCAGAGTTGGCAACCCAGGTCCAGGGGACGGGGTAGCTTTGGTACTACCATGCCTTCACATCATAAATCTTTTTCTGTAATCATTTCATTGATTTTGACGGTAAAAATCGAACAGACACCTATTTGCTTTCAGTTCACGTTCTACACCATCCCTTTACTTCATTCTATCCACTTTGAGCCCCACCCCTTAGGGCAAACATACCAAATCGCATTCAAGATAATACACTTGGAACTTTTATTTAGTCAAAATGAAAAAGAGGAAAGTTTGCCTGCGTACCTGGACGAGGCAATAAGTTAATCTGATTCGCCGGACCAATCAAATTTGCTGCGAGAACCGGGCCCATGCTTTTCAATCTAGCATCCCCGAGGTGCCTCCAATCAATCTCTTCCACCTCCACGGCACAATCGAGGCGGCCGTTCCTCTGTGATCCTTTGTTCGGGCGGTGGCGGACCTTTCAATTTTCCGAAGCGAAAAGTTGTAACTAAGTGTCCACAAATTCCCAAAAATAATTACTGGAGCATGCGTAACTTTCGTTGTAAAATGGAAAAGACGTAAAAGTTCAGAAATGGCTTTAGAGCCTCGTAAATTGTGGAAGTCGTAAATCGGATCGCGACGTGAGTTTTGTTGCGGGGCCACGGTCTCGCCGGGTGACCAGGAATCTCTTTGTGTATTGATGGAGGGTGTCGATAAAACTTTGTAGTGCAGTATTTGGTTATTTTATCGATACTTAATTTGGAGATACGGCAGTGACACAAACTCGGTCTGCTGCACAGAGCAAGTTGCTTCTAAATCACCATAAAGACAATTCAAATGTGTTATTGTTTTTTTATGCTTTCCTAAACATATTTCTATCCGAGGTTTGAGTAGGCCCTTATATCGCTACACTTTTCTTGACCCTTTTCTCCCATCTGTTAGTCGATCTTCTTTCATTTCGAGCATTTCCATACATTCTCAGCTGATTGTGTTTTATAGGTATTGTATTTCTTAGGCGTCCTGGTAGCGTTCCTGCCCTATCTATTTAAATAAACTTAATATCAATTTACCATGATTTTCTACCGTAATTATATAACAATCCTCCTCCTAGTTCCTTCAGTTGTGCAGGAAACGGTTATTCATAAAAATACGGGACAAGCAACATGAATGTATCCCGTCTTGTAAATGAGTTCCTACTATTTGGTGTCCACTGGCAAATTTCTAAAGCAAGAAAACAACAAACAAAAAACGAAATTTAGAGAGGAATTAAATTTTAACTACTGTACAGAACTTCAGTAGGTCTTTATGCAAATACCGGCTCGGTCAAGTATGTAGCAGCACTAAGGTAAAAAAATGACATTATCATGATATGCACTTTTGCAAATACCTACACGTTCCTATATTTACCTTCCTGACTTTTAAGACGATATTAGCCCTTCCACCCTATTCTTTATTAATCAAAGGTATTACGTTAAGCTATAGTGCTCAAACTGGTAACATATAATAGTCGGTAACGATGGTGGTGGCACGATCTTACCAGCGTTTTATCAGAACCTTCTTGCCATTTAAAGTATAATACATCTCTTTTATTATTTCATCAATTATATACAGTCCTTTTTATGGTTTTAAAAAGCTCCAACAACGAGAGTAAACCAACGATACGTTGTAGTCAACAAAGGGTCTAAAAATAACATTAAGACATATATAAAGGATTGTAATGTTTCGAACATGAAATAATAACTCTTCAGCAGACGAAACGCAAATAGATTCGTACATGCATATCGCAATCTCCTTGATCTGGTTTTCCTATAGTTTGTAGTTTTTCATAATCTCTCTGCCCATTCATGTTTACTAAATAAAGTGGAGAAGACTTTGATATTTGCATAATTTATATTAAATCAAATTCCACATGGATAGATCAGTTTACTGTTTTGGATTAGCAAATGTTACGTTTTTGGTTATTAGAAGTAAGAGGACCTAAAATAAAGCAGTAAATGGTAAATATTGTACACATATGGAACCCAAAGGTTTTAATAAAATTTACATATGTAATTATCGTGGCTTTTAGAAGCATTTATTATACATTTTGTTTTCCAATTTTAAACTTAAAGGTCCGACGTCGTTGTTATTGAATGTTTTGGCCATGTATCCTGCTAATTTCGAAATAACGATATTGCGTGGATAAAAAAACCATTCCAAAAAGAAGCAACTTGCATAATATTTCATTGTAAAAAAAGTTTGTTATGAAAAACTCCATATCACTTAGATATAAACATGATTTTTCCTCCCCTTCAAGAGAAAAGCACAGAAATTGCTCAAAGGTGAGATGTTTTCTGACATGTTGTTTTCCGGGCTGGTTCCCACGTTGGTTATTAGACCTTGACGTTTCGACACTAATGTCGGTGTCTTCCTCAGAAGTAGCTCTGAAACTGAGGTGTCCTAGCCTGCTCGGGTATTTATACTCGTCCGGGTCACTGACGCGTGGGCGTAGTTACGCATGACCGGTTTCCAAATTCCAGGTAGGTCGATGCCCCGGTCTCGGTTGTAATTGTGCGGGTTCTTCTGGATTTCGATGGCTTCCTTGTACAGTCTCGGCCAGAATCTCGCTTTCCTCGACAGCATTTGTGCTTCCTCGAATTTGATCATGTGGCCAGTCTCCATTCGATGTTCTGCTACAGCCGACCTATCAACTTGCCGGTCTCTGGTGTCCCTCATGTGCTCCTTGATTCTCGTGCTGACGTGCCTTCCGGTTTGGCCGATGTAAACCTTTCCACAGCTGCATGGGATGCTGTACACACCTTGTGTTTGTAGCTCCTCAGTCGTCGAACGATATTTCGGAAAGGCGTTAGCTATCTTTCTCGGGGCGGTGAAGATGGTGTTTATATGATGTCTTCTCAGCAGCCGTCCGATCTTATCTGTACATCCATTGACGTAGGGCAGGTATGCCGCAGCGATGTGCTCCTCTGGTTCCTTTCTCCGTGGTTGCTTGTTGATAGCCTTCTCAATCTGTGCCTTAGGATATCCGTTCTTCTGTAGTGCACTGCGTAGATGTTCTAATTCCTCTTCTAGATGGCCTGGTTCGCTGACTAGCTTCGCCGACTGTATCAGCGTGTTGATGACTCCTTGTTTTTGGGCGGGGTGGTGGTGTGAATCTGCATGCAGGTAGCGATCCGTGTGGGTTGGCTTCCTATAGACCCGATGTCCTAGCGTGCCGTCTTGTTTTCTGTGTATTATGCTATCTCCATCATTAATTAAAATCAGCTTTCATGAACAGTAAAGAGAAAAAGGAAATCGAAATAATTTTTAACGCCTGGATAAGAAAAATGATTTCCCTCTAATACGACGATTTCGTCTACAACCAGAATTAACGAAATCCTCGCGTTTCCCGTCGTCGATTATTTTTCTTGGCGACCGATCCCGTTTAATTCCGACCGATTTATGCCGTATTAATCTGATCCAGTTCACAAGATGCGCCCTGGAATCTTCCGAGTGACCGAAAATCAGGATTATTTATTATTGAAGTTCATAAAGTGCTCTTAAACAACTTTTGCAATTATCTAGTTTACGTAATAACGCCGGGGTGAATTATGGATGCAGGAATAATGTCTTGGAGTAATTTAGTTTAATTGCTAGAGATTAGTAAAGGGCCGAACTTACATCTGTTGGAAGGGGATGGGATGCTTTACACGGGAATTACCGACTTGGGGCAGCCTGGGATCTCCATGGTGTTGTTGGTGCGTTTATGGCCTGACCTCGGAAGTACATGCAAAGTAGTTCTTAGATAATACGCAGTTGATAGTAGAAAAAAACAGTAATCAAATAATCTGAAAAGTCTCGTTCTAAAGGTCTAACAAATAACCAGTAGAATCAGCAAAACAATCGTTTTTATATCACATACCTTCTATCAAACAATTACCCGGCGTGAACATAATCATTACTCGTTTCCAGAAGTTTTCACGTTTCTCTATGCGAAGTAAAAAATACATCTGATGAATGCGAGAGGGTAGCATATACAGGGAACACTTTTATCATGTGCGCTTACTTTACAAGCAGTGATTACATTTTAGTTATCATTATTATTGTACTCTCTCGAGTTTGTACTGGTGTTTTGTAACGCTCCCATTTTGCTAATTTAAATTCCCGCTACAGATTGTTTTGTTTGTCATTTGTATGTAGCTAGATTTACAATATCTGTTGAAATCCGCTTTTTCGGGTGCTCTGTCCATACGAGTTTTTGCTGGTTTTTCTTGCTAGGCACTCCTACGGTGATTGAGAACATTCGACTACGGGAAGTGATCGCGAATTAATTCCGTGTAAATTTCACCCATTTCTGGGGATCATAGTCGCAATTTTGCGGTGTTTAAGAGCCAATCGTGTGTTTCCTTTACTTGTTCGTATCTTGATGCCTTTTCGATTGAGCCTGTTTCGGTTTTAAACCGGATGAAAAGCACAGACACTTCCAAACAGTTCGTCGTACTACATATTTCATTTTACAATTTGTGAAGCCGCCTAACACCTCAGTAAGTGCATATTTTATTGTTTTCTCGTTGCCAAACCAGCTATTTTAGGGCTTCTTACCCTTGGTTGGGTGTACCGGACATCAGCAAACCATATAAGCGAACGTACTCGACGTCCGTGGTGAATTATTCGATAGGGATTTCTAAATTTCGAAGCTGTAAGGAATCTTTCGTGGAAATACATAAGGGCTGGAGTGATAGAGGCTATTATGATCCACCTATCCTAGAGTCGCCTACCCTTGCCAGAGGGGAAGGATCAACCTATGTATTTAAGGTCAGATTTTTCCATTTAATTTGAGTGCTGACGTCAGATTGTTCAGTAAATCTACGGAAGATCACCGCTGCGTTCCCTTCGCTCCTGCATTTTATTTGTGCGTTAATCTTAGAACTTTTATATTAAGCWCTTTCTCTGTTAATATCTTATAGAGTGCGGGTATTACTCTGTGTAATTATTTAATTAAGTTGACTTTATCTTCACCCATTCCGTAATAAATTATTAATAATACACGTAGCTTAACTTGTACATACACGTTTATCTGATAGCAAATAGTCCGTTTAGATTTTTTTGTAAAGGAAAAAGGGAAACATCGTTTTACCGGAGAGTTTAAAGAGTTCTTTTTATAACTGAGTCGGAACCACCGTCGGACGTACGCACCCCGCGAACGGTTATGACAATAGTTTTTTGTTCGTGCACCATATTAATTACGTTGATAAATAGTAAGGATATTTCCCTCGATTCCGTTAGCTTAAAATTAGATTATTGTGACTGTTTTGTGTTTCGACGGAGTAGATTATACGCTAGTTCCTTTCAGGTTATCTTGTTCTTATTTTAGTTTTTATTATCTTTGGGTGATTAAGTATATGGACCTTGGTTTAAGCTCAATCCGTTGTTTTATTTGTTATATTCACATGCCTATATCTTAGTCGGGGGAGGAAGGTTTGATCCTTAAGGACTTGTGCACGTGCGAATCCCACGTGCTCAGATATCTGCGATTTTTGGATTTTGGCGCCCATTCATTTACTTTACCTTTTTTGCCCCAACGACCCGGGCTGAGCCTTGCCGAGGCTAGTTATTTGTCACCTTGCCTTTGTGGGTCACCTTCACCCCTTGCCTAAAATTGGTTTATATTTAAAGAAAAAAAAAGTTTGAAAAAGATCGGTGGTAGTTTCACGGTTGCTTCAATCTCATATACTATACAGCAATATAATGATGTTTACTATGTTTACCTTTGCTGTTATTTCGGCACCTCACAGAGCCTTTTTCAAAACGGAACGGCTACGTGAGTAGTGCACGAACAGACTGCAAACAAAGCAAAATACGTTTTTGTACACATGCATACCTGCAGAGAGCATATCTTTTCCTAATTTTTACGATACTCAACTACAGGCTGCTCTAACACTATTTACCTGGCAGGAGGTTGTCGTACATATTACAGGACTGTACTTGAAATAATTCAAACGTTGCATTGAAATTTAAGGAATAAATAAACTCGAAATGAAATAATAAAGCTTATACTGTTTATTTAAAAAAAAAACTGTCACCACGTTTCATCATCGTCTTTAAGTTGAATTATTGACTCGGCCACCAGTTGTTTCGTGCAGAAATTTTCATGTTTTATCACATGATGCACATAGTTAAACCAATTATAAACTTCTTGGATAGTTTGTAAGGTGTTATCACTAAATTATGGTGCGGTATTTTGCCTCTTTATATGACTCTTGAGTTCTTGCCAAATCATTTCAATTGGATTAAATAAACAGTGATATAGCGGTAGCCCTAAAACTGTGTATCCATGCTCTTTAGCCAAATTATCAATTCGTAACATTTTATCAAAACATTTTGTCTTTAGAACCTCCAAGAATTGTTTCTTTGTATAACGTTCCTCATAAGTCATGATTTAAAAGAAAATCTTTGATTTTTTCATTATTTGAAAACGTGTTTAGATTTTTTCAATCTGAGCAATGAGACGCATTATCTAACACAGTTACTGCATTGGCCCAGAACCTTTAGCAGCAGTTTATTCTCAAATCAATTTTCAAAAATTTCAGCGGTAATACTTTTATGGTAATCTACCTTTGAATCCTTCATAGCATTAGCTGAAAGAAATAATGCATCTTCCACCTATCCGGTGTTAGATTCTGCATGTAGAACGGAGTCATGCGTCATGTCAAAATTTTATTAATTTGGTTTAAGTAACTTATCCGCCAATACAAAATTCGTAGAGATTCCATAAGCACTTGGCGTTTATTAATTTCCTTATAATGAAACTCAATTTCTCTTTAAAATATTACGCAAATTTTCCTTACAGCAGTTAATTTTTAGCTCAGTTTCGTTTGCTTATGTAATTCTTCAATTGGCAATACAAAATTATTTTTGTATGCCTGAAAAATCATACGTCGTATTAAGTATACGTGATCATCTTTGAAAACTCTCGATGAACCAACGTCTTTGCGCACTTTTCTGTCATGTTTTCCATTTAAAACTATATTTCTCGCAGTTGATTGTAAAATTTTGGTTATTCTATTGGTTTTTGCGATGATCCATCCCTCTGCATTTTTAATGTATTCCTAAACATTTAAAATTATTTGTTTTTCTTCAGGAAGTTTATGATTATGATTCAGATTAATCAGATTTAACTACTTGGATACACCATTTTCAACATTAGTATAAAAAACATATTCCGCTATTTCGACTTCTTCAACAACCTCTACGCTGATTTCATCTTCTTGTGGGTGGGAAATATTCACCCCATTTCACCTTCTTCGCATTTTMTTAAAATAAATACCAACTATAGTAGGCTGGGCTGTGGGAGACATTCATAGCCACAGCTAAATAAAATCGTTCAACATGGATCTAATGAAAGAGAAGTAGAAATTGTCATTGGAGATAACATTACCAGAAAATTTTCAGCTATTAAGGCTATCTAGAAGAATATCTTTGCACCAATGAAGAGGAAATGGAGTCAAATTTTAGGTGACAGCGTAGGGAAGGACGAACAAAAAGTACAATACTCAAAGAGCCTTATGTATTTGTCAATAATATATTTTTTACTTACTTATCTATTCTACACTTAATCATTATGAGAACTGTTACCAAAAAGCGATTTCTCTACTCTCCAATTAAGGGTAATATCAAAATGAAGACCCTTATGGTAAACACGTTACTTGTCGGCCATTGTTTTATTTTGCCTTTCACCTTTTCTTTCGCTAGAGTTGTAGCGGGTAATAGAAGGCATCTTATCATCTAGTAAATTATGCAGTACGACGACAAAACACTTGTATTCCAAACGCTCGCAGAAAAACCTAAATATCCTGGTTTCCGTTGCTAATAACTCCGGGGCATTGGACCGTGTTGGCGGGCGGAATCGAGCGTGCGTTAATTGTAATTATCCAAACGAGGAGAATGTAGTTTAATCCGGCGACCGCGTGTTAGAAAACAAAAGCCGGCCCGTCGCCGCACACTCCCGGCCTCCGTGTTCAGTGCAAACACTATCTCAAAATGGCAAAGACCACCGGCTCGGGTGGTACTTAAGAGAGTAGGTACACATTGTCCACTAGATTGCATAATGTATTAGTCGATAACACTGTGGCCCGCCCTGTATGGCTATTAATTTCCTAAATGTGCAAACTTGACCGTCCACAAGCAAATGAAAGCGTGAGAAAGGATTAAGGATTCGGGAATTACAAGCAATATGCTATGGGTGGGTGGGTTTGCAGCACATAGAAACATACATAGAAATTATTGAGTGTTTATGTTCAGTTTTCGCTCAAAATTTCGCATACCAGAAACAGCTTTTCAAATTCTGACTTTCGAAGACACCAATTCAATAAACGACTGCATGGTAAAAATCGGTTTGTTTATGAGCGAATGCTGTACTTGACTGGAATATGGAATTTCGTCTTTGTTTAACACTTGAATAATTGTTGTCTAAATAGATATTTGTCTGGACTTAAAACGATTCTCAGAGGGCAGCGCGAGAGCATAATATCACATCACGCTGATGTGTGGATCTGATTGACGTCTAAAACAGTTGTTAAATTGTGTGATTTATCCTACGATATATTTGACAATCTATACACACATATGATTGAACAGAATTTTACGCTTTCGTCGAGAATCTAATTCGGTCCTTTTTACTACTGACGCGAAAATAACCGCATAAATGATAGCTTCTTTGTCCACGATCCAGATGATGTTTTTATTGTTGCTTGAAATAAACTTCTCTAGGAAATATATTCCATTAAAAAAACCGCTGCAAATTGAATTAATACTTCCACATCCAATTGTCAAAATGGCATTTACATTTTTATTTCTTATACTATACGATTAGTAATTAGGTTTTGAGGATTTTTTCTTTCTACACATTTTTTCTAAGGCAAATAATCTTCGTGATATTAGCAAAAATTCATAAATTTTTAAAATCTGTTTTTTCCAAATAACTCGAAAAGTATTAACTTAACAAAAAAATACAAGTGCTTTCCGATCAGAAATTTGATTTTCTATATAATACAAAAAAATAATAATAAATAATAAAAAAAATTACATGATAAATACTTTAATGTTAATAATAATGTTAAAAGAAAATTTTCAGTATTCTGGGAGTTTTTTTTAAGTGTCATATTTTTTACAAGTTGTTTGTTTAAATTTTGGGTTCTCGTAAGGACAAATTTTATTTCCGCTCTAAAATAAAATACATTTTGTTGAAAAGAGTCCAAAATATCCAATTTAATAAGCAACCTGTTTCGTAGGCACTATTAATCTATTACCCCGTCAATAAGTTAAACGTGGTAAAACTAATTACATGGCCAGACTCTTTGTGAAATAAGCTTTCAAATGATGTATCACAAGATGGATAGTTCCATTTAAAATTTTTAAAGGGGTGTCTACCCTGCTCAGAGAGTAAGCGCTATCCATTAAAAACTTATCTCAAAAGTTGTCCCCTGCAAACAAAAGTTTACCTGTTTTTGCAAATTTTTGCTATATTTAAAGTTATTTAAGGTGTGAAGTTTTCAAAAAATCACCCTGTATACGTAAATTACAGTTGTTGATATATTTAGGCAAATCAAAAGTGTACGAGGTAAACAAAAAGGGTCCCAGCACACTATCCTGTGGAACGTCAAATTAAATTTGTGCATATTCAGAGAAAATCATATTATTACCACTTTTTGACGTCTGTTAAGCGGATAGAAAGAAAACCCAATTGCTTTAATTTGGTTATCATAAGAGTGTAATTTACCCGATCAAAGGCTTTACTTTGGTCTAAAAGCACTAAAACAGAAGCCTTAGACTTATCCATTGCACTGGCCAAATCATTTGTAACTCTTATTAAAGCTGTATTAGTAGGTACTATGGCCACGGCGAAATCCAGATTGAATTGTTGGCAGTATGTTGTTTGCGTCAAGAAAATCCTTAATATGTTGAGACAGGATTTTTTTTTACTGATAGAGTTAAGAATCTAGTTTGCTTGTACTCATGTAGCAAGTGATTAAAATGACTGGTGGAAGTATCGGATTTAGAGCAACTATCTGTAAGTTTAACAGATGAGGGGGCTAATTCCAAAGTGTACAATCTCCACATTTTAACAAAAATGAGATAGATGTCGCATCAGGTCAATATTTTAGCCCTGCATTAGAATCAACTATCATTTTAATACCAAAACGATCAATCTCCTATATATTTTAGGTAAGAAACTTGGGATTAGTTCCATAATGTACAATCTCCAGTAAGAATTTAGTTCCAAACCGTACAAACTCCTAATGCGCAAATTATGGCAAAATGTACAATCTCCAATGGAAATCAAATACATTGATCTGCAAAATTCGCAAAGTGAGCAATATTTTTTCGCGGTAAAATCAGCTGTTTTTTTATCTGTTGTGTTTGCAAACTCGAAACTATTTTCGTTAGTCGAATTTCATTTTTGTGGTGTTCAGATCAAGTACTTGCATTAAAGTGTCTATTTTATAAAATTCAAAGTATGGAAGTTAACGTAACACCTGTAAGTGAAAACAAAGCTAGAAAAAGAAAAAGGAATCCTACAGAGTGGAAAAAAAATCAAGGAAAACGCATTCGGTAAGTTAATTATAGAGTTTATTAGGTTAGGTTTCTAGAACGCTACGTTTGTATTTAGGTATTCTCCACATTTTCTTCCGGTGTACCCAACTTGTGGCCACAAAACATCAGCATTTCAATGCGTCTCGCTCACAATGGCTGAAGTAAAGACTTTCCATAGCAAGTTTTACGAAGTTAAACAGAAAACCTACCAAGACAACTTTATTTTAAAATATTGCAAAACTGTTCCAGTAAAGCGCAAGCGGCCAAAAAATTCGACACACAATGAAAAAATATTTCAAACTCGGTTTTTTGTTCTTAGTCGACAAAAAAAATTAATTCCAGTTTGTAAAAATTCTTTTATGGGTATTTTGGGAATTACAAGAAGGAGAATTGACACAGTGACAAAAAACTTTTTTAAAACTTCTCTACCGGCAAAGGAAAATCGTGGAGGTGATAGGATGTCGGAAAAATATCGCGGCAAAAAGGAATCAGTGATGAATTTCATCAACAAATTCAAGGCTATTGAAAGCCACTACTGTAGGGGACATAGTGAAAGATTGTATCTTGACTCTAATTTGAACATAACAAAAATGTGGGTCATGTATCAAAATGAAAATAATGAGCAACTAGTTAAGAAAAGCTATTTTAGAAAAATGTTTAACACACAGTATAATTTGGGCTTTGGATCCCCCCGCACTGATGTGTGTTCTACGTGCCTACAGTTGACAGAAAAAATTAAAAGTTGCAGGGACGAAAATCTTAAGGCTAGCTTAATGACTGAAAAGAGAGTTCACAAAATGAGGGCGCAAGCTTATTTTGCCCTTTTAAGAGAAAAAGAAGATGGTGTGGAAGTGTTCTCCTTTGACTGCCAGAAAAATCAGGTACTGCCCAAAGTTCCTGACCAACAGGCATATTACTCCAGACAGTTTTATATATACAATTTTGCTGTTGTTAGGGGCACTTCAAAAGGTAAACTAAACCCTTCGACCGTTACTAATTTTTGTTGGACAGAAAATGAATACAGCAAAGGATCTAATGAGATTGCCTCCTGCATGCACCACATCTTGAATACTTTTGACGTTGATAATATTCACACTGTAAGACTGATGTGTGACGGATGTGGGGGTCAAAATAAGAATACAACCCTTATTAGTATGTGTTGTAACTGGCTCTCTCAGCAAAATCCAATTAAAACAATTGAAATTATTTTTCCGGTGAGAGGACACTCTTTTATACCCCCAGACCGAGTGTTTGGTCACATTGAACGAGATATTCGAAAAAAGGAAATTATTTTGGAGCCAGAGGAATATTTGAATATCTTCTCGCATTATGGAACTGTGCTGAAGGTGGGAGAAGATGTTAAAATTAGAAATTGGAAGGAAGAAGCTGCCAAATTCGTTAAGTCGCCAGGCCAATGGCATTTTGCTTTTTCTAAAATGAAAAGAATGATTATAACCAAAAATTCAAGTGGGGTCGTAGTTGTCCGGGGAGAAGCAAACTACAAATCAAACCTGGGAATGGGAAAATCCATTACAAAGAAAGGCAAAAGCATCCCTAATATGAGTCCACCCATAATCAACAAAAGGAACGCAGTAAGCGAAAACAAAAAAACTGACGTCACTAACCTTCTTCTTACACACTATGGAGAAGAATGGAAGAGTAACCCTAGATTGAACTTCTACAAATTTGTTTTGGAAGGCGAAAGCCAAGAAGAAAGTAATGAAGATCCTTTATGTGAAACAAGAGAAGAAGAATGTGGCCTTAGAGTTTATTTTTTTTTATTAGTAACATACATGTTTCTGTTGTTTAATGTTATGCTTTCAGGTTTTTGCTATAGATAATTAAGTTTTTGACTACGTTTAGTAAAGCCTATAAATAAAAAGGTATTTTTGAATCAAATGCATTGTTTTATTTCCAAAGTAAACAATCTCCTAATATAATTTTCATACCGTACAATCTCCAAAATTTTTTCCTAAATATTTCCGTAAAATAATGTTACTTTTTCCTAAAAATTCATAAAAGATCTATAGATAATGACCACATTCCAACCAAATATTTAAATTTTAAAAATATTTCATTACAATAAATTAATAGGTTTTTTTCGTTTTTTGGAAATGTAATAAAACTGGAGATTGTACACTTTGGAATTAGCCCCCTCAGATATTCCAATATGTTGTCTGTCATGTTTACTGAATGACTAAGGTCATTTGATGTTCTTTGCAAGGAAAGTAATGGATTATAAATTAAAAATGCGTTGCCCTAAGCTACCACCTTGAAGCATCCTCTCATTTTTATCAAGACACAAAGTTACGCAGACACCCTGTATCAGAACCGACCCAAGTCATTTACGGCCGATGTGCAAGGTGCGTAAAATCGCATAATCCCTGGAAAATTCCCGGTATCAATCAAGGAATTAAACGCGACCGCGCCAGTCGTTTATCTCGGCAAGTCCCGTGACTGATGCACTGTCCACCGGCGAAAAGAGGGCGCGCGCGTTGCGTTAACTCGTTTACAGTTAAGTAGCCCGATATTTTCCTCATTTCGTGAAATCCGTGCAAATTGGAGGGAGCTGGCAATTTGCGCCCGTCCGATGCGTCCGTTAATTACCACGGCAATAAATTTACCAAAAATATTCCAGTCATTCCGGTTGCCGTGGGGGCGTGTAATTAATTAAACTCTTGCCGGTCCGGATAATGCCCACTTGCGACTGTTATTGTCGACTTGCTCGCAAAATTATGATTAAAGAACGATTTACATTCGTGCTTAATGACGACCTTTTGCAGCTTTTGCTGGCTGATGAGCAAATATTAACTTTTTTAGAGAGCCTGTTGCTTGAGGTATACACTCCTCGTCATTTTATTCTCTTCTTTACTTTAAATTTAAAGAGATGTTGAATCTGGGAAAGCACAGATTGTTTGCTGAGATAAAATCCTTGGATGGAAATTTCAACAATTCTAAATCAAGTACTGTCTTGGATCTGCCAACTAAAAACTTTATCCCTGGATAATCCCTGGACGAGTAAGTAAGCTAATAGTAACATTACCTTCGCTCGTATTCGTATTTTCTAATCAAGACGAACTAAATAAAATTATATTATCATTCAAGCCTATTCCCATTCTGGGCTCGACAATATAAATGTCACAATGCTAGTTCATGCTTTTTCTGTGGTTATCCCATACTTGACTCATATAATTAATACGAGGGTGAATGCTTTCAGCGTCCATAATGTAAGATAATATGTTTTCGGAAAGATCGGTGTCGCTTTAGATACAGATAAAAAGTTATTAAAATACCATCTCACACGAGTTCAAACAAAATTTTAAAAGTAAATAAAACACCAAGGAAGTAAGACGCCATAGAAACAACGTGCCAACCTGGTAAAAATTAAACCTAACGACGACAAAGGATCTACCTACCTACTAGATATATACGAACTACTTAATAAAAGTTAACTACAAAATAGCCTTCCAAATGTCACTTAACTCATAATTTCCACAATCCCTATTAAAATTATAAGTATTCCTACAAATAATTTCCTCTGTTTAAGATTTATGTTTTATCATAGTCAATCGGTGTTTAGTCCAATATGAGTGTTCAGCTACGGAAGATTTTTCTATCTGTTGCAGCCTAGTAGCACGTATGTGTTCTTTCAAACGCGTACCTACTTTTTTTAGTTTGACCGATAGATGTAAACACCTTCACTCTCTAAATGTACCTTATCTTTAGTAGAACTTAAAATTTTATCTAAATAGTTGACGTCCTATCAACAACTAAAATATCATATTTTCTAAACATTCTCTTTAATTTTTCCGAAAGGTCTTGCACATAAGGCAAACTCAACTTTAATTTGGAGAATTTACTTGATTTGGGTGATCACTTTTATTAAAAACTGACCATATATTCTTATTGCTATAACCATATATCACTACCGCTGATTTAAGATCACATATTTCATTTTGTAAAAAACTTTCGTCTGAGATCCTTTGTGTTCTAACAAACAACATTAAAAGTAAGCATCTTACAACAGCTAACAAACACATTAATATTGGATAAGAATATACCAAGAACGGACGAAACTGAATTATATTTTCTACACATGTTATTTAAAAGACAATTACGGTGTTGATTTGTTACACTGTAACTGGAAACAAAAGTTATACAATACCGACTATCTAATCCAGGAACATAAAGTAAGTTACTATTTTTTATTTGGCCATAAAATTATAATGCACGAGCATTTTGTTGTAATGTGTCTAATTTAAATTCCTCTAATAAAGCAATACTAGGGTAAATTCTTCCAGGAAAACATCCATATTTAACATAGTACAAGTAACTACAATACTTTTTTTGAATACGCTCAATAAGTACGACGTGGACATCATAATAAGGATCCCAAACCGTGGAGCAGTATTCTAGTTTTGACATTTCTATGGAATCCGTATTCTTAGAGCCGCTTGCATTTCTGCAAATAAAACCTAACATCACAGACGCATTCGTACAAATATGTTGGATATGAGGCACAAATGACAATCTGTCTTGACACCTTCTAATTGATAATTAAATTAAATAATACATATTTTTTTAGAACAAGTCACACGTGTGCACTGTTTTTTTTTTCTACACCATGAATGAAATCTGTCAATATGATCTTATAATGTGTGGCAGTCAATTAAAAATCTAGTGGAATTTGTAATTTTTAGGTCATCAGCGTAAGCATCAATAAAACATCATTAATATATAGGACAAACAGTACAGGACCTAAATTTGAACCCTGCGTTACATCAGTAATTACATACAGTAATTCGAAAGCGAATCCCTCTAGCATTAATAGTTACCAAGATTACAATTATTATTACAAAGAAAATGGGACACCCTGTAGGAACTGTCCAAATTTCTTGAGAAAATGATATCTACGCAGTTAATGGACCACATTATCAGATTTAATTTGCTACCTAATACTCAATCCGGCATCAGTAACGGTTAAAACATAATGTGCTAGCTTGTACTCCTGGATTATACTGGAGTATTTGACACACTGAACATAGATTGCTTATAGCGATTCTGCACTATTTGGGTTTAGGGCGTGACTCCTTGTCATGGTTTAAGAGCTATTTTTCAGATAGATATTTCAGACTGTGAAGATCGTAATGCGTTGTCAAAGCAGCGCGGGGTGCCGCAAGGGTCGATTTCAGGTCCTCTAGTGCTGTAAAGCATGGAGGGAGATTGCCATTTCTATGCCCATGGCACACAAATAATATTTTATTTCAATAAACTTAATCTACCTGCAATGAAGAAGATAATAAATACTGATTTGAATCAATTAGCTAAGGCCTCAGGTAAACTTCAAAAACCAAGGCTATCCTCTTTGGAGTTTCCAATCCTTGACATAAGGATTGAAGATTATACCTTGGAAGCCGTAAGTTGCGCTTAAAATCTGGAATTGTTGCTGGATAGTAAGTTATTCTCGTACTACAAACGAAAGAACTACAATAAACTCACATAACCAGACGAGTTATCTGCAACGACTGGTCCCCTCACAAATAAAATTGATAAGGTTCGCTTCCAGCGAATGAATTCCTAATGGAATTTGTCTCGTCCTGCGAAATTATTTCTCCGCTAGTCCATGTCTATCTATATGCGCTTCAGTTTTACAGCCATTTAATGCCGAGTCTTCTGCATAAATGTGGCGTATTCATTTCGAGTGCTCCTCGTGTACATATGCTAATGTCGGTCGAATCGAGACGAAAGGCGATCTTTTTATCCCAGAAAAATGTAGTAAAACTAAACACATCGTTCCTGCCCGAGCCATTTCATTTCGATGTTAATTTTTTCGTACGGTGCCGTTGGCGAAGTGAATTTACAGATGGACTGGCTTGTTCAAAAATGTTTAGCAATAATGCTGCGTACGGCAAACTAATAATGTGGAATAAGGGTATATAACTCGCCTGAGGCAGTAGCATGTTCCTTTGTCGTGGATAACGAATCAGGCTGGCGTTTTGTTTTAGAATGAGGATTTTTTGCCTCTGGGGTTTTAAATAATGATAAATGTGCAAGCGTTGACATTCGAAGTCTTAATATGAGAATTTGAAGAATGGTCCCTTTTGACGTATGCTGTAGGCTATGCTTTCTGCACAGATTAAACTAGATATATATTATCCAATATAAATCCTGTTAACTTATGATTTAACAATTATGGTTAAAAAAGCGCCTCGGTTTTCTTACTATTCCTCTGTATAATCCTTTTATTCAGAAATATTATGTTTTGCTGTTGGGAACTTGGTTTCAATCCATCTTTGGAATAAACCAACATAACCACAACAACATAAAAATATCGCAACGCAATATGACCAGAATTGAACAGACTGATTGAATTGAGCAAGTCAGATGTAAAGGCTCATCTCCCGACCTGGTTTCTTTATTTACGGACCGTAAACTGCATCAGGCCAGACTGCAGCACAATTTTCATCCTGCCTGTTTACCTAGCAGCACCGTTGCAGCAAATTTACTCAGGGCAAATAACTGCGACGCCGAATCTTAACAGTTCGGCTGTATTACGTACGACCCGCCGTTTCCACGGCGTCCAAACGATCTCCAGCAACACCTTGCAGCGTTATTGTGCTCTTTCAGTCGCAGCTTTTGCTCTTATTTGGTCGCCTTCCCGTGGAGTTACACGCTAAGAGCGGTCGCCATTTGTATCTAAATGGAGTTCATTAAAAGGTCCTTCTTAAATGTAAATAGTTGAGTGTCGGGGTAAGCGGGAACATGGTAGTCACGCCCTGGTTTGATCAGTAATGTCGGTGCTTTATAGCTTAAATACTAAGCCAAGGATTCACATATTCTCAAGTGGTCCGAAGTCTGCGGTTGCTATGGTAATTACTGATGTGTACTGTTGATGCTCTCCCATGCATGTTCCTTTGAAGATAAGTCAGGCGATCTTACGGAGTAATGTAAATGGATAGGATAGCAAGATCTCGGGTCATAAGTTTCCTACTAACTTTCGGTTGCCATTAGATGGATAGCTTGTGATAACTCATAGATTCTCAATTTTATTTGCAACGGAGCATTACTGTTGCAATGAAAAAATGATATTACCTCGCTGTACCCTTTTTACAACTTGCTGTTTGGGGAAGCAAAAGTGCGATAGAACGGACAAAGCGTCCTACTTTAAATTGTGCCGATTGAAAAATAGGTTAGAAGAAAGATGGATGAATGAAGAGTTAACTTAATCAGTAAAGCATGCTGTAACAAAGGATTATAATATAAAGACACCCATATGTAGGTATAGAGACTATGATTGGAAATAACATGATGAACTTACAGCTGTTCAATTAAGAGCCTAGGAATGCGAAAAACAGTAGCAAGTATAAAAACTTCATTATAGGAAAGACGAATTTCTACATGACCATTGATGGAACAAACTAACTAAAAATGGCGACGGCTTGGTCAAGTTTTGAGCCTTTACGCACTTGGATCAGGCCTTAATTAGTAGGTATATGTATACTGGTGCGAAGCTCGTCCCCTTTTAGTTAACAAGACGACAAATATTAAACTTACATCGCATTTCCAGGACATCCACATACCTAGCATATAAATGATCCTCAAATTCCAAAGCTGCATCCGTTGTGATCGCGGCATCCCACAAAAAGCTGTCGACTCGGCTTGGATCCCATTTGCAGGTGAATTCCAGTTCCAGCTCTGGGAGTTTCTCATGCATATAAATGTACAAGGGAAGCTGGCAGTGCAGCCCGCGGCGCCGCATTAAAGTACCAATAGACGAGGTAATGAAGAAATGTCCTCGGCAAAATTGTTTTGATTTAGCTCCACTCGACCGAGCTTAATATGTTTGTGAGGCGGTGGAGGTAGCTACGCCATGGAAAGCGTTCTCGTTAAGTGTTTACGGAACGACAGGTTATGTAACTTAGTGCGCTTTATTTTCTACGCGCTTAAGAATTGGCCACTTACTGATTTTTAGAAGACAATGCGTAGATAGTGTGTCATTAGGTGTACTCGTTTTATGTTCCAAGCTTCGAATTTTGGTTAATTTTCTGCATAATCTGAAGCAAATACAAAACAAATTCAACTAAATTATAGTTACGTTTCTTGTTTAAATTCTATCTAAAGATAGAGCTATAGGTTTCTAACTGAATATCTTGTACACAATCTTTAAGTTATTTGTATAAGAGCCTATTTCTATACAATTTTTGCAGTTGGGTTCTTCATACTTTTTTTGATTAAATACGACCACAAACTCTAAATGATGTTGTTGTAGGAAAATTGTAACCGCAAAATAAATACAAAATTAAGTCCCATAAAAAAGGTGGAGATACGTAACTAAGCATTTGGCTCATATACCGAACCTGTTGCCGAAAACGAACGGCCGCCATTTTGTTGGTGTCTGGTAAGACGTGTAAACTAGACAACTTTGCAATATCAGTGAGAGAGAAAAAAGTAATAAGTAAAAAAAGCTTCTACGGGAAATAACAGAATATGATTGCATTAACTATAGTTCAATCGATAACTGATCAAATATTGTTAGATATTCCGGGTATCAATTGTTATTTGGATAATATTCTAATAGCAGCTGTGTCAGCAAGGAAAGCGAAGGAGCGGTTGAGTATGGTGCTAGACAGGTTGAATATATACAATGTAAGGTAAGCTTGAAGAAGTCTATTTTTATGCAGGCAGAGGAAATATTTCATTTTTTCCCGTTCCAACAATGTCGCATTAATTTGAACATTGATTTCATGAAAACTAGTAATAACCTTTTTTTTAGGAAGCCGACGCAGCAAACATTATGGACATACTAGATAAAAAAAAAGATTTTGAGATAATTGAACTCTATAAAATGACGAGGATGAACCTGTTTAAAAAATTTCAATTGCAATAAGTCAGAAAATGACGTATTCACGTTAATGATTTTATTTTATTTTCGTTTGTTATGTTATGTTCATGCCTCATTTCACTTAATGTTACGCGAAGAGAATTCCTTATTTTTCTTACTATTTTTAATCACTTTTAACACAAGAACGCGATTTTTTTGGTTTATCATTTTTTGTGACTGCCAATAGAATGGGTAGTCACTAGCGAAACTTTATGGTCCTCCTAAAATACACCAAGATGGTTGTCCTATCAGACATGTTGTTTGTTAGATAAATTTTTTAATTTGATTCTCCGTGAAGTTTTAAATTTTTAAAATATGTTTGCGATTAAAAACGTAATGGATTTGACAAATAAAAATCAGATATTTAAAAATTATAAAAGCTTGCTGCCTTGTTTCTTTCGATGTAGAAAAATATTTTTCCATCTCTCCATAATCAACCTGCAAAATTAAAACTGTAATTCGTCATTATTATATAAAAATAATTAGGTTTCGTTAACGGAGTTTGTATTAAATCAATTTTTTGCTGCTTCAATAATAAAAATTGTATACAAAAATGAGGTTTTATTTTTTCTTTACACCCTTAATAACATAAAATGGTAGTTGCGCTTTCATTTTTAACCTCTTTCATTCAATGCTCTCGAAAAAGGACTGGGTGTAATTCTCTAAATTAGTTTTAATAACAATTTTCCAAATTACTTATCTAATAAAAAAATTCTACTTATACTAAATTAATTTATTCTTATGGATTAAATATTGCTTTTATACTGTAGGCAGTGTGTTGTCTCGCTCTGTTTATCATAAAGAAAATTCCACTATTGAATCTTTCAGGGGTTTACAGTTTACAGCGGCACCGAGAATATTCAACATGTCAGAAATGATCTACAGAAAAATGGAAGGAGGTTCTAAGAACAAGAAGAAACATACAGAGGGAAAAACGGGAACTACAACACGAAGGATATGCCTACCTACCATACGTCTCCAAGGTAACAGAGAGACTGAATAAAATGTTGCGGAAGAAAATGATTGCAGTAAGATACAACGCAGTGTAAAAGATAGGACATATTCTACCATCGGCCAAGGACAAAATACCAAAACTAAACAGCAAAGGAATCTACCAGCTCCAATATCCAATGCAAAAAAGTCTGCATCGGGCAAACAGGACGTAGCATACAATGTCGCATAATGGAGCACCAGCGAGATGCAACATATGGACACACAGACAGATCTTCGATAGCCGAACACGTAGCAGGAGGCAAACCACCAAAGAATTGTGAGAAAATCTCTGGAGATCACAAAGCAGCCCAACAACTTTAACCCAGAAAATGGTTACCGCTTAAGCAGAATTTGGAAGACAGCACTCGATCACCGGACCGGAACCGATAAACAAGTAACCAACCAAACGGAACAGCTACTCTATAAGTCAAATTCCTTCTGATGAAGCCGACAGCATGATCGTCGAAACTATAAGGGTAAGTTCTACGACCAAGGCATCAAACCCAGAAGAACTTTCTAAGATAAACAGATAGATCTTTTTTAATTAGAGGTAAAGGGCATTGAGAGCAATTTAGAGTGTACGAGTATAACTTTGTTGATTAATTAAAGCAAATATATGACTCATATCAAATAATTAAGAATAAACGCTGGCGCTGGTCGAACATACTCCACACGAACAGCAACCGTCTAATTTCTATTCATTTATTTATCCATAACACAAGACGCCACGGCCTCCAGCATTAACACTTGTAGAACGAGAAAAAAATGGCAGAGCCCACTTGCCGGCTTAATTATCTCCCAGCTACTTACGAGCTACAAGGCACTCTCCCCGTCTAATCAACACGTCCCTGTTGAATAATTTTCCCATTCGCTCGGTGGATGCGAAAAAGAAGCGGAGCAATAGGAACCGATGGCCGTTCGGGGATAAATCACGCGTGAAAGGAGACCACTGTCTCAGAATCGGACGCGCCAGACGACGAATTAAAAGCTCCCATTTAACAGGATGACAGGAGAGGATCTGTCACGTGCCCACCACACGCAAGCCGGGCGCAGATCACCCGAAGATTGAAACGGTGCGGACGGGATAACTAGGAGGAATGCTGGAGAGGGTCCGCATGGTAAATGTTTAAGGGTACACGGGAAAAACTGATACAAATTACAGTAGAAAAATAGACGTGGGCTCGATTTGTTTTAATAAAAGTGTTAAATAAGCGTTAACGTATACGTTAAGTCCACGCTATAAGAAAACTGAGGTATTCTTGTGGACCCATTACTGAACGGTGACTGATAAGGCAATAGTGGTAATGCTCCGCACCAGAAGGAGGCCGCATATGGAGGGTTGATTTCCGCGCCGTGCGGGTGTCAGTGTGACTAGTATGGACAGTTTCTCGCCATTTGGCCAATATTTTGATGGCTTTTTTTGAGGAGTTGAAACTTTTTATAGGTACCCCGCCTTCTGCGGAGCTATGCAAGGCTACTATCCCCACTTGGGGGGGACTATACACTAAAACACCTTCCCATATTGCCTTCAATGATTCCAAGGTCGGATCCACTATCGCATTCCCTCAACCTTGTATCAGTAATACCCTCTCAGTTGTTCTGCTCCAACGGATTACGCCCAGAGATGTCTACTCTTGCCAGTTCTGCAATCTGGCCCCGCTGCTCCGCCCTTCTCGGACAACTAAATATGGTATGACGCACATCATCATCTTCTCCGCAGTTTTTGAACGTACGGGACCTATAATTCAGGGGATCGAGATTTGGTTTCGATTTTGAATGAAGATGAGCATTAAAAGTAGATTCTATCTCACTTTTCCAAAACATAGAGCAAATTCCTAGTCACGTAGTATTACTTACAACATTCCTTGCTCATGCAGTGCAGTTTACGAGTGACACGCGCTCAGCTATAGGTGAACATGAACATGAAGCCGGCACAATGTTTTATTTGTAACTACCTCAATTTTATTAAAAGTCCCTGTCTATAACACTTTAAATGGATGCATCTTAGAAGAGAAGGTGAAACCTAGACTTTTATTTCAAAAACCTACGCTGTCTGACCCAAAAAAATCAGAGACTTCAATATAACTCTGGCCCCGAAAGTTTAAGTCTGTATACGATCGGCTTTATTTTATTTTAGATAACATAAAATTATAAATGTCGCTCAGGAACTTCGTGCAGAGAGATTACCCCGAAGAAAGACCACCTTTTAAAATCCCTTTATTCCAAGTAGGATTATTGATTGAAACGTCCTTGCACATCTTACATCACTGGCATACAGTAGCAATTTGCGCGCAATCAGCACAAATCAGTTCGCAACTCGGCCCTCAATCGTCCCTGAATAACCCACCGGCTGAATGGTGCTCATTTGGACAACAAGTGCTCCTATCATCGGCGACCAACTGTCTGTCATCTGATTAGAATCTATTGCTGGCATAATCAATACAAACAGGATGCGACCTTTGATCTAGCGGAAGTCTTTTGTAGTGGTTTGTACTGTAATAAACGCCAAACGGGAAATTCGAATTTCAGCGACGGGTGATTGACGTGATATCCAATAGCGACGTAGGGTGCTCGATGCTGCGCTGTTTCTGTGGTTTGTCGTATAAAATACAAACCAGCTGTAGTTAAATGATTGCGCATCAACATCACGAAGGAAGCATCAACGGTATAAAAAATAGTGAAAGAGGCAGTACATTCATAGCATGAAGAAAAAACGGAAGAGGAAGAAGTTAACCTTTCCAGCCGGTGGATGTCTGTTATGAACGGAAATAGCAATACTAATTGATTTAAGTAGGTACTCAGCCACTTTACCAGATACAAGAAATGTTTAAACATTCAATGACGTGTCACCAACTGCTGCACGTAAAAAAGCTTATAAGGAAAAACAGGTTGCAATTCATACTCCTGGTTTAATCAGATTTGTTTAATCTAGCTGCCTGCTAGGCGGTCTTACAATTCGCCTTAGTCAAAATTGATGATTAACTATAATGTAAAATGGTCGCGATGTTCTGCACTAACCTTTTATTCAAAGGTTCTTTTTTATAATCGTTTGTCCTTAAATTTTTATATTAATTTGATCCAGTATGCTATTTTATCGTGGCTTCTGCTCGCTTTCTGTTTGTTTATGTCTTTGTAATTCCCCAGGTAATCCCTTATAAGGCGATTTGCCGATTTGCTTGCGTCACCTTAGACTTGATTTGGTCAGATAATATGTTTAAGTTGACCCCATGTTAACTTTCGAAAAAAATAATCTCAATTGAGTTTATTAAACAAATGTTCAATCCTTAACGATTCCTCTTTAGTGTTATTCGACAATCGTCGCCAAAGCGAATGCCATTCGCTTGCTTCCACTGTCTTGATTAATCCTGCTGGTCTCAAATCTTTCAAGTTCTTCTTCGGCTTTTGTTCAAAAATAAACGGTACTGGAATTATTTTTTCTAATCCATTATCAGCCACTAGAGCGGATGAACCCGGTACATTTATCATTAGTGTTTATGCCTGAAACACTGTAATATCTCTACATAAAATATCTTGTCTCTCTAAACAATATTCAACTATATGTATTGTGCGTTGCGTTAAGTGTTATTGCAGACCGTATTTATAAAGTAAGGGTATTGTCGTATTGTCATTAAAAAGTATTGGTTAATTCTAGTTTCCTACAATCCTACAGCTTTTCTACATGATATCCTTGACTTCTAAGCACCTTGCGTAAAACTGCACCAGCTCTCAAAGCGTTGTCCAGCAAGCCCAGTGTGAAAACCTCCATAGTGCTAGTATTTTCACTTCCATCTTGGTCTGAAATTTTCTCTTTTGTCCTAGGCTCCTCCAGAAAAAGAAGCCAAAAGGACAAGGATGTTACTAGCTAGTGCATAAAAAAGCCTACAACCGAACATACGTTACAATATTAAGCACTCAAATGCACTTCTAAAAAATTTGATCAGACATATATAATTTGTAACAATTTATAAATTCTGAGTGCAGTATGGGAAGATCATCTCGGGAAAGATGCAGTTTGTCTAAGAATTGCTTTTACTGTATGCATAAGCAATACACAGCACTTGCATGGATGTAATTATTTTAATGGACGCAATTTTCCTTCAAGCGAAGAACAAGCAACGTCTACTATTTCGCAGTGATTTAGAAGTAACACCTCGAACTTCCATATTTACAACCTAAAGGAAAACGATACCTAACAGTTACAGATTCAGCTTCTGTTTTTGGTCTCCAATGACGTCAGTCTTCCGCGGTTCGTCAAACTACATCATGGTCCAAACATTTAAGCATTTGCAGTAATTTACTGTATATTTCTACTTCTTTGACATTGCTTACACTGGCATCGGCTTGATTAGCTGCCCCTCTTCATTGTTATTCACGCGGGGGACATTCCGGTTACCAATAATATGCTAACTTAATTAAATGGATACCGTAGCCCGCTTGTACACACCCGGAATCCGGACCCCAAGTCGCAAGTTGGGCCGAAGAGGCCGGCAGTTATAGAAATTAGCTGCTGGAACCGACAGCACAAATTGCGCGGCCTTCTGGAAGCGCTTGCATATTCAGGAAGTAGGTTTTCAAGAGCAACAGCTAAATACATAGTCATAATGTAAAGGATTTTGTGGGGCAGTGTGTTTTAAAGCTTTTCTCTGCGATGATATAATTGCAGACAGTGTCCGAGATAATTATTAGGGCTTTATAAAGATTTTGTATGCAGGGCACATTTTTTTGTCTATTGCAATGCAAATAACAGCTTCTTAACCCATAACCATTGAATTCTAGAGGTGAGTACAATATTTTCTTTATGAGCAATCAGAAAAGAATCGTTAACATCTGTAAACACACAAAATTTTGTGTGAAATTAAAAAAATACATGTGATAACACTGCTGTGCTAACTTTGCTAGCTATGGCTAACTATGGAGAGGTTGGAATATCGTTTGTTTGTAGTGGCAAGGTGGAGAGTGTATGTACAAAGCATAATACAAATAGTTTATGCGCCGGTGGCTGGTTCCTATTTTCCGTATTAAGCTAACAGCTAATATCAAATCCCCGTCATTTAAATCTGAACCGTCTGTCTTACTTGAAGGCGTTGTTTGGTTACTGGGTTTAATATTAGCTAATTATTGGTTTTAGTTAAGATAATAATAATGGGTACCGGTCGTACGACTTTGTGTTTTAATTGAATCGCTAGGTTAGAGATCGTACCTATATTAAATCTATTCTATATCTCTGCATACGTAATCTAATGAAAAAATGAGTACCCAATAGATATACATTACCTATATAAGCTGATATTAGATTAGTAAACCAGTTATAGTGTTGGGACAGACAGTTCTTAAAATTAAATGACATCGTATATCTGTTGAGTATCAAAATTACTTGTTTCTGTTACTATTGCATTTGAGCAGTCAAATTGCAAAAGATAACCATCAAATAACATACTATATGTGAGAGCAGATTCAGCATTTATGTTTCGACGATGGAACATTGAAGAAGAACGACTTTTTTGTTTTTTTCTTACAACTACCTATTCGCTGTAAAAGCAATATCTACCTCCTTTAATTTTAGGTGAAGAAAACCAATTCTTTTTTTCGGAGAAATGCTGTCACTGATTTAAACACTGACAAAAATTACTGTTCTGACGTTTCGATTACTTTTGCAATCTTTTGTCGAAGAAGCTCCAAGAAACATGTTTGACACATGCAGTTTAAACAATTTTTTAAGTAATTAAACAACCAAGCACCAGGAGAGCGAGATTGTAGAAACAACATTACAATAACATCTAAACTGATCAAAACCACCTACACTCCAATCTATGTAGCGTTTCTAATCGGTTTAAATCGTATCAGGTTGGCATGTTATTTCTATAACGCTTCGCTTCCTAGGTGATTTGCTTATTTACTTTAAWAAACTTATTTGAACTGTTTGTTAAAAAATTTTTTTGGAGCTTCTGTGCCAAATATTGCTCAACTGATCGAAACGTCAGAATATAATTCTTGTCAATTTTTAAAATCAGTTATAGGGTTTCTCCGAATATATACGTTCTGCATACACTACTACACTACTATTTGTGACTACTAGACAAGTATTACATACTAGTAGTGTTAAAATTATGAACTTTATTATGAACTAAAATTGCCATTGAAAAAACGAGTCGTCTCTGTTTCTCTATACGTATAAGTAATTATACGCCATGGGTGACCATTCTTGACCGATTTCAATAGCTTATAATGCTTTTTAATCCTGCAATAGACCACCTAAATTGCTTATTTTTATCACCGATCTCTTAAAACTGATTGAGTAAGTTTGTTTTTGCTTGTCACTTTTTTTTGCAATTGCCATTTATTTTCGGGGCTCTTGCGGCTCGTTTCCGGTCTGGCTAGCAATCGAATATATATAGAACAACGTCGTTCTTTACTATAACATTTCCGTCTATCAACTTAAAAGATATATAATTTTTCATATCCTGTTCAAGCTATAACAAAATGGAAACTGAATGGTAAACACTTATAACCCTAAAAAGAATAATAAAACTTACAGTAAGAATTAAGACGATCTTCATAACAGAAAAACAAACTTTGCGATTTCGGTATATCACGTCTAGGGGCTTTAAACAACTTTTTCATACGTTGATAATTTCGAGGAATGGTTACTTTTATAACCATGTACAAAATAACATTTGTTTTGTTTTCCATACATAATAGATGCTTGTAAAACTACACAAACTACTTTTTGGTGCGACCTCTTACACCGTCCTTTCAATAAACACCACGCAAAAGCTTTTCCAATACAAGAGTGATACTACGCCATTAAACAGCACGCTCCTTGGTAATGTTTACATGACACTTGACGTCACGAGTTGAATAACCTTGGATAGAAGCGTTTTGGCGGTGACCTGAAATTCTCTACCTACAAATTTCTTTTTGTTTTTTTAACATCCCGTACGATATATACGCACTTCAAGATTCATTTTACGTAATTTAAAAAAAAAATGATAATACCCAATTGCGGTCGGATAACCTCTCGACTCGTATAACTTAGCTGATACGCCTTGGATTTGACTAATTCTTAAACCAAATGATGCGCAACAAGCGATGTGACACCTTACGATGATAGCTAAAATTCCACTTGCTTCTGTTAACCATAATTCACTGATTTGCGATATAACCCTCGAGCACACCCGCCAGAGTGATCAGTGGTAAACAAGGCGGGTGTCATGGTGTAAAATTTGGTTTTACACTATGACACCAGCCTTTTTCTGCGGTTACTAAATATATTACAGTATCGCAATAATATAAATAAAAAAAGCTGGAATTCACTTCTCACGTATCAGAATTTCAAGTATCCACTGATTCCACGTTTAAGGTCAGCACCCATTTCTGTTTTTGATAGTTCTGCAACACTAGTAATAGTAATGAAACTCAAGTCAGTGGTATACGTTAGGTAAAAGCAACCTTACCGCATCAATCAGAGCCTAATGATCGGAGGCATGTCGATGTTTACTAACAATCATCAAGTTACCCAAAATTACGTCGGTTCTCAGCACGTTTCAATCCATTTAGGCGCCTTTCCCATCAAAAGAGGCCGCCTGATGGACTTCGACGCTGATTTATAAACCGTCAATCCGATCGTTGCGCCGTTTCGGTTCTGCATCCCTTGCACTTAGCTCTTAATTTATATGGCGCTAATGGACGGTCAATTGGCCCATCACGCCCCCAGGCGGCGGGCCGATCGTTATCCGGGGAACTTCTCGAGTGCCGCGGCCCCCTAATTATGAAAAATTGCCCGGCCGACTGTTCTAACTTAAATTGCTTCCAACTTTTCCGGTCTGGTTTGTTGTGATCCGAATTTAATGATTTTTCGGTATTGCGGAAGTTAATGTAAAACGGTGGGTATCGTAAGTCGATTTAGAAGTTTAGGGTAGCTGGATAATTGATCTCGTTATAGCATTAACGAAAGGGAGATAAATTCTTTTGCACAGGCTTTGCGGCAGCTTTATTTCACATAGCCTTCCCATCAGTGTGCACACAACTTTATAAGGGGCCGCCTGAGATCACCAGACGATGTTCGAATAGCTGCAAAAGTGTCCATATCAACACGTTGCAAAAATTTTGAAACGGTGCATGTATGCTCTTTTGATGCAGAGTATAGAGATACTCACCGCGCCACCTTTCCAATGTCTAGCTGTATTCGTGGAAGCAGTTGATAAATACGAAGCTTCAAAGAATCTAGATCTGGATCAGTAATGGCTAAAATGGTACAAGAGTGAGAAAATGACCGGATGTTAAACATTGCTCTTGGCACACATAGCCTAACATACGTTCATTCTTTGGTCCTTCGAGGCGGATGATTTTTGACGGGTTGAACAGGTTTGACTGAATGTTTTCTTTAATTTGCTGCATCTTTGTTTAAGATTGTGTTATTTGTAGCTTGTATATTTGCAATTGCTTTTTATTCATAACATATGCTTTTGTACCTGTCCCAAGGTCTTTTGTTGCTTTAGATTCGCTTTGTATTTTACTTATTATTTTTTGTTCGTATATGTTTAGTTAGTAGTCTCGTTTGAGACCTTGGAGCAAGACGACTACTAAGTGTTCTCGTCTCGTAGCTTTATGCAATGTTGTTTGCAATAGACTGGAAGGGACTAGAGCATTAGCTGAACAAGCGCCAGATTATCCTTGCGTAAGAAACCTTTTAAAAATCGTTTTCCAAATATCAAGCGAGTGTATGATGAATTTGTACAGTTGCACAATGCTATATTAGCTCACGTAGCGTCACAAAAAGATCCAGATTATACGGAAAATATTCATAATGTAGACGCAAATTACTATTTCATGCTATCACAATTTGACTTCACTTCAAGTTTGACACTTATAACATCAAATTTATAAAATACATCTAATATTCGATTCCCAAAGATTCCTCGTGTGGAATTTAATGGAAACCTTAAARCGTGACCAACATTTGGAGATATGTTTGATTGATTAATACATAACAATGCAACTCTATCAAACATTGAGCGTTTTCAATAATCCTATCCTCGTTAAAAAAAGGACCCTTAGCACCTTTCAAAACGTGACCTATGGCAGATATTAATTATTAAATAGCTTACGATTCACTTCTACCGTCCTTGAAAGAAGCACATTGGAATTTTGTCCGTTAATTTTCTGTTGGAATCTCGCAGACAGTTTGAATGAAAACATTCTACAGAAAATTCTAGATGGGATTCTTGGTAAATTCAATGCTATTTTGTTTTTAAACTGCAATTTTGGTTCATAATTTTATCAAATAGTGTTCGTTAGCCTGTAGCATAATATCAATTAAATAAAATTTTGCAATTAGTAAGTAGGTGATCAATTAAAATTAAAATGGATACCACACTCTAGAACTACTTTGTGTTAATTCTCAAGGCATGTTCAATCGATTTTGCTACATTTTCCGTAAAGTAACAGCAAAATAAAAAGAAGGATTTCTTTAAAAGAATTGTCATGCTTTCTTTGACACACTATCAATAGAGATTTATCTGACTTTAACATGAAATTGATACAAATTTTGAGAATACTGCTAACTTAAGACAGCTGTCAATATGTATAGGGAAGCTTAATATCCAGTGTACGCATAATTAAATCAATACAGTAGAATATCTATGTAAGCACGGTTCTATTCCAAATTAGTAAGTTATATTATGAGTTCATGTATGTAATGAGCAATTACAACTAACCTGTAAATATTTGACAAAAATACAAAAGTACTGATAAATTGTACATTAATACCTCTTTCTGAAAGCGAAATATTATTTTTTAGTATTTGCTGAAATAGAAGTTATTAAATTCTAGTGACGAAACAGATATGTTTTTTTTCCGCAAAAATCAAAATATTTTTGGAACAGTGGATTTTTTATATACAGGGTGCGGCAAAAGTCAATTTATCGACATGCAAATCAACAAAAACAAATAATGACGGGATACAAAAGCTAGTTTATTATTAAAAAGAACTTGGATAACGATACAAAATAAAGTTTATACCCTACATTTTGTGTTAAAACTGCGTAAACCACCTTTATCAATGCATTTTTGGCATCCCTTGTGCACTGTAAAACATGTCTTTCTAAAGAATTCTGGGTTGGCACTGACAGACTCAGAGCACCAAAGAGTCTGAAAGCATGAGCTTTAACTCAGTGTCCATACAGTGTCGATTGGAATATAAAATTTTTACAGTACTAAACGCTCGCTTTAAACATGTATTAACGTGGTCTTTAAATCTTAAATTTTCATCCATAAGGAGGCCCAGATTTCGAACTACACTATGGTAAGGTAGATTGACACCATTTAATTGTACGTTAATTTTTTCCTTCGTTGCATTAATCTGCGTAGGTTTCCCAAAAAGAATTACTGCTGACTTTGAAGGATTAATACTTAAACAATGTTTCTTTGAGATGAGTGACAGGTTATTCAGATCACTATTCAAATTTCGACAGGCACTTTCACATTCCCCATTCCCATATTGGGGTGGCAAATACAATTCTCTTTGTTAAAGTTGACGTTAGCTAAAATTAACCCGGTAACCATGGCAACACCTTAAAATGAGGTATGTGATTGGTTTAAATTTTAAAAACGGAGCTGATTTTAGCTTAAAATGGAGAACAGAAACTGGCCCTTTATCTTTAAGTACCCCCGCAAGGGAAGTCACACGGAGTTTAGTCCGGCGATCGCGCGGGGCATTCGATTCTGGTAACTGAGTAACGCCGGACGAAGGTCGCGCGTTTCTATCTGTTATGCTAGCGGAAACTGACTTTTGCCGCACCCTGTAGTTGATCTTGAACAAGCACATCCTTAAATAATTCGTTGAATTCAAAATATTAAAAAGTACAGGGTATTCTTGTTACAATAAAGAAGTTACCGGTTACTGGAAGTTGTAGCCAGATACGTCTAACTAAAGGTTTTCGTTGGACATCCTGTATATGAAGAATGTCCATAACTTTTCTATATCTACATTTGGTAGTACCTGTTTTTCCCCTAACAAATTTAGTATAATTAAATTTTAATGATACACAGGACAATTCTTCCCTTTTCAGACTTTTTATTCCATCTCGCATCCATTTTGTAAAGAGACTCCGAAGAAAAACGTTCTTATGTCGAGCGCTTAATTGAATGAAATCGTACAAACACAACCGACTCCATCTTTCTCCATTGCATCTCGCGTCCCAAATAAACAGGGACTCACGGCCACCTCCCCCCTCGTATAATTAGGGCCCAACAAAAACGCCACGTAATTTCATAACTTTCCTGCATCTCAGCTGAATGGGGACGGGCGACAAAAGAAAAGTTGCACTGGTAGCGTCCCCAAAGGGCCGGATTATCGCCAAAACGGATACACAACAATGAAGGACGGCGCTTCGGGCCCTAACGAGGAGAATACTGCAGATACAGCTCCTCCGCCGGTAATGATTCCAGGGCCGCTAATGACTCGTCGGACGGCGTTCAAAGAGCCGCCGTTGTCGTGCTAGGTAATGTCGCGGACGACGCTAACACGGCCAGTTCTGCCCTTCGAAATGGACTAATTATGGGGACAAATTGTAAAAGTTTCGGGGTTGGGTTGCCGGGATACCCGGGTGGATATGGCAGTGAGGGCAGGAAGGGACTTTGATGTGAAATTAGTTGGTAGAGGTGATGCTGATTCTGGCATACTCGTGTGTTTCAGTCCTCATCATCCAGTACAAGTCTTCTTTATCACAAATTTGTTAGCAGTTGTGACCCAAATATAAAACAATTGTTAGGTCACGTTTTTCTTTGCTGTTGTTAACAACTATCATAATAATACATTAATAATTTTCCTGAATTTTAATCCCTAAACAAATAAACATGGTCCTTCGAGTGGGATTAAGTAAACCCGATGGATCAAATGATCAATAACCAATGGATCAAATATTTCTGAGACATCAGACAAGATACCTTTTTTATTGTGTGATGCTTGTGCCTAATTCATATGGTAAAAGAACCTATGGGTAAATTTATTTTACTGTATTAATTTTATGCACCAACTAGTTTTTCGTAAATGTGAGTACTAGTAAACTTCACTTACTCAACAGCAGATAGGTCAAACAAAAGTTGAAGAAAAAAACGCATAGGTCTGGTTTAACATAAACTAATATATTAATTTATGCTTGMCTATATAAGAAAATAAGCAAATAATCTACGCTACTAATAGCAAATAATATTATCTAATAATACTTAAGGCCTCTCGAGAGCTGCAGCGATAGTTCCCGAAAAGAACTAAGAAAGCGATGAACCATTTACGAGGGCTACACATTACTTATTAATATCAAGACAGAAAAAGGTAGTCACCAACAAATAGCTACTCGCTCCTATAAAACTAGATAAGCTAACATTGTCAATTTTGTTGTTTTATTCTGTTTAAAGAGGTATAAATCGCGTAAGCTAACGATGAAGGCAATTAACTGTAAAATAAAATAAACTTCACTTTGTTGGCTTGGAGAGGATCGGAAGTAACTGCGTGCTGAACTATTTCTTCTCCCTCGAATAAATCTCGAAATAATAGGTGAAATAACAAACTTGCCGGTTTGTTTTGATTGAAGGTGTTTGGATTTATCTAAACATAGCGAATGATCACTTTTCCAAAGCCCAAATTATAACATTCGAATGTCAAAAATGAAACAAAGTGATCAGAGTAAATGGTAAGGCAGAAGATAAAAAAGAACAAGGTCTATTGTTCAAGAGAATATCAATTAATAAGGAGAAGCTATCGTTTCCAGGAATGTGGACAGGCAGACCGAACACGAAGGCAACTAGGACTACTTAAATTGTATTAAAGAAAAGTACCGTTACAGTTTTTCATGAGAAGGCTATTTGATACTAAGCTTGAGTACCTCTGCTTTACAGGACTGCAACAATCCTAAAGTTCTTGTTTTCTCATTTTGATTCATGGAAAGCATTAGGAAAACCTTTAAATAATATGTGGATATCTCACATCTTATCTCGTCGATGATTAATTGCTCTTCAATTAAGTCCTTAAGTCTTAAGTCCTAAGTTATCGAATCTGCTGAATTTTGATTCGACGCTACATGATTTCAATTATCAAAATGAGTACCCTGTTGTATTTCTGAAACAATTTTCTACAAACGTATGGGACAAAATAAGAGTAAATTCGCGTAATTACAACATTCGAATTGCTTCAAAAATATGTTTTTGCAGATCTCTACAAGACCATTTTGTAAAAATGAGCGAGATGGAAAATCTTACATAATTCCACTCAGGGAAAAGCTAGATTTTAAAAAATTACCACGAGCTTGCTGTCAGAAAGGATGCTGTTGAATTGGTTGAATAATTGTACTGCTCAGTAAGCTGACCATGATTAATTAAAAATCCGTTTGAAAAAAGCATGGGAAAGCAATCAATGATTTCAGCTCTTTAACAATATCATAAAACAAAAATTAAATTCTAAAGTAATAAAATATAACAGCAATGTACACTGATAGAGTAAAATGATAAAAATTGTTAAAATAAATAAACACACACTAGTTTGGCTAAGGCGTTGAACAGTGCCTTAGTCTAAAACATAATCAATAAGACGAATATAACTAGAACGTACCAATCATTCGTTGAAATGAATAGAAATAAAGCCAAATATTTATCAAAAAAACGCAACCAAGTGGGTATACTCTCAAAGCGCGTAGTAACTTTGAATATTTATAAATAAATAAAAATCAGAAACAAGGATATACACTGTATTTACTTGGTTTCTCGCACGGGATCACTCACTCATGTCTTCATCACTTTGCAAACAACAGACACCTTCAATTTAATTTTAAAAGTCATCGTTTTCAGAAGAGGAAGAACTACTGTGTGAACTATCTCAGCTGTGGCTATTACTACCCATAGTGATTATAATGTAGTCAACTTGCTCCTCAATTAAATCATCAGTTCTCCGATATTCGTCTGCAATTTTGATAACATGGCCTCCCAGTTGTGAAAAGAAATTTGGTCAAGTGCTAGAAGCGTCAGCGAAATTCGAGATCTCCGGCATTATTTTCACGAACTAATCTTTTCATTTGAGCCCACGTGCTTGCGCAAGTTTAACTGGATTTAATTTGCAGATATACGGCAGGAAGTTGCAAAGGAATATGGTAATTTCTTAATTTAAAGCGTAGGTACCAAACGAAGCATCTGGAGACCGCCTAGATGATTTTAAAGGAAAATCCATCCAAAATAAGAAGATATTAGTGCAAAACTGCAGTATGGTTTCAATTTCAACATCGATGCGAAAAACCTATTATTTTTAATAAATTAAAACAAGTAAATCAATGACTTACTGCACATCTTTTAATTCAATTAAGTATTAGTATATGTTTCGAGGGAATTTTAATCTATTAACCACGTAACTGCACTTTGATTATTATGCACCATCTTTACTATGATATTTTTAAGCATTTAAATACATATTTAGGCCCGGATCTTTTAGCGCCCGTGTTCAAACTTTCTATATACACACTAGGTTTTTCTACGTCTCATTCAAACTGAAAAAAATCATATTTTTAGTGCAACTGCTGATACCATGAGCGAATGGAATGCGAGATTGCAGTCGCCAATCTCAAATTAGTATATTATTTCAAACGGGGCCAAGAGTTATAAAACGCACAGTACATTAATCGAATAGTATTTTCTAAAAAGATTTCACCTTTCAGAGAAAGCTAAAACGTGGCTGCATAAAACATGAAAGCAGGTAATTGACCTCTAGAGAGATTTTGATATAAATAGAAGTAACTAAGGCAACATGTGGTTCTCTATAAGGGGAAAACTATTTGAGATTTTTTTCCAGATTTTATTGGGGTACCATTTAGCATTCAACTTGTATGGCTCGCTCCACGGCTCAAGAGATCACTAGGCAAATTATGGCCCTGTAGGCTACTTAGCGAGGTACCAAAATTTTGATAGTACTACTCCTTGTGCCACGACAACACAGTCCTTCAATTAGGTTCAGAGCAGGAAATAAAACCTTAAAATCGAATAAAACAACCCGTCTTACAACTAGGCCATCTTCTGTGCTATATGTTTTTAAAACATTAAACAATTTTATTTCGAAAGGCGAAGTCATACAACACTTTTGCAGAAGCAGGACTTGTAGGATTACTTACACTACGTATTTGCCCTTGCTTTGTTCAGTAATAAATATAACATAAATTGCACGTAACTCACTTAGGAATTCCGCCCTGGTGGGACTACATCTATAAATGCAACAATCTAATTGAATCACAAATACTTTATACGTCCCCACCGTTTGAATGCCAATTTCAAGCGCAAGCGACTCTGCATTCCATCATTCCAATTTGCCCTACCCGTGAGCTTAGAGATCCGCGCTGCCTTGATTGTCGGAAGTGGAAAGCAAGACATCCAGCACTTTTTATATTTAGCAGAAAAGCTGGCGTTTAAATTGGACGCGACGCAAAAATTCACCGGATGCTGCTAAATTTAATTTCGAGCGGAATAGTGGATACCTGAGCTGGGTGGTGATGCAAAGGTCTCCTAAAAGTTCGTGCTGAATGCACCCTCAAGATCCGACGAAAACACTGCATAATAAAGGGCGAAACGTTTAAGTGAGGGCGGCCTTTGAAAGCTTTATTTTTAATGGTGTGTAGGTGGTTTAATAGCAAACTGAGGAGGTGGCAGCTTCAAACCTCGTCTGTGGAAACGCGATAGTGGATTTAGAGGATTTAAATAACGGTATAGTGCAGAAACCATTAACCCACATGTCGGTGTTAATCAAAACGTAAATTATAATATGATAGGTAAAATATGTAGGGTTAATTTACAGCTCATCGCTCGTCAAAAACAATGAATACGTTATTTACATTAATAAATGAGGATTACTAATGAACAATGGGTCAAATTTCATATCTGTTTACAGATTTGTATGGTTTACTGCTTTTACCCTTAACTGTGTTTATTTTGCAGTGGCATATTACTTGTTTTCTGTTTTAAATGTAAATAACATAACAAAGCCGAGCTGTGCTGTTCCTGATAATTTCCAGTCAAATATAATTTTTTAATCTAAAGGATTAGATTATAATTATTATATGAATTAAATTTATATACCCATGATATTTTTGCAATCAACTTATGCAAATTCTATCATATTTTCACTTCAGTTTTAAATAAATCGAGTTTAGCATCTCAAATATAATTTTTTTTAGTGATATAGGAAATCTGCAACTCTACGTTTCACGAAAAGTCGTGACTTTCTCTAGTAACAGTATATTTGCCCCTTTCTGACGAGTACCTCACTTACATACCCAATTTATTGAATGTTGCTGAATTGGGATCAACAGTTTATTATTAGTTTCAGTTACTAATGTTATGCAAAAATACGCTAATGATTTTTTTGTGCGAATACAATAACCATTATTCCTTTAAAAGTCTTTTTTGTCTTCTGATTTTTTTACGTCAAAATAACTCATACTTTTTTATTTTGCGCTTTATAATGTTTTGTTCAAATTATGTAATCTAAATATTTATTTTATTGATTTTGACAAAAATGTAATACATTTATAAATAACTTTTAATTATGTTGTTCATTTATTGTGCCCCATAAAATAACATCACCGGTATAATTGTGTTTTTCATAAAATCTACTGTTTGCGCATTTGTACGTAAAAAATGAATCTACTGCATTTTTTCACACTAGACACAATTCGCTTGACGGTGTGATTCCACAACAATGACAAGTGGTGCTGGAAAAAGCTCTCGATTTAGATGGTTATGGATGCCATAAGTATATCCAAAAAAGTTGACATTCTGATGGCCGTACCATAAAGAAACGATTGTGGTGCGCATTCTTGGTTGTTTCGTTTTAGCCAATCTTTGCAACCAATCAATTTCTTGAGGATATTTATTTATCGAAGCTAAAAAAATGTCAGATTTTGGAAATAGCAACAACAGTCCTTAGATACCATTCTTAATGGAGTCTATCTATCGCCACTTTTTTTCTGTGGTCTAAGGTATTGATCAAATTTTTTTATAGTTTCATTGAACCTATTCTTGGCTTTATCACTTTGGGATTGAAAACTGGAAATATTTAGAGAACGATCTCCAATCATATTTAAGGAATGAGCGGCTTTGCATGTATCCTCTGCTTGGCTAAACTTATAAGTTTTCTGTTTGAAAAATAGGTAGATCTGCGATTGTATTTTCGAACACGTGGTCCGCACTGTCTGTCATTTTAAAGAACTCTTTTGATTACTTCTCATGTATTATATGTTTTTGTACCACCAAGAACACCAATTTATTTTGTTTTTTCTATAATCAGTCTAAAAGTCCAAATAAATTAATTTCTTGAAGCAGAATATTTGGCAGTGTATACAATTTACGTTGCCAGCCGCATATGTTACAGTGTGCAAGTTCATTCGAAGTTCTGCAACGCGGAATTACTTTAATCACTATTACCTTATAACTTGTAACTACAAATATACAGAGCAAACAACCACAACCTACGTTATAGATAGCCGAGCTGAACGTAATTAGGCAATGGTCCTGAGGGGTTGACCCGCCACTTTCGTTCTCTGACTGAAAATCAGATTGTCATCCTCGATAAAATTGTTGTGAAATACCAGAGATTATTTAAGTACTAGCTCTGCAACTAAAACAGTTTGCACATACGAGACTTCGCATTGTCATTAGTCTCTCTGTAATCGTCGGAGTATGATGCAATAAGAATAGGCAGTATAATATTTGAATAAACTGTGTTAATACCGCTCTTTATTCAAATACTTCATATACCTAAGGTACTGCCGCTCTTGCCAGTCTGCTCAAGACTAAGGACTGCGCATAATGCGTAGTTTCGTATGTGGAAACTGCTTCGACTTGCATAACAACTATTTCGCTAAGCTCTGATAGTTCAGAACAATTTTCCATATAATCATCTAGTTTTCTGGCACAGAAAAATTGGAGTACCTGGCTCTCAGCAGTGTTGTCAAATTACATTTGGGCACGCGGGTTGCGAAACAAAGTTTCAGAACTACTTCTGAGGAAGACACCGACATGAGTGCCGAAACGTTGAGACCAGCTCAGACAAGATGATGTCATGAACAACAACCATGGAATCCTTCAAACCAGTTATATATGTCATAGTCGATAACTCGGCTTTTTTTGCTGACCTACTAGTGTGCAAATTCAATGTAAAAAGGCGAATTATATGTGAAATACTGGTATATTTGAATAGGGAGGGAGAAACAATACTATTCCATTGCCAGGAATGTTGCTTTACTGAATATAAAACCTATCTGGCAAAAGAATTAGGAATGGAACACTATAAATGAGATATGTAGTCTCTTGGGACAAATGCATACAACGATGACAGGTTCTTTCGGTGCTGCGACACTTCGGGGCTTGAATAGTCGGCGCGTGGCAATAAATGTCGGTAGACTTTTAACAGATAGAGGGCATTTGAATAAAGCAGCTTTTGTATTGTGAATAGCTTGCTTGCCGTCACGTTATCAGCTTTCCTCGTAAAGAACTTTAGATAAGGAGCCTAGAACTGTCTAGACTGGTTCACTTTGCACATTTCAGCTGTACATTCGTCGCGTGTTTTCTTTGTCTCGTCGCTGTGAGTACGTTTTTAAGACGTCGCTGCTCCTGAAAGTGACAGGATATTTCGTAAGCAGGTAAGCAATGTAAAGAAATTCAAGCGAAACTTTCTGAGACAAAACGAAGCGGGAAAACCATATTTATGGGCGTCATTTGAGTCAATGATTTAAAAGAGTATTCCGGACTATATTATATAAAATGACTGTCGGAACACCAGGTAGGCGCGTCTTTTTTACATACAAAGTCAGTTAGATGGAGTTTCTAGTTAGCTATAGATTTGCACTCCTCTTATTTCATTCGTTGCTTGAAAAAACAGAAGGCAAACATTGAAGAGGATCTCTGGTTTATTTGAACACATTTAGTCCTGTGGACTTTTGGAAGCTCGCCTTTTTAAGTAACAAGATCTCGCACTACACATTTGGTTCTTCGCAGTCAGTTTCATTTAGTTTCATATCGAACTAGTGGCATTTAATTAATTAAGAATTTTGTTTAATTTATTCTTTACCATGAATAGTTATATCAACGCAGAGGTAGCTAACAGACATTCATAAACTTGCCGATGGCAATTACTTAGAAGTTAGGCGGTTGTGCATTGTATGATTTCCTAATTTAAATTAATTAATTTTTTTAAAAGATTAATTATATTTTTGGTGAGCTAGAGCGGTATATTGAGTGTTATTTTCTTGTATATGTAGATAATTTTATCAAACTTTTACGTATTCCTATTATTCAATCATTTTTTCGTAGTAGATTATTAGAATTTCCATAGTATTCCAATTTATATTTTTTCTAACGAATTTGTTTACTTGGATGCAATGAATAAATAATATTTGAGTAACTGTTTTAATTATTATTCAGGGTGATTTTCTATTTACGATAGCCTTAGGAAACTATACAAGTGAAGCGGTCACAATGACCGCATATCTCCTTTAGGGCCAGTATTTCAGTCAAGGTTTAAACCAAAATTGTCAAGATAAACTAGTTTACCAGTCGCACAGCGTATTTCAGTACTCGATTACGACTAAAACAGGGTTACATCCCTCGACAAGTTAAACCAATCCATCGAGGAGGGTTAAACCCGTTATTTGGATTAAGCCTGCGCACTCCGCGAAACGAGGACTTCACGTTTGTAAAACTAACTGCATTTTGTCTCGGTATGTCGTGGCAGCGTGCGGGTTTGTCTTTTACGTATATTTCTGATGTGTGGGTTACTTTTTATATCACTCGTAAAAAACCCTTGGTAATAATGAAGAACGACGAGTTTTCGCACTAACAATTTCGAAACAAAGGAATCGATTTGGAAGAACTACTTTAAACCAAGATTTATGTAGGTATCACAGAGCAAGGAGTTAGGGGTTATTCGCAATTAACAAAAAAAATTAGTATTGGTGGTTCTGACGGAAGAATTTAAAGTCCAATCAGGTATTTTTCCCAGAACCAGCTGAAAATGATTCCTTTGTAAATTGTAGTTGTTATCTTGGATCTATTCTCTGTTGATATAGGTAAGCAAGCGAATGTATAACTTGTTCCTAATCCAAAAATTTCGAACTGGATGAATACGAGCGTTAACGGCCAACTGCAAGTTTCATACTTTCAATATCATTTTAGAACCGTAACAGTATTTTATCATAAATGACGAGGTTATAGGTCAACGAACTGATACGTAAACATACTATGAGCTTATGAGCATTACAACGCAGGCGCAACGACAACAGTAGCGCCAACCTACGTTAAAACTGTCGACTGTTAAACCGATCTTCACTAAACCAGATTTGTGAACTGAAATACGCTCATGGGTTTAACTTTTGGTTTAAAAATAAAGCCAGTTTACTTTAACAAAAAGTTTAACCTCTCACTGAAATACCGGGCCTTAGTGTTCAATTAACCGTACGTCACCATTTCATGGCTAGAAAAGTATGGAAGAGAGCTTATTTTCGGATTTTGAACGGTATGGGTTAAGGGAGAAATGCTGGGGTGGAACACCTTGTATATCCTTAACCGTCTGTAGTAAGTAGTCCACTGAAGACCGCGATAAAAAATCTCGCACACGTACCGAAAACAGCGCACCAGTTTATACCGTACCTTCCTGTATCGAAATATTAATATACCTTTTTTTCGGTGAATGAAATGTAGTCCAAGCAAGATTTTCATCAGGATTTGCAACAAAAGCTCTAAGCATCCTGGGAGTGGAAATATGGCTTGCTAGATTTTTAAAATGATTAAACTCTAAGCAATTATTTCAACCCTCGAACCTATGACGAGAAAGCGAACAACTGTGTGGCTAAAGGAACTAATTATTCATTATAAGTATGAGCTTTAATTTAGTTGTATGTTTTTATTAAAGGCTATCCGATAATTAACTTGGTACGTAGTTGAACAAAATTGCTGAGCAGAAAAGTGGTTATACCTTTTTCGTTGCAAACCAGCTTAATCCAACTTCTAGAGAAATAAACGTCTCTAACTGTGATGCTTACTAGACTGGAGAAGCAGCATCTCCATCCAGCATCGTAGTTTAAACCCACACCCCCAGCTCTTCATAAACTTATACACACCCTTCTAATCCGTGCTCGCTCAGACAAAATCTGCTCGCTATCTTATTATATACGAGCCGTCGAGTACCTGGTCCGGAAAACCAACGCAAATAAGATAAACCAGACAGTCAAAAGAACCCGCCTAAATACAAAGCGACCACCTTAATTCTATATCATTATCTCGCCGTACCCGCGTTCCGCATCTTTGAACAGCGGGGCTGCAAGGAACATCAGCTGTGCTCCGGTTGCTCGTTATGACGCGCATTATGCACGGATAAACAAAGAAACGGCGCGCCGTATAACTACGCGAAAGGAATACCTGGCGCGTGGCGTCTTCACGGAGCAGGAGATGAGGCACGACGACTTACCTGAAACAAAAGGGTCGTATTAGACGAGATGAAATTGAAAACCGGAGAAGCATCTTTAATAATAATTTAAGTTTTTCACCAAAAACTGAACCAGAGACCTTATAGAAGCTACGTAGTATTTGTGCATACGTACGACAATATCCCGTTTCAGTGACCTTCGGTCATATTGAAAATGCCAATTCAGTGGCGCACGTAAAGATATTTGACCCAAGAACTTCAGTTACTCTGCATATAATATTGAAAAAGGTCACAGTAAAAATATTCTGATATCATCACACTTCTTCAGGCAACATTTTAACATTATTTGATGTGTAAGTAAAAAATCTTTAACTCAAAACGTTGTGTTAAAAGACACTATCGTAGATACAAATAAATTAATAAACGTTTTACTGTATAAGTTTTGTTTTTCAACGTAGGTAAAACTAAATTGTTTATAAACTGGAAACCCTAACCAACTTTAAAGATTCCCTGGGATTTATTTTGAAATGATGATTAATTTACAAAACAGTTGTAACAAATAAATTTCAAGGAAATTGGAACACAGATGCAGAAAGGGAACTGTGGAATCCTCCATTACTTCTTTATAGGAAAATTTTCAGAATTCTGTGTAAACAATCAAACTATTGTTTTATTTTATAAAAGAAGTTGCCTTCATCTCTAGATGGCCAAACGGTATCCCATCCTTAGTATTGTACGACTTTAAAAAACATAACAGAGTGGAAGGATTTAAATCATAGATCGAATTGCCATATTCTAAAAATTCCTTGCAAGTATTGCGTTGGTGGCACATTTAATTAAATACCCACAAACATAGCAAAAGGCGTTTTCATATGCCAAGTAGAGTTCTTTATAACCATTTTCATCGGGCACCATAACTTTTCAGTTCTTCCACATCTGCACGTAATTGAGGAACTTTTGCAGAATTTAGCTGGTTTACTAAATTTTCAAAATCGTTCTCACAACTGCTTCTCTTTCACTGGGTTCAATCAATCTACAGATTTTTACATGTACATTTGAATCGCCAGGCGATTGGGTTTTGGTTATTTCCACCTTTCGCCTAGACTGCAACAAAAAAATTTCTCTAAACAACCTTGACGCAACTTTCGACTCAACAAAAAGTTTTGCTTTACATGTTTTAATTCTTTCCACAAAAGCTATTTGTTGAGTGTTTGTTATCCTTACTGAAAACTTGTACTGATTGTAAAAGTATAAATACGCTGGGCAGAAATTCTAACTGGAAATTTGAGCCGTTGAAAGGAAAATTTGCTTTGGTGGAAAGAATCAAACAATTTACCAAAATTGTCTTCCATTGCTTCACTTGAGAACGAACCAAGAGCAGCATAAACGAAAATTCCACTAGCAACAAKTCTAAAGTAAGGTGTGTCTATGGAAACTCCTAATATTTCAACAGAATTATTCGCTTCGTTACTTATAATAGGTTTCACCTTTAATGGTATATCAAAGATTGGTTCTAAGAAATCCTTTAAAATTTAGGAAATATTGTCGCAAGATGACTTATACAAAAAGGCTATTAGTTGTTTCCAATTGGAAAGCAAGTCGCTCACCATCATAACCAAGATTTTTTGAGCAGGAGCACGTTGACAACGATTATTAACAAGTCCCATTTTATTGGCCCGTGAACAGTTGTAAAATAAATTTGTCTTTATGTTCATTTCATTCCAGCGAATGACACAATATTTATCTTTACCAGCCATGCGACTAAGTAAGCTTCTTACTGAACTAGAAGTAAAGGTTTTTCTGACAAATCTGTTTGTCCTCGGGCTCATAAAATATAATTGCATGGCGAATTTTTATATTCGCCAGAATAACGTTTCCCCTTAGCACCCCATTAACAGACACATGAGGTTGTACAAATTTTGCAGTACTTAACGGTAGCACAGTTCTTTGAAGACCTCTACTGTAGTGTCCGCCTGCTTATTGTTAAATTCAGTCTTCAGTCTATTATTTTTCTTGCTGAACTGTTTGCTGCTTTCACGTAATTTTCTTTTCCTTGGAGTAGTGCTGCTTAAATGCGTTTTAGTTTGAATGGTTTTTGGCGGCGAAAGAAGATAAAAAAACAAATTCAGTACCTAACCGTCAGCTAGTTTTAGTAAGGATTTGGGGTTAGTTCTTTCATACTGGACATTCCAGAGAAAAGTTGTAATTTATGAGTAAACTGCGGGTTTGCAGCTTTTTTACTATAACCAAGAAACGAAGAAAGATATTGAGGTCCAATTTTCAAATTAATCCTGCTTAATTAAGAATCCGCCACAGAATTCTGATTTATATGTTCAGTAAGTAGGAAATTCACTAAACATTTTCGCGCACTACCGTCTAATTCGCTGCTTTACAATTTTCCAAAAGTGTTAAAAATGTAATCTAGGTGGTTCATTTTAAGAAATAAACCCGCTTTCTCTTCGTTGCTGTTATCTCAAAAATAAATACATAATTACTAAACAAGAAAATATAGGTCGATTTGAACGCTTGGCAGTGGCACCCATTAAGTCACGTGATCTCTCTGACGTATAGGTTTCGATCATTTATTACAGCTGGAACTGGAGTGACAGGTAGATCCCAGGTTAGGCTATTTAAAATTTTTGCAGTGGTGACAGGCAATGAAATGGGCGATCTTCTCTTTCTGTTATGTCAACAAAATAAATTGGTTGGTCACTGGAGTTTCTGGTTCAGATTTCTAATTAGTAACGAAAGCATAAGATATTTAAAGGTATTTTGAGCAATTTTAAATCAACTTCAAAGAGTTTGCTTCTTATTGAGACAAACGTACAACGATATTCGTATTTCGAGGCCTAGGTTATCAAAATATTTTGTGCGCACCATGTGAGATGTGATATAAATGTCACCCTGAATACATTTTTAAATAAATGATAAGTATGTTACAGAAATTTTTTGATCAAACATATACCAGTAGGTACTTTCATGGAGAAAGCGTATGGTAGCGACTCCGCCTTGGTAATTGGTGCTTTCGTAACAAAATTTTCTGTAGTTCTAATTACACACGAGAGTTTATTTATTTATTTATTTATTTGAATACATCACCAAACAGCCGAAGCCAATTACAGGTGAGGAAAATAACAATAATAATAAGATATTACACATAAGGAGGGCATACACAATTCTCGATTTCACAAACACTACAGGAGAAAATGTCAAGTAAATCACAGACAGAATTATAGTTACTGCACATAACGTACACAGGAGAAAACTTAAGTAAATTTGTATGAGCGTAAGGTCAATAAAAACAATCGATATTACGACTAGCTGGTCGCAGAACTCTGAAGTACAATTGCACAAGTAAGGATATACAATTCACCTGCCCAGATATTATTTTATATAGAAATATAATTGAATGAAGCTTTCTACGAGCAAATAAACTGTGCATTTCAAATTTTTTTAACAATAGATCGTTAGTTAACCTACAGCTGGATAGACAGCATTAGAAGTAAAAGACAAGAATTTAAGAAAACGTCTTTGTACACTTTCTAAATTATCGATGTAGGTGCCATATCCTGTAGCCCATACGACGGAGCAATACTCTAATTTTGAGCGTACATACGCAAAATACAAAAGCTTCAGCGCAGCAACATCCGTAAATTTTTTACATGTCTAATAATGAAGCCTAACATACTATATGAGCGCGCAATACAGTCAGTTACATGGGGGACAAAACTCAAGTTCCTGTCAAAGATAACTCCAAGGTCTTTTATGGTATCGCGTCGGGATAGCTTGTTCTCGCCTATAATGTAGTCGAAAATAATTGGATTATGGACCCTGTAATATGAACATGCAAAACATTTTTGTATATTCAGCGGTAACTTATTGACCAGACACCAATTTTCAATACTTTCGAGATCGTTTTGAAAATTATGTGCATCATTAAGGGACTGAAGAGAGGCAAACAGCTTTAAATCGTCGGCATACAGTAAACTATGACATTTAAGACCTATCGACATATCATTGACATATATGATGAAAAGCAAAGGTCCCAAAACGGAGCCCTGAGGGACACCTGAGGTAACACAGAAAGCAGGAGACTCATGTCCGCGGTACCCGACGTACTGCCGCCGACCCACTAAGTAGGACGAGAAAAACTGCAAAAGTGACGGAGACAATCCAGTTGTAGACAATTTACGTATGAGTATAGTATGATCGAGACGGGCAAAAGCACTCGAAAAATCCGTATAGATTGCATCGACCTGCATCCCACAATCAAGACGCTCAGATATGAAATTTGAAATACACGCTAAATTTGTAGCAGTCGATCTACCAGAAGTAAAACCACGTTGACAGTCTGACAGCAGCGGTCGTACGTGATATTCCAAGTGTCTATGCAACGCAATTTCGAAGACCTTAGCAAAATTTGACATAATTGCTATTAGGCGATAGTTTTCAATTAATGTCTTATCCCCTTTTTTAAAAACCGGACAAAGTCTTGTTACTTTCCATGTGTTAGGAAAAGTATTAGTGTTCAAGCACAAATTAAATAAGATGCATAAAGGCACGACAAATGCAGTCGCACAATCACGAACAATAAACGAAGGAATACCATCTGGGCCTTTGGTAAACTTACACTTGAGTTATTTTATTGCCAAAAGAACTTCATCTTGGGTAAGTGATGTCAAACTCAAAACGTTTGAGAAATGAGCATTGTCCGCAACATTATAACTTGTAGTATTTGAAAGGTCAGGGGTTGCAAACTTAGATTGAAAGTATGAGGCAAAGGAGTTAACAATTTGCTCTGGAGATGATAGATGTGACTCATTATAGAACAACTGATCGGGCATTGAAGATGTGCTGTGACAGTTACTCATATAGGACCAGAATTTTTTAGGATCGGCCTTAATCTGATTTTGCATAAGCAAAATATAATTCTCATGTGAAGATGAAATATTTTTCTTTATCTGAGCTCTTAAGGCCTTAAAAGCATTATGAGTGTCAACACTACCAGACTGTTGATACTGTTTCCATAACAGCCGTTTATGTCTAAGATCACGTTTAATATCTTTGCTAAACCAAGGAGGAAATTTGCTCTTTTGAGTGGCACGTGTTTTTGGAATACATTCATCAAATATATCATTAAGGACAATATAAAACTCTTGACAAGCTTGATCGGCATCAATATGTTGAAAAAGAAAGTCCCAGTTCCTATGTGCTATCCTATCATATAACAAATAATCGTTAGCTTTTTTAAAATTATAGCTATAAGTATTGTTTACTGGAAACACTCGCCCCAAATCATTATTTTTAAGATCATAAGTTAGCAATAAACTCCCCGTGCCAAACACAAAATACCATCAAGGTTAGTATATTAGTGTAATCTTGACTATGCATGCCGGGCAGGTCACGTGATACAAACTATGACGTCAAGAGTTTCGAGGATTTAGCAAGCATACTGCGTTACCCCAAAATCGTTTGAATTCTTACACTCTTGTCAATAATTTTTTATGGTAATGGCACATTATTTGAGTAGTTTATGATAATATTAAGCTAATAGGAATAGTTGGGCGGATTTCTGCGATTGGTTGATAACACCCGATTACAGTATAAGTATGGTTTTTCAACCACGGATGTTTTTAATAAAAAGCATTTGGAGTTCAATTCAGTGAGCACTGAGAAGGAGAGTAATAAAATGACTGCATAATCAGCTGCAGCCAGTTACAACTCATAAATCTCCGTGATTCTGCAGTAGCCCGACCGACGGAGGAATTCCGACACGTCAGCAATCGAACATACAGCGCTCTAAATTCCCCATGCAAACGACACAGCAGCGATAAAACCGGCTCCCAGTGTGAAGTGCTAAGCTGCACTTACACGTATACGACGGAATTACCGACGCGCTTCCGCCGCCCCACGGGAATAAAAGCTTTAGTTAGCATCCCTGTGAAAAATTCCGACGATTCCCCGAATGAAACTCGTCGTTACAAGTAGCGCCCCCATCCGTTATGTTCTCATCTTGCGACGCCCGGGCGCGTCGCCGACGCCGGAGACGTATGGGCCTGAAAGGACTCCCCGGTCCTTCTTGTAATACAGGCTATTTATATTAATTTGTCAAATTCATTCCGGGAAAAATCGAGTTATGCCGGCATTTAGTCGGGGGGCGAAGCTTGGCCGGGAAGTGGTGTAATTCACAAGTAAGTGGCTTTCCTTGTACTGGCGAACAAAGGCGGAACTCACTTAACACAGAGAGGATAGTTTCAATAAAACAACCGCTGCAAATTGAATCAATACTTACACATCCGATTGTCAAAATGAATTTACGTTTTTATTTCTTATACTATACGAATAGTAATCAGGTTTTGAGCATTTTTTCTAAGACAAACTCTCCTCGTGATATTAAGGCTGTTTTTATACGTACTACTCTACATGGTTTATGCAGGATAAAATCCGTATTTTTCATTATATCGATTTCAGATTTTTTTATCTGGGCGCTTAAATTATTTCTCTCGGAAGTTATCATCGTACATTTTCGAAATTCAAACTGACTTTTGCGGAAAAAGAATAAAAAGGTGCAAGAGGAAAAATAAAGATTAAAACAAAAAAATAAGACGAGAGCACCAGAGAAAATTTAATTTTGACACGCAAAACATTTTTCTTTTCTTTATCGAAACGCAACAAAAGTAATGAATTTTTGTTGCATCAAAGTTAAACAATTTTAGCACTGAGGGAGTTTACCTTAATGCTTTGCGGGGCGGAGCTTTGCGCTCGTAAACTATGCAGATGTACCACTTGCAAATTACCTGTATTTATTGTCTCTTCTTTAAACTGTCCCCACTTTTGCTTTTACCACTAGGGAAATCTTAGATGCTACTCTAAGGTTCTAGTTTTGAATAGACACGCGAGAAGAGTACTGTGTTTCTGTTTACTGTAAACGGTTAAAATGCCTCCTTTTTGGAAAGACAAGACAGCGGTTAGAAAATGCTGAGAAACTATGTCTCAAAATTGCATCAAATACCAAAAACTCGTTTAAGTACGACCAAAAATAAGGTTGTACCTGCAAAGCTGCGAAAAAGTTTGAAATGTAACATAGAGCGAATGAGAGGTGGAATAAAGAAAACCCTAAATTTCAGAAAAACAGAGGATGTTTCTTTTGATGAACAATTAGCAGGATTATCTAGAGACATTAAAAATTGTCCAAGTCATGTGTTTGGTGCTCATAAAAATGTGAAAATTACTTTTGCACAGGACCCAAGCCAAACGAAGAGAATTTGATTTCTGAAATGGAAGAATGTGGTTTGCTTGGCGATTTACTAGCATGCTCTAAAAGATTAGTGCAGAATGTTCATAGCCTTTTACTAAACATGACTAACAACGCAGCAGAGACATAATAATTCTGTTGCAAATAAATTTATACGTGGAAAACGTATATATTAAAAGTGAAGGGCAATTATAGTGTGCGATGCAACGCTGCTGCGTTGTCTTTCAATTGCAACGAAAATTATTATAGTATAATTAATCGAAAAATTACCAAACGAACCCCCGGAAAATTTACAAAAAAATATATGAGCCGCATTTCTAAGCGAAAATGAGACAGAGCTTGTAGAAGACTTTTCACAGATAATCAACCACAAAAAAAGAAGAAGATGTTTGCCGGTACCGATTCAGATTATGGCGAAGTCAACAGTGAAACCGATGAAGAAGATGTCATCGATGATGAATATAAAGAGCAGCAAATGAGAGAACTGTTTTCAAAAACTTCAACAGAACTTAACGATGTAGAAAAAGATACCATAGGTCAACCTGTTAATCCGAGGTGGTTCGAAGAATGATCATATAGATAGACTGCCTCCAATTTTGGTCCTGTGGTATCTCGCCGAAATCTCAACACCTATGACGTTCTTGCTAGAAGTTTTGTTCATTCTCCCTTTAAAGGCAATAAATATACGCATTGGGGAACTGATAATGAAGACTTCACAAAAAGAAATTTTGAAACTTTAACTGGATTAAAAATTAAAGACTGTGGTTTATTTGTGCATTGCAATCACCAATTTCTTGCTGCCAGTCCAGATGGATTAATCAATGACACTGCCATTATAGAAATCAAATGTCCTAAATCCATCGAAGACTTCTCCTGAAGATGCAATTAAGAACAAATAACATAAATATATGACCGTTCAAAATGGAAAAAAATATGCTACGTAGAACCGATTAGTATTTTTATCAGATTCAGAGGCAGCTAGCTATTGCAAATAGAGAGCTCTGTTATTTCATCATCGGGACCCCGAAAGGAATGTTTATAGAAGAAATATCAAGAGCTACAAACCTTTGGGAACAGAAAATGTTGCGGAGATTTTTTTTAAAAATAACATGGTTAAATATATATTGAATAAATAACTATTGCCCAATTATAATTGTTTTAATAAAACAGTAATTTTGGGAAGGAAAGTATCGCTACAAAATTTTAATTTTTGCATCATAGTCCTGATATTTATGTAAGCATATGCATTATTTTACTCTAATAATTTAGTTTATTTCTATAATAGCTATCAAACATTACTTAAAGTATATTAACAGTAAAAGTACATAATAATCACGTTTCAGAGAATTTCAAATATATTCACAAACAAAATCAATTTTGATTGTATTTTATAATAAAACAAGCCATTAGTTACTTTAGTTTTGATAAAAGTATTTATTCGTCGAAAATGTTTCAATTGGAGGTACATGGTACAAATCAGTTATAATTGTTAGCCATAAGGTAAGAATTTAATCAGTGTACAATTAATTATACGTGCCTCAATTGAATTAAAAAACAAACGTTCAGCTTCGCCAGAAAAAGTAACTTTTGGCCGGATTATCACAAATTACGGTGCTTATAAACAGTCGGTCTATGTGCAATATACCGCCAATACTACTCCTCTTGCAGGCCAATACTGCAGCTGCAATATAGTGACAGGCTTTGTCAGGTCCACGTGGACTAATTATGTTACCGCCCTCAAATATTCGTTTGGCCCAAAACGTATGAACAGCCTTAAAAAAAATACACAAATTTTTAAAATCGTTTTTCCTCGAAAATTATTAACTGAAAAAAAAAATTGCAAGAGTGCTTTCCGATCAGAAATTTCATTTTCAGTATAATACCAAAATTTAAAAAAAAATCGTACGAACAGGGTCAAAAATAGATTTTTTGGAAATATTTCGAAAATGTCAAAATTTTGGATAAATTTTTCAAGATACTTTTTGTGAGAAATTTTATTTCCTTTCTGATCGTATTTTAATTTTTTGTATATATTAAATATATTCGGAGATATTTACGAAAAATCGTTTTCTTCAAGTGACGCTTTTTTGCTAATATCTTCTAAACAGTTTGTTGCACCGAATACTAATCACATACTAAAGCGAAAAAAAAAATAAAAATTTGCTAAAAGGGTAGTTACCTCCCAATTTCGCCCCCTTCCCGATACCTTACTTACCCCACAAAAATAGGTCGCTTTGGGTAGTTGAGATTTATACGTTTCAAGTTCATATATTAAGTCTTTCAAAAGTTATCGTGTCCACAAACAAAACCACAGATTCACAGACATAAGAAATTTTCTTGGCTCAAATTTGTTTTTGCGTTTTCGACCATCTTAAAGCGAATGAGCAAGTAAAAATTTTTTTCGCGATACAATACTTCCCGTTCGTTGGATGTGGAAGTAGAAATATTTGAAAGGGATTAAAAGGTATTACTTTTAAAACCACGCAATGCGTTGGGATTTGAACGAGACTGTGAAAGTTTATCATAGTAAGCAAATTTATATTCCATGCAAGCTCTCCTGTATACTCAAGCTCTTTCTTTACGTTACTGCTTCCATTAGCACCAATGCTAATTTCTGACTGCCTCAATAGTGTTATTACGTTATGGCATACAAAAATCCATAACAACACATGGTATATACGATTTTTTAATTAGTCGCCAGTGCCCAATTGTTACCATGGAACTAAAATTCTAACTAGATTTCCATCCTACCGTAGCAGTTTTCCAAAATCCACCTCGCAAGGAAGCTGATCAAAATAGTTCCATACACAATCACAATCAAAAGTCACTTTGAGTTCGAATGCCCACGAAAGCGTCACCATAATAAAATTAATAACACAACGCGCCGCACCGTCTAGAACGCCGATGATGTACTGACCTTGTTCAATTCCATGCTCAAGGAGTGGCGTACGTGATGGACCCGGGCGTTTTTGTCTCCGTTTCTATGGATACGGACAAAAACCCGTTGACTAGCATTCCGCAAAAAATTGATACATGCGGTTTGACGACAATGCAGGTGTTTTTTAAAGCTTATGCTAATGAGATTAACTTTGATTAGGGTAATTGGTGACGCATAATTTTGAAGATCGTTATTTTTCATTATTGATAAGGTACAGATACCTATGAAGAGTGGTAATTTTAAATACCTACAACATGTATAGTTTTGAGTGTTTCAGATGCCTAATAATGGGAAAATTTATTGCAAAACACTAGAGTTTATGGCCAATTCTCTGTATGTATTCTCGTTTATGACAGTTAACAAGTAAGCAATTGTAAATAAATAATCGAATTTTCGAACTAAACAAACTTAACATAATTCAGTGGTATGTCGCCATAAAAATTCCGTCTAGCCGTCGGCTCTCTCTATAGCAATTCAAAAACCTTTACGATAACCATATGGTTTATTGTATCAAAAGATTTTGGTAGCTAAAGCAATAAATTGACGTTGTCTTATTGCGCATTGTAGTTGTGTACCTACATTTTTTAGTTTTGATTTCTGCCTGTAGAGCGCTTTCAAACTATCTAAAATCTTTACCATTTTGAAAGTTTAGCTGTTTTTACTGCAGCTTTTTTAAATCTGTTGTTAGTTAATATAATCTACCAGCTACTTCCAATTATTGGAAAAAAGTATTTGTAATACCGATCTTTTACAGCACCCTGCCTCAATTTTAATATATCAGATTTAATTTATACACACGATGGTAATATTACTTGTGTACGACAATTAACATCCAATCTATGTTTTTAAATAGATTTTCAGGTTCGAACAATGTTACGATTTCAGAAACGCAGCTTTACAGATTTAAAACTGAATCTATCTGTGATGAATGGGAACCCTATCTTTTCTAACTGTAATGGTATTCGCCTACTTACCCCAAAAACAATAGATCGCTTTGGGTAGTTGAGATTTATACGTTTGCCAAATTTCAAGTTCATATATTAAGTCTTTCGAAAGTTATCGTGTCCACAAACAAAACCACAGACACACAGAAATTTTTTTCGCGATGCAATACTTCCCATGCGTTGGACGTGGAAGTAAAATACACCAGCAGTAAGAAAACTAATGCAAGCCACGTCGGAAGTACAATGGGATTTGCAATAAAAATCTAACAAGCAACTTTTCATTGAGTTACATTTTTGACATTTATATATAAAATCCGCGAAATTTGTTTAGACCAGTCGGGCTCAAGATTTCGTCAAGCGTGCGCTGCTGCTTGCATTCTAATATCGTTGTTTGTAAGAAAAATAAACAGCCAAAATTGGTGTATCTTGTAAATACACCGGATAGAGTACCTAAATAACACAAGCAATCAAAGCCAGATAAGAAGATAGCAAAATCACTGTAACCAAATCAGTTGGTGCACAAAATCACGGGATACCGCCTACAAACCACATTAACTCATACCAACAAGAACACATGAACCCGACAAGAAACAAAAGAAGAAAAGTTGTAAATCACACAGGACACAGCATGTGGAAGTTCGGAAGCAGTCTGTAAGAAACCGTTCAAGAACTACAAGCAAAATACTTAACTCAAAATCAAAATCCCAGCACTCCTAAACGACCTCGAACAAGAAAACTTCAGCTGAGGAAGACGTCATGGAAATAAGCTTACGATCGTAAAAACAAACTTCGCAGGAAAGAGATATCGAATAAGCGAACGGATAAACACAGACGTCAACAACTTCAAACAAGACGGTTTTATGAGACAAGAAGATATCATAGCAGCAACAACGAAAAGAAGAAGTAAGGAACGACTATAAATCTCCATACAAATCCAAATGGCAGCTCATACGGGGAGAAAACACAATGCAGCCGAGCCCAGTCAGCATCAAACACAGAAATATTAAAGGAAAGCGTTCACTCGTTTAGTGCAACCTGTAAACCTTCCCATTCCAACCCTAAGCTTAGCGTAATATGCTCTACGTGGAAGCCCAATAGCAAGAAGCCTGTCTTCCTTCCAAGCCAGAAATGCCTATCGATCCTTGGGTCAATCAATCAAAACTTGTAATGGTCAATGGCTTGATCTGGGACTGGAACCAGGCGTAATTGGTTAGCAGCTCAGAGATTCGTTTCAATTTATTAGTTACTCTAGTACCTTCTAACGATTTGTAACTTTTATTGGGGTTGTTGGATTGAGTTGGTAATTTTCTGGTAGATCATTGCTGTCGTATCAGTTTCGCTTTATTAGTAGAATATGATAAAGTTCTATTTGTCGAAAACTTCACGTTAACGCTTGCAGTGCGGCTACGCTTTCACAGTATCCTACAAGTACACTGTACAACCGAATACTGTGTTTACACGCAATGACAGCAACTCGGTTGCTGAAAGGTAAACTACCTTGCAAAGCTACAAGTAAAACAGGTAAGCTTATCAGATCGTCCGCATTTGCGTCGTCCTGCATTTTTCATGACTAGCGCGACGTTATCGGATTTCTGGGAATTTCGCCAGCTCCACGGGAAATGTTTATTCACGCTTTTACTTCCGACAGGCCATTAAAAGGACGAGGTATTTTTATTTCTGCTACAAATGTCGGGCTGCCATAAAACCCGCCGTACGCAAATGCAAATCTTTCATGCCCTGCGGAGCAAAGAGGAATTTCCATTTCACGATGCTAACGCGGCATGTCGTTTTCTTTGCGTTTGCTGGAGGGATTTTCGCAAAAAAAATGTGTCATTACTGGTAAGCTTTGACAGGAAAGCGCACTGGAGTAAGCTTTGACCGTGCACAAGTATCAAGAGGTGTTAATTTTACGAAACACTCCAGTTGAATAAAGGAGAACCTGAAATATGGTTCTGATAATTTATTAATTGTAACTGATTATATTGTATGAAGCGTTTTGTCTTGTGGCATCGTCTGCTGCCTCTATTAAAAAATATAAGAGTATTGGACAAGCATAATTCTATCACATTCAAGCATAGTTTATTTATCCATCGAGAACCTTTGTCTTAAGAGAGAATAACTAATGCGACAAATCTGCTCGATACATAGGTTTATAAAAACATATAAAAAACAATTATTGTGAAACAGAGTGCCGGCAGGATCTTCCAAAGCGGCAAAAAATCGGGGCTAATCTTTCGGAAATTTATGATTTTTGTTTGCAATTTACGCTAATTCTAAGAATGACAAACAAATTCGTTTAATTTCGTCAAAAAATCACTTTAATCCCAAACCTCTGCAAGAGTAAAAATGCGCTGTGACTGTTGTTACCACCCAGCACTGTACACTGCATTCGCGTCCTGACCTGACTTATGATATATCGGTGCTGACCGATGAGGTTTTTTCCGCGCGTTTTATTTTTGCACTCTTGTTATGGACATCAATCAAGAAAATGAGGCTTACTGTATAACAACCGTTTGTACTTCGTAATGTTAATAAATAAAGAAACGTTCAGACAACTCTCTTTAATGAATCAATTAGAGCAATGCATTTTAAATAGTTTATATTGAACAACTTCAAATCCAAACAACGTGAATAAAATATTTCATAAAATCAAATCAAACAATATCCAAAAAATAAAGAATCTTTCTAAAGGTGTTCAGCAATTTATCTGGTATTGAAATTCCTGATTATGTTAAAAACTTCCTTGCTCTAGGACCAAAATTTAATTTAACTACAAACATAAGAGATATTAACATTGATATATTAATAGCAGATTTTGAATATACCATTACTGACATAGATGAACATGAAAGAAATTTTGTGCGAGCTAAAGCAATTGCTATAATAACAAATTTTTTACACAGATATAAAGATCAAAAAACAACAACAGATGTAAAAGTAAAAAAAAATCTTAAAAGAAAATAATAATATATTCATTTTAAAAAATGATAAAGGAGGGGTCACTGTAGCAATGACTAGGGATCAATGTCATACAAAAATGCTACAAATATTAAATGATACCACATGCTATAGATCTATTAACAAAGATTCCACGGAAGCTATTCAAACTAAAGCAAGCAACTTTGTTAGTATTTTAATAAAGACTAAAAAATTACAGAAGCTGGGGGCAAAAAACGAAAGATTTATAATTCAATATGTCCTAAAATTTATGGTAACCCAAAAATACACAAAGATGGGCATCCATTAAGACCTATATACAGCCAGACAAAGTGACGAACTTGAAAATTAATATTCACAAACAATAGTATGTCAGATATATTTATAATAATTTAATAAATAGTTTAATTAAGGCCTATAACTCACAAAAAAAGTACAAAAACGGGGGGTACCGTCTTCAAAAGGTTGATAGACACCACACCCTTTTATGTAAATTCTAATTTAATACATTAGTCAATATACAATTCTGATTCAATCTTTTCAATTTATGGATATGGTATCCAAATGCAAGCCTTTAAAAGTATAACATGTATTCACTAAGTACCAAAAAGACTGAGCAAAAAAATTGTTAGTGCAGCCTTGATAATCTCCTAGCATTAAACGTATAGCTACGACCTTCACATCGTAATTTCGTTACTACCCCAGTTCAGAGTTTCCACATATTCGACGGCATCGCCTGAAACTTCAGCATCGCTTTCGATTGTCGCCCGCACCGCGCCTCGACGTCGCGTGAATGTGACAGAACTACGAAAAGTCGGTCTCCAACTAAAAGTTATCCGGAAGGAATTCACTCATTCCGCTTTATATCACGTTCGCTGCGAAGTCAGGTTCCTTGCTGCTACATCACGCCCCCTCGAAAACTTTTAATAATATTTAAACAAACTCATAACTGTCGTCGAGTTTTGTATAGCTTTCATTATGATACTGCGGAATAAAGTTTGCATTACTACTTTGCTCGGGCAGCTCGGGGAGCAAAAAGAGTTAATAGGAAAAATTAAAACGTTTGATTAAAATACTGCCTGGGAAGTTTGCAGACGGAGGACAGCCGCTTCGCAGTCGGCCGTGTTTCTCTTGATTAAGGTTTTAACACCGGCTTTGCGGAGTTTACAGATAACAGCCCGAGCATAAGTAGCTGTTTGCACGGGGGTAATAACGGGATGGCTTGCATTTAAAGAGACTTGTTCCCATCTTTACTAGTTATCCAGTACCCTTCAAGACTAGTACGAAAATATGATACCTTTTCTTATCCACATTATAATTATATAAAGTTGTAACAACATATTTTTCCAACATACTATAGGTACATTGGGGTATTAAAAAATTATGGCCGTGATTTTAATAATAACATACTTAGTCTATCCTCCACAGATATGCCGTCATTTGATGAACATTTGCCTTGCGGTATAGATAAGAAATTGTAACCATCATTTCAGCTTCTAACAGTGATAGTAAGTATACAGGGTCCGCCACCTAAAACTCCCCAGGCTCGTATTTTCTTTACATTTTTACGTACAACCTTAAACTATATGTCAAATTGTAGGTCTTTATCAACTTTTTAAAAAAAGCTTGGTGGGTGTTATGTATCGGGTGACCGAATAATAAAACTCGCGTAATAACTAAATATTTATTATCCCCGAAAACAACACTAAAACTTCGTGAACAAATATCGTGCGGACGGCTCGAGAACTGAGGTGCAAGTGTCAGGATATTTTTTGTTCCATTGTTTCTTGTATCTCAGTTCTAGAATTGTCCCAAACAGCACCAGCAATGTATATATAGAACAGTGGGTGTCCAAAAAAATTTTGCAGATTATCATATTTTGTGTTTAAAAGTTATTTTTTGTAAATATTTTTTAACCTTACGTAGCATAATAAATATTGCTTCACAGTTGAATGCCGACTTTTGTCTTCTTCAATTTGTGTCATTATCATGTATGCGTAATTTTTACTCCTTCTTAGTGAAAAACAAGAAAAACTAGTCGCCGCCATGTTCTTTAAATAGGGTTGTTCAGAATTTTTAAGTGTTAGTTTAGTAGCTTATTACGGTACAAATTGTGCCTAATACCCATCGCTGCACACAAAACCTAAAAATTTTAAGTAACTTTTAAATAAATAAAGTACAAAGTTCGTTCTAAAGAGAGAAAGGCTAGGCGCCGTCTTGAAAGGGGCATGTTTATTAAATAGCTCCAATATTTTGCAAGTAAGAAATTGAACTTTGAAATTTATGTTGTTTATGTAAAATATATCATTCCAGGAAACCTTTTGCAGATCAAGTAAAAAGTCATCATGGTGGAAAATGTTAAAGTTACGGTAAGTAATAGGTTTAGGTGCAGCTTTTTGTGCATCTAATTTTAAGTCACAAAACACCGTTTAATGATCTGATATCATGTCAGTATTCATTAATGCAAATTTAGATATGAGATTTATATTGTTAAAAATATTACGTCAAGAATTTTTTGTGATGATAAGGTAAGATGGTTGTCAATCATAAGAACTGAAGTATTATTCACCAACAGATAATTGTAACACACAAGCGAATTTTAAACAGTCACAGAATGCAATAAAAACACCTACCTTGATTATAAGTACTCTCATTCTGCTGTTATGGAACTTGTGACAACAATTTTCAAGAATTCACTACCTTTTTATCAGTGACGCATTATATTAATGATATTCAAATAAAAGACAGATCATATCTAAAGTGTCCATCACACGCATCTCCTGTACAAACCAACAATGGCCAATGATCTGGTCCTAGAGGAAAGAGAAACGATGACAAATACCTGAGAGTAACGGCAGTGGCGTGAGAAGCGGCGAGGTGGCTCAGACCCGCTAAATAATTCCTCCGGATGTGACACGGCCAATTCAAAAGCTCTTCGCCTTTGAAGGAGCAGAGCTTGGGACAGATATTTCATTTCTGCGTTATTCATGGAAAAAAAGGCGCAAAGAAATGCAATGACGCGGAAAATGTGACAGAGAATGCAGTCTGATGTACGACATTGGGCGGCAGTTCTCTTAATCATTTGTATACCTTCTGGTGGTGACTTATTTTTCAAGGGAGGAGATGATGAATTGGCGCAAACGAAAGCGGTTCGTTTCCAACAGTACGGTATAACATACAATGCGGCAAAAATTGTACCCCTGCTGCTATAACATTTATGTTAATATTATCAATAATACATAAATTAATTATTAATTTTGCAGTTTGGATAAAGAAAGAGATTATTGCTAATACATAAATTCGTGACAAATATAGGAAATTGTTTAAGAAATCACATTCGTATCACCAAAATACTTACTATAATGGTTTTAGCTCAATTATCCTTAATGTCCGAACGCAGTGTAAAAACTTAAAGACTTGATTTCAAACATATTTTTTTATGCCTGTTATGGCCATAAAAGGCTCAAACTTATTAAATATAAATATTGTAAATTTAGCAGTCCATGGAAAATAGATCAAGAATTAAAAAATAAAAGAATTGTTTCGTCTGACAACAAATAATCGCGTTTAAATGCAATGTATGCTATGCTAGGTGGCTTTGTTATCGTGTCAGTGTAATGCTAACTTTCTACTGAAAGATCAAGCTTGTTTTAAAACAAAATTTCGGTTAATTATTTAATTAATTATACATTTCAATATTATCATTCCCCATTTTTAATTAATGTCCTTAGCGTACGTGACAGCACAGCTACATTCAGTTACACAAATTAATTTTGCTATGTATATTCATACCATTGCAATTATTCATATAATATACCAACAATGGGTCCTAAAAAGGGACATTTGTTTCCCTAGATATTAAAGTATCCATGGCATTTCAAAAGCAATGGGTAAGCGGAAACAGTACAGCAATACAAAAACTTTCTGTAGCCCTTTCAACCTTTGTGGATAGATTTAGTTTTTATCATAAGTTTACTTTTATTTACCATCCTAAAATACAATTTGAGCTGTGAAGTTGCTATCTCCACATAAAAATACGAAAAGGATCTCAACTGGTTGTGTACCATATAAACTCTTCTGGTAAAACTTAATGCAACCAAGTATATTCTACAACAGTGGTACTATCTATAACGATGGAAAAAGTCCACAGAATTAATTATTGGACTTATTGTTACGACAAATTCAGATTTATTTTTATAATCTCGTAATGTAATGGCCAATAAATAAMTWGAAAGTGGTATTCTCAACAAACTCCATAAAAAWTATAGTTGTTCCTTTGTACTTCAGTAAGGACTAGTTGTTTATGAAACCAGCCACCAATGTAGCCTAACGAACAAGTTAACACCTTATTTTTGTAGTCCTTTCGTCATAAAACATGATGTTCCTCCGTCGCGAATTAACAAACTTGTAAGTGAAGTAGCACGTTCTCGCCAACTCTAAAATTCATAGCCTGCTCTAGCTCTGGAGACGCCTGCAGCGCTATAAGTATTACTAAATTCCTAGTTGAATTTCAGCAATCTCCATAAAAGTGGGTTATGCAAGCCGCGACAGAGATATTTCATATTTATTGGCACCGTATGTTTGCCAAGCTTATTAACTTCCCTGGATAGAAAACGTCCGTCGCAAATTACAATCTATTTTGGGAGCTTGGCTTATTACGCGGCTTTCGCCAGAAGTTTCGAGAAAGAACCGGGTACTGCTTAAAATATAAGACAACGTAGATAAGTATTCCCGTTGTGTCCCTAATTCTTAGCGATAAGGTAATTTAAAGTTGGAAAACACGAAAGGCATTTTTATGTGAAAATCAGAAATAAATAAAATAACCTTCCAACTAAATTGTTTGTGATATTTTTTGCATCCACATCCTCAACAATCCTCCCTCCCTTAAACTTTGTTATAACATCCTCAACACTTCTCTCCCACACTTCCAAAGCTTCCTTGTCTGTTACGGTTACTGTTCTCATCCATATAACACTACTAATCTTACAATTTTCATAAATGTGAAAATCGATTGCTCTCGTGACGGTCTTATCTATTATAACTTTACTCATTGCCGAGAGACCTTTATTGCTTTTTAAAACTCTGTGGTGAATTTTTTCCCTTTAATCATTTCTAGTTTTCAAGAAAACGACGTTTTCTACAGTCGCAAAACAACACTGTTTAGTTTTACTTATCCTGAGATGCAGAAAATCCTCTGCTGTAAAATCTTTTTTGTTTCTTTTTTATATTAACCTTCAAGCGGTATATTCAGGCAATTGTTTCCAAGCATTCGAATATATTCCTATTGGATCATCTGAATATGCTAAACATTGGTGCTTTCGACACCTCTCATTTGTATCCTCCTGTCTCTTAAAAGCAATTCCAGCAGTAGATTAGTCAAAAAGGGTGACATCGAACTTCCAATGTAACTTAACTTCAGCATGCAATGTCGTCATAACAAGTCTTCTTATCTTTGCAGGTTTTTCCAAAGCTCTCATATCGTCTAGTATTTTAGATCCTTTAACGCCATTATTGACTTTAAGCAAGGCTATGGGCTTTCTAAAAGTAAATAAACAACACTCATGGGTGGATTTTACTTTATTGCAAATTGTTTGAAAGTGAATATCTGGCCGCTTCTTGAACGGTTCGTTTAAAAACCACATAGATAGTCTCCAGTATCTTCAGACGCCCTTAAGCTTATCTCCTAATAACATCGACAAACCTTGTAAATTATAACTATTAATGCTATTCCTCCCTTTTTATAAACAGGACACAGCACGGCCTCTGACGAAGCTCTTTTGTACTAAGTTTTCTAAAATATATCAATCAACATCTTGTTCTATAGCTATTGTATAACCTGACATGCTTTTTCATATTATTATTTTTTTATTTACTAAAATAGGCAAACACCACAACATGTGGCTAGCTGCAGCGACAAATCTAAAAGCTTCTATGATATGTCAGTATGCCTAGCGCAAGAAGACGTGCTAATTTAGTTGCCGCGTAAAGCTTATGTCATATTCTCAATTCCCGTCTTGATGATGCCTCTTATAAAACAGGCGAAACGCCGACCATACCTACTGGCATACTATTGTCTTTAGCAATGGATCTAGATTGTTACCCCATCCTCCATGAACTCTATCGGCAGCCTAGAATGAATTGATGCACACAGCACGTGGAGGCTTCTTTTCTAGGTTACAGTTGTCCATTTCTGAAGTTCTCTATCAGCGTATGTAGTTTGTTCTAATAGATAGATAGAAGGTTTTGAGATAGAACAATCTTTTTGGGTGTTTTTATTTCTGTCAGCCCCAAACCTCTTAAAATTATTCCAGTTGCTGCTCACCAGCCCGCTGTTCAAATAACCGCCGCGAACAGAATATGCAAGGCCAGTAAATAAGTTATCTCGGTGTAGCTTTGAAATTAACTTTCCGGTTGCGTACTTTAATCATTTCTCGACAGTTAAGCGCGCGAACTGAGCAACAGATGTGACGGTGGGGCTTTCTGTATCCGGGCACGAACAAACGGGGCAATGGAATAAAACAAATTAAGTTACAAGCTTATTATAAATTTAAGGCCGAAGCGCTTATGCAAGCTTTCGGGACCGGGACTTGTTAAGAGGTATGAAACTTTCAGGCTGTAAACAACTTACACGGAAGATTACTCCGTTTCAGTCGTTGAAGACCCGGAGTGCTGCTCGCTCGCTCTGCTGTTCGAACTTAAAATATACACGCGGGGGACGCCCAATTAAAAGTGATAATGTCGCCGATAACTAACAGGGATATTCAGGGGCTTTCGGTCGGCAATACAGCTAACGAGAAATRGAATTAGTTGGAAGATGTAGCGAGTATGTGCTTCCCACGCGATGGCGTGGGAGCGGATTATACTTTTAAGGAAGCTGTTTGCTATAAGAGGGATGTAACCGCACAAATTACATTGCGCGAGTTACATCGTGGGACTGCTACTACCTAAATAAAACAAGAAAGATAACAACTCACGTCTGTACTCAAAATTGTAAWACCAACGTAAACAAGTATGTACCAGATACTTACTTTGTTTGAACTTATTTGAAGTGATCCAGAAAAGAAATTAAAAGGCACAACAGTCACAGACTGGGAAAGAGAAGCTACTCATCACGTATCTGGTTAAATAGTAACAACTACTTACATCCCCTTTTACGAAGACAAACACCCTCATCCGATAAGGGCCTGTAAAACTGCATCGGTACGAGCAGTATCGTAAAAACCAGAGCCCGCACCCGGTTAAGCACCCTTTATCCGGAATAAATACGCTGCACGAGTCCGTCCATAAAAACACACTGTGCTTGTTATTCTGTTGCCGTAGCATGGCCTGTCTCCGGCAGGGCGCGTTGTCAGCCTTTTTCTAATTGCAAACTTCGCCGTAACGACAAAAACTTTCGACTGCCCTGATTGGACACGGCCCTGCGGACTTCCGTTACACTGTTTTTAATTTAAGCCGCCCAGCTTGCGAACGATGTCGGCCAGATATTTCCGCTGCGACAATGACATTTTTAGGAGCTTGGTGAAAATGTCAACTGAGCAGCTAATTTGGCCTCAACTGCCTAAAAAGGATACAATAAATGTTCTTGCGTGCGAATGGATATTTTGGAATTCAGGTACATGATTTTTCCCCGAAGTTTAGTTTGTAGTCAGAAGGTGGGAATGAAATTAACCAAGTTTCAACTGATTTCAAATGACTTCAAAAAATAAACGTAGAGTCGGTATTCAAATGCTGTCTGATATCTCTGAAAATCTGGGTTCAACTGCTAGCACTCAAGCTCAATTCTTTGACGTAATCTTGTGATTCAAATACCTTCGACTTCGAGTGTCTCTAAAAGATTTAAAGGTTTGAAAGATTCACCAGGAAGTTGCTTGACAGAAACATCACAATGAGGGAATACCCCATCCTGCTGAAGAACTAGCACATTTCAAAGCTGATCGTTCCTCAAGGAAGAGCAAATCTACTATAAAATCACCTAATATCCCAGCCCACACATTAGGTACTTTTAGTTCTTTGAGGATCAACATCGATCTGCAGTTATGCGCATTAACGTGGCCATTATGAAAAATGTGAACCCCTTTCGACAAGTTTTGTAAAGGGAACCTGAAGACTGATGACATACTGATTCCAGAAACTTGCGATACCTCTCCAGTAGATTGCATGTTGTCCATGGGAGCAACATGGCATAAAATGGCACCGACAGTAGCTTTATCAGCAGCAAGACGGGTTTATGTTTCTAATTCTGGAGCGATCTGGTCTCACTAAATGTTCCTAGATGATCCAAGACGTATTTGTGCTGGCTAGCTTAATCTGGTTGCAATTAATTGAAACTTTGAGTATCAGTAGCTCTAGGTCAGTCGTAATGTTTGTAAAATAATTACAAATTGTCAAATATGTCAATTTTGCTTATTAATCTACCCATTAAGTCAGAAATGGGCCTCGTTGCTAAGCAAAATTCATGTCGAAAACAGTAGAACTTCTTCAAGCTTTCAAGACTAAATTGGTGACGATTTTCACCGGCTTCAGTTTTTGCACTAATTGGATCTCACGTGCCTTTATATCAAGCTACTGGGAACGTTGCCGAATCGATTCTTCGGGTACGTTCTCAGCTGAATGTGGTCTGTTTGGTCGTGTGTTATCCAATAATGAAAACTATATTGTACACTTTTGGATGGTATAGCAAACTGTACGTTCGGTAGGTTTGTTGTGTGGACATATTATGTCGCACTATGTGTAAGAAACACACTTCTCGTAGAACGTTGACTTTCATATATAGCTGAGTAATTTGTAGTCTTTCATCATGAAATGTCAAGTCATAGACAAATATCTGTCAAACAATATTGAACAAGAATATCATGCCAAGTTGACACGACTCACACGACAATTCTTATAAAATCCCTAGTGAAAAAGGTACCTCTAAGTGAATCAGCCGATAGTAACTAGTGTAAACCTTTTCTAAATTTTAGCAAGTTTCCTGGTATATTTTTCAAGACTCAGTAAAAAATCTAATGCCCAAAACACTTTCGACGCCATCTTCAGTGATCAAAATCCACCTGAACATTGATATAAGCGATGACCTCAAGGCGTATTCGTATCTACTTTAAACTCGCATCCTTGCAGTCTCGTTTTACCGGTTCAGCATCAAATAACATCCTCTCCTAAACAATTTGTCACCTTCCCACTTCAGGTTTTAACGTTAATTCTCCGCTTTTGTCGATCTGCTGTCGTCCGCAGAAGCATCACGATCGCACAAGAAACCGTCAGGGAACAAGGGACTTAAGCGCACAAGGATCGGAATAAATCTTAAGGGGCCAGACCCGGATATTTGTGTTTTGCACGAGCCTAATTATTAACGTTCCTGGAAGACAATTAATTGCTTTCCTTCCATTGTCACGTTCAGCGGTTGTAAATTGGATCGGGCTCGAGAAAATGGGAAACTCTGGAGTCCCCTGGACCTGGGTTATCTGCTAAGGTAAAGGAAGCTCCAGGAAGCTTCTCGGTTTCCTCAAGGCTCTTTTTTCAGTTTCATGATGGATCCCAAAGAAGACAAAGAATATGATATAGGGGTCTCCGTAGTTCCAACAAAATGTACCCGCTGTGTAAGATATAATGATCGAAATCATATTATTTCTACCTTAATTGCATAACCGTCGAAAACAGTAAAAAATTAGATTTTTGAGCACTAAAACATAAAATTATTTTCAACGATAACGGTCTTCTGGTTATTTAGGAAACGTTTTTTTAATGCCACAATATACCATAATAATAGGTCTAAAATGCGCTACTGTTAAGTTATTTGTCATTTGAGGCAAACTATAAAGGATACTTTTTTGTAACTTAAGGTATATGTATCTTAGAAGCCTAGTAAGTCTGAAACCTTCAAACACAAATATCTTGATTTTTTCAAATAGAATGGTACTACCACTTCTAATATTCGATGTAAAATTAAATTTTCATTTGCATCCTTCAATATTTTGAATAATGTCCCGAAGCATTTCTGAAATAACTTTTCCTAGAGCAAAACTTATAATAATGTAAATTGATAATGGTTACCTTAATTAAAGTAGCGCACTCGATTCTAATTTCCTCGGATTATATATAATTCTTTAAACCGCCATTGTATTATCTATTGGTAGTCGAACATGTTATTTCACATTTACTTTTTACTTACTGCTTGTGTGTGATATAGTTTACATGACATACGGACATATTAGTCTATTACAGGAAACTGTAATTAAGCTGCTACTAGACGAACACTTCTACTTGTAGTTGTACCGCTAGATAATACTGGCCATCGCAAGTTGTGCATAGAATGAAATCCAAACCGAAAAATGAAACGTGTCCACCAAAAAAAAACTATTTTCCTTAGGCCAGGTAAATTGATTTAATCGATAAATTCCATAAGCGCCCTGGCTGCATGAATCATTTATAGAAAGCCTATACATATTTTACAGGCCGGTTTACATTTGAAATAGAGCAACATGATTCACATTCCTAAGAAATTGCATCCAATTCAATCTGCTAGCACTGCCCAAGAACAAAAATTACCTACATATCATTAAGAAAAAAAAGAAGAGAATAAAACAAGACCGCTACCATAATTTCCTGAAAAAATGCAAAACAGATGTTTTGCTATGTGCGGGTTATCCACTGAATAACATCAATTCTCCACCAAAACAATGAAGGCTTACGTGTAACATAGTCATCGCCCACCCCTTTCGAGCACTGTGTGACGTGTATTTTTGTGATTTACCGAAGCGTGCGGAATTGGGGCAGCGTGACGTTTTTCCATCAAGCATTTGGATTTCAAAAATGCCATGAAAAATATTTGCGGCAATTGAAACTGCGGTTGTGCACGCGAATCTGGTGTTTCCAGTTGTGGAAGGAGGCGAAATTGATATATGGAATATTATTTCAGTCGATTTATCACGGCCCAGGAAGAATGCGATGTAGACCTTTCTACCTTTTGCTAGTTGTACCCAATTATCGGTGGTTTATTTCCAGGGGCAGCATGGGATGGAACTTCGTCCCTTGCTAGGACATCTGAAAAGCGTGGGGACATGGAATATGGTTTACTGCTAACGCATCAGCCTAATATGAGAGAAAATTTCGTTTAAATGTACAAGTCCCCTGACTAGAATCATCAGTTTTATCCGAAATTGGAAAAAATACTGAAACATCTTGGTTTTTAAGTTATTTATGCATACCTATAGCGTTCAGAGCTAAATGGCAAGACGGGTCCTGTGATATCATACTGAAGCTGCTTTTATTGTCTGTGCAATTATGTGATATTTCCTCAAACGATCCTGCTGTGAGAAATACGAGGCATGTTTTTGAAGTAAGTACTGTTTTGCGATTCCGCCACCGCAGCGCTACGGTCGGCGTTCCGCGCATGCGCGCTGGTTACCTACATCTCTTGTCTACGCACTGACGCCATTACAGTTTGATTCTTCATTGTATACGTTGTTTACTGAGTGTTTAAGATCCCTCCGACAATCGTGAGTTCCGCCGATTGTGAAGTACGGGCTGTTATACGATTTCTTAGTGCTAAAGGCGTAAAACCGATCGATATTCATCGTGAGATCTGTGAAGTTTACGGACAAAACATTATGAGTGATGGAATGGTAAGGAAATGGGTGAGAGCATTTAAAGATGGCCGCACAAATGTGTATGACGAAGAACGGAGCGGGCGTCCTTCGGACGTTAATGAAGATTTGGTGCAGAAAGTGAACGAAAAGGTGAGAGAAAACAGACGCTTTACAATTTCATCATTGTGCGACTGCTTTCCTCAATATTCTCGTAGTGTTTTGTATTGCATTGTGACCGAGAACTTGAATTACCGGAAATTGTGTTCACGTTGGGTTCCGAAAATGTTGACGGATTTGCACAAAACCCAACGTTTAGGCAGTGCATTGACTTTCCTTGAGCGGTACCACAATGAAGGTGAAGATTTTTTAGACCAAATTGTTACTGGTGACGAAACATGGGTGGTCTACGTCACATCAGAATCGAAACAACAATCCATGGAATGACGACATTCATCATCACCCAAAAAAGTGAAGTTTAAGCAAACAATTTCTGCCCGGAAAATCATGTGGGACAGAAAAGGAGTATTGCCAGTGCAGTTTCTGCCTCGTAATGAGACAATCAATGCAGCGTCTTATTGTAAAACACTGAACAATATGCGTCGTGCAATCCAGAACAAAAGACGTGGCAAGTTGAGTAAGGGTATCGTTTTGCTGCATGACAATGCCCGTCCACATGTGGCTAATCGGACCAAAAATCTCATCAAATCTTTTAAATGGGAAACTCTAGATCATCCTCCATACAGCCCTGATCTGGCGCCCGGCGACTACCATTGTTCCTGCACTTGAAGAAACACCTGGGTGGTCAGCGTCTTCAAGACGATAACGGAGTCGAAACATTTGTGATACAGTGGTTAACAAGTCAGGCGGCAGAATTTTATGAGGAGGGTATTCAAAAACTGGTGCCACCTTATGACAAGTGCCTTAATATTCACGGAAATTATGTAGAAAAGTAGATTAAGGTACAGGCTTTCATGTAAGATAAAATTATTGCGATATCTTTGCACGTCTTTTTTTAATTCCAAAACGGTACTTACTTAAAAAACATGCCTCGTATGAAAATGTTTAAGGCTCATTAAAGCTTCCACAACTATCAATCCGGAACACTATCGTTCAAATTGTAAACAAGTATTTTTTGTGGTATGGATAAACTGTTATCTTATTAGTACTGTAGCTTGAGTAAAACAAAATTTTCACTTGTTTATTATTACATCCAGGTACTTCTGCTGCTGTCAATTTGAAGTATGTAGGTGCATGCCAATTTATCAGGATACAGGTCACTTCTTGTAGGAGGTAGTTCTCATAATGGCAGCTAGGTGGTTTTGTCATCACCTCAGTGCAATGCTGACAGATGGCATTGCCATCTAAATTCTTACATCATACCAAGTTCTATGCCGTGCTGTCTGCACTAGACCTAAACTGCACTGATGAGCTATAATGATAACGAAATAGATCTATCTGCAGTTGGTTGCGGTTCAGACAGTACAGCACAGATGTGCATAATAAAATTGACCGCTTCAAACATTTGCATTACGCTGTATAACAGAAGTCTTYMTGTGTGTATCATAGTCCCAAATGAACCTAGTAAGTTGGAATACAAATCTGCGCTTTGGGCACTGTAGCTTCATTCTTGCGCTCTAAACTGTTTGTTATTAGAACGGCGTCACATAAGCCCTAAAGTAAATTTAGCAGAAACGTCGTCTGGCCGTCTGTAACCGGCGTTAAGTCCCGAAATGAAATACAAGACGTAAATTTAATGTAGAGCGAAGCAAAGGGGGACATTTATTTTATGCAAACACTGTTGCTGTTGCCTACTTTCATAAACCAAACCGCCACATAAACGTTTTAATATCGGAGTCACAAAGGACGGCACGCCAGACGTTGAATCGCGAAAAGGGTGGGTACATTAAAATTTAGATTGCTTCGAATACGGTCCCCGAAAAACCGGCAGGCTGCCGAGGTCGTTGCGCAGTTTATTTTTTCGTCACGCTCGCAAGTAATCACGGGGCATAATAGTAAATGGCTCGTAGGCGTATGTCAAGGGTAATGCGGGGCTAAAGAGATTGAAGGTAGATTGAAGAGGGTGCAGGTAAACAGAGGGATTTTATTCCATTAAGTATTGGATGAGTGTCTGTGATAAACTTGGAATATGTTGAATTAAGTTTTTAGCTGCCCTTGCGGTTAGAAAAAGTGAAGTAGTTTCGGGTGCATTCTGCGAATTACTGGTGCCATCTATCGGTAGAAACAGAACTCTGTAAAGGCAGGGCCTTAAGTACGAAAGTAGATACTTCAGTTCGGAGAATGTATCTCAATAATGGATGTTCACACTATAAAAACGCATTAAATAAGAACCTTGTCGTTAAGTGCAAAATTTGAGATTGCACTTAGAAAACACCTTACACTGTTACAAAAGTGCCAAAAGATCAATAATAAATCTATTAACAGTTGATCAAATTCATTTGTTATGCATATCCTAACCTAGACAAAGCCTTTACTGCTTTTAACTCAAAAAACGTAAGTTTTTTACAATGCGCCAGGCTTCTACTTATTCCATTGTAGCTACGATGTTTCATATACCTTTTAATCTGCTTCTACTATTAATTTCTTTTGTCGAAGTTGTAAAATTATCTAAATGGTTTACAAGTACTAGCAAGACGATATCTCTTTTGATTAACAACTTATTTCAGTAAAATTTTGCCTGTCTGTGTTAGTTAAACAAAAAATAAGTGATTCTATAAAACTATTCCTTTATAATATGATATTTACCTAATTGCTTAAGATTCAAACACAACGCAACTGAATACACTTCGATATAAATATGACACAGGGGTTGGGAACTAATACAAAGTAAACTTAAGGTAGTCATGACAAAGTTACGTACGTTATGAGGGAATGCAAGATTCTAGATCATCGAGTGACAGTAAAACCTGCTCAGAGCATTGAAAGTTCGTAAGTTTGGTACATATAAATTTCAAGCTGACAGCGTTTATAATGTGATCTATAACTGGAAAATATGGAATGTCATTGCACTCTATCAGTAGGTAAACAATATATTTTACTTGCGGTCCATTTCTATCGAACTCAGGATAGAATCGACTTTAACATTACAAGTTGTGATTTGGTCAAGTATCCAAGGAATCAATGAACTATATTTAGACAAAAATTGGTAATAACGATTGACTGCATTCTAAATTCTAATATATATGAAACAGTTTGTCTTTTTTTTTGTGTTTTAGTCGTTACTGCATTGATTACAGGAACCAAGAGGGATCAGTTTTTGCAATTATTCTTGGAGAGCGAAGGAGATGATATTTTGGTTTTAAAGGCCCTTTCAAAAATGATAAATACTAACTGCGATACTCTAATGGTCTGTTATCTTTTTCAGTAAATATATATAGGTAGTTGTTTGTGTTTGATTTCGTTTTCCCTGATTCATAAGCGTTTATAGGTTATATCGTGGATATGGGAAAATAAATTAATTTTAGATATTAATAATTAACAATTTAATGAAGACGTTTCGGAAGCGGCCGCTTCCATCTTCAAGTCATATATTAACAATGATGTGTGAGAGGTCCGCTACACCATTCTGAAAAATCAAAGAATATTTTTCTCGCTGTTTGTTGCGTATTGTAACTAGCACTTACACATTTAATGCACACCTCAAACACATCACAAATTATGCATCCTTTACATGGTAATTAGTGTCACATGTTTATAACTAATATGTTAACATTTGTTAAAATTCGTATTTTGTCACGACATGTGACAATGTCATGATGTCAAACAGGAAGAGTTATTGCACTGTATTTAGTGATATTATAGGTTAGTACTATGCGTGTTTACATTTTGAACAATTTTTCGCGGGAGACTAAATAAGGAGACGAAGAGACTGCTTCTGCTGCATACATCGGTCATATGATTTGATTATAGATTTTGCTGAGATGGTTTGTGTCTGTTCTATCGTTTATGGATATTTTGTTCTGTTTTATATGTATCATTTCTAGCATGAGCCGTCGTTGGAGGTGTGTTTCTCTGTTAATAATTTTGGTGTTCTGAAAATCGAAAGAGTGATTATATTGTTCTTCATGCTTGTTAAGAGCTGTTTTGTTATTGTTCTTATTTTTATGTTGTTTAAGACGATTACATAAATATTGTTTACTTCGGCCGATGTATACAGCAGGGCAATCCTTACAGTTTATGCTGTATACCACGTGTGTAATTTTATCTTTTTGGTTCTTACTCTTCAGTTTTGTGTATAACGTTTTTCCCAAATTGTTATGATTAACATAAGCACATTTTAGGTTGTTATTTTCTAGGATTCTACTGACGCCCTCTGATATCCCCGGAACGTATGGTATTGGAACATACTGTGTGTTTGAATTGTTCTTGGTTGTTGTATTGTTATTATAGTATTTGAAAATTCGTTGTTTGAAAATTTTATTAATGAGAGTTTCGGGAAAGTTCTTTTCTGTAAGGCATTTTCTAGCTTTATGAATTGCTTGTGGTCTAAGTTATAGGTAGTGTAGCGAAGTGCGGCGATATAGATGGCAATAAAATAAACCTACCCTTATTTTCGCTCCTCATACTTCCCATGTGCAAAGGGATCGTACAGGAGAGGTAAGAGTGGTGGACAAGGATAATGGCGTAATAGCGACAGTAAAGGACATCGTCACTCTTAACGCCTCGAACTTAAAACTACTCTTACAAATCTGCCCAGACATTACTAATGCCTGTAACAGGTAGATTAAGTATCCATGCTTCACTTGAGTGTACTATCAGAATTACTACAACAGCCTTTATATTATATTTTTAACCCTTCGTAAATTATTAAGGTTCAATCTGCGACGTTAAGCCCCTCCTCAGAATAAGAAGGCTTGCCCTCCAAGCACTTATACACCTATATCGCTAACGGAATCTACTGGCCTAATTAACCCGATGTTTCTAAAGCGGCAAAGGGCGTACGCTCTGAGAATTATCGTGGCAAAAAGTTTCCCCGAAAGTTTTGCTAGGTAATCGTTGTTAAGCAGCGTGCTCCGCCATACGCCTGCTGTTGCCAGCTCATGAAACTTCAATCTGTTTGCGTTTATGAGAAGTTTTAATGACTAAATGCTATTTAAGGGAGCGATTTTTGCCGGCTGGTACGACTTCGCTTCCAAACAGGTTAAGCTGTTATTACGCCAAGAGGTAAACTATTTCAGAAGCAACACAAGCAGAAATCTCCATCGCGGAAGTCTTCTATTTAACTATTTAATGTGAACTAAAAGGACAGTGACAAAAATATGTAACGTGATTTTGAAAGTTATGTCTTAAAATAAACTGCAGTATTTCAACAGCAAATGAAAACAATATATCGGTACTATAATTCACTTTCTTAAAAAATCGGACTTCATCCCGCGTCAATACTTACAAAACAAACGCTTATCTAAGTAAAAAAAGCCTATTTCAAGCGCTTATACGTTGGAATGGGACAAACACAAAAAACACATAGCTTCATAAAAAAAGATGTTCAAAATCTAGTCCATTATTGTCCACACAAACTTTTATTCCAGGAATCACGGAGACTCGCATTTGACCGTTTATTGGATATAACTGAACAATCTTCTTACTGAACTTATCTCAATCTCATAGCACCTATAAATAGTGCTGCAAAAAAATTAGTTTTATTTTGTTTTAAATCACCAACAAATCGCGACGTGGGTACATTTTCCCTACAAATTCAGTCTGTTTTAACTTACAAACCATCGCGAAAATAACATTAAAAAAAAAATTAAAAAAAAACATACGAACCGCATTTCTAAGAGGAAACAACATAGAGCTTATAGAAGACTTTTCACAGATATTCAACCACAAAAAAATGAAGAACAAGTCTGCTGGTTCCGATTCAGATTATGGCCAAGTCAGCAGTGAATCTGATGAAGAAGATGTCATCGATGGTGACTATCAAGAGCGGCAAATGAGAGAACTGTTTTCAAAAACTTCAACAGAACTTGATGTAATAGAAAAAGATGGCATAGGTCAATCCGCTAAACCGACGTGGTTCGAAGAACAATCATATAGGTTAACTGTATATTAACTGTGGTATCTCGTTGGAAACCCAACACCTATGACATTCTTGCTAAAGTTTTGTTCATTCTCCCTTTAAAGGCAATAAATATACGCGTTGGGGCAGTGTTAATGAAGATTTGGCAAAAAGGAATTTTGAAACTTTAATAACTGGATTTAAAATTAAGGCCTGAAGATGCAATTAAGAACAAGAAAATTAAATAGATGACCATTCAAAATGGAAAAAACATAGTTCGTAAAACCAATAAATATTTTTATCAGATTTAGTGGCAGCTAGCTATTGCAAATGCAGAGCTCTGTTATTTCGTCGTCTAGACTTGGAAAGGAATGTTTATATAGAAAATATCAAGAGATAGAAACCTTTGAGAACAAAAAATGTTGACGAAATTAATATCGTTTATTAAAAATAAAATGTTTAAATATATATTGAATAAATAATAATACGATTATACTTATTCTAATAAAACTCTTTATTTTTATAATGTACTTTATAAATATATTAACAGTAATKGTCATTTGTCTGCATTACTTCACKGAAACAAAGAWCTTGATAGTTTGACTTTTTACAGGATGAAGATGTATGAAGTATGACACCTCTCTAAATATCTTTTAAGCTTGCGCCATAAATAGGAGATTGAAACATACCACTCCTAGATGCTATTTTTTATTATTATTTTGCGTAGATTACGCGCTTGCCTAAAGTTTTCCACTATTTCAGCTCGGGGAAAAAGACCGAAGCTCGAAACTCAATAGGCTTCACATCAGAGACACATGATGATCTCGTTTGAACACGAGGCAAGGGCATAGCGTCTCCGTGTACTACCAAAATGACGATATATCATTTATTGCGGGATATGAGATTTTATCTGTAGGCTGTAACCTGTGAAAACCAAACCGAATAAGTCGTACAAGGTTGTCCTTGTTGTAAATGTAAATTGTAAATAATAGTGCAACCGGAATATTATTAGTTTGTTTTAGGCTTTGCTTCACATCTAGGGTTGTTCTTGCGTTATGTTTGCACCATATTCCTGTTCTGATGATGCAGGGAAGACGTCGATCAAATTCCTAAAGAACGACGCGATCAAAGACGAAATTATCAAAATTTCAATCTGACACTAGGGTTATTGTTGCAGAAGTAGTAAGGTAATGGTAAGGTTTTAATTACGGCTTGATAAACCAAATTATTTACTGGACAAACATGTGAAAATGAACAGCGTGAAAATTAAAAAAAAATATATAAATCAGGAGCGCCAAATTGGAACAGGTCATCTTCCCCATCACAAGAATTCTGGTTCGACCCCGCAAACCTGCAATTACCTCTTCCAGTCTCCAACCGCTAGAGACAAAGAAACCCCAAATCACGTCATTAGTATTCCCGAATCGGTTCAAATTCCTCTCAAATTTGCATTAAATCCCGGCGGCAGTCGCTTAGAAAACGAAAGTTCAGCAGCGTTCAAAAGCCAAACTTCTGTAATTGCGCTGGGCGTGGTCGTACCCAGCAAGTGCAGAAAGTTGCAGGGCAGACGTGTTTTCAGGGTGGCTCGTCCCCGGACCTGTGCATACCCTATTTAGTTACTGTTCCACGTCATAAAATATTCATAACCGCATCGTGCTGTGCCTCCACGTGCAGTTTGCCGAAGGAAATTTATTCCTGGGGTGGTCTGACGCTTGTTAGCGCCGTGTGTGGGCAGTTAAAGCTTGTTATCGCCAGAGGAAGTCCTTGTTGGGAATTGTGTTGTTTAAGACGTCAATACGGAAAGGTCGAGTCATAAAATTTTTCGTATTAGTCCCTAACCTAGTTGAGTTAGCACCTAATGAAATAAAAATTGAAATTCGAACTCTCTCTCGAATTGTTAAAATTAATTAATTATCAACGTCTAAAACATCGATTTTTCAACAAAACTTACTTAGTAATCCCACTTTGCAAGAGTAACAAATAAGGAAACTGTTTTCTGTAGGCAACAATACTTTTGTTTTACATTAACCAAAGAAAATGCTATTGCAAGAAATATTTGCTGCAGTTAGCAATCGAAAAAGAGGTTTAGACAACAATATATTGTTATTTCGAAAATCTTTGCCCCAGTCAATATGAAATAAACTGCAATTGTAATAAATACCAACTTGTCAAAATATCCACATTGGAATATCTAAAAATAGGTACAACTTTTCGTTTAAGTGGGGGCAATTTTGGTATGATTGTGCCTATATGTAATTATGGACAAACACAAAACGTACTACTTATCTATGTTTTAAGTGGTGAGGTTTACGATAGAAAATTGTGGGTTGAGCAGTTATAGCAATACAACTCTCTTACCGTTATTGCAACCCTGCAATAAAATTTATCTTTCATCTCGAACAGCAGGCGGCCCCTCACAAGTTACCGCAAATAACCGGATTACCATAAATTTAGGTCCGATTTTTGGAAGATGGTTAAGCAGGGTCGGATTATTTAAAGTCACTACCGGTCAAACCAAAACTAGCATTCAGTCTTAGTATTTCTGTGCGCGAGACAAGAGAAGCGAAAAATGTTCCGTCCTTGGGAACAAGCTGCTCCGAGTACCGCTCAGAATGAAGTTGCTGYCGCTGACATGGAAGTGCAAATTCAAGAAAACAAGAGGAATCGTCGTTACCTTACCCAAGATGCCAAAGGAATCATAAAAAATGTATACAATTTTTTGATAAAAAAAAGAGTGCAGTGCTCCGTTAAAAGTAACAAGTGAAATGGTTGGTGTCCCCTACACGACTGTGAGAGATATTATTGAAAATAAAGGCAATTGAAGAAACTCACGCAATTCGGAGAAATTTCTAAATATATCAAAAGAGCTTGGGATAGAAATTAAAAAAGTGATTTACCAAATGTATAAGGAAAATAAAAACTACGGCAAGTCCAAAATTAAAACTTTTGGAATTAGGATACGATATAAGTTATTGCGAAGAGTGGTTTAGAAAATATTTGAGGAGCATCGGTTTTAGTTATAGTACATTAAACCAACTTTTGTCCATAATGGAATCAACCCGACTAAAAAGAATGAGATGGGATTATATAAACGAAATCAGAAGGTACCGCCAAGAAAATCGTAATATCGTATATTTGGATGAAACGTGGTACGGCACCCACCACTTGATAAAAAAAAGGTCTGACAGATGGAACAAATAACTGCGTTCTGCAAGCACCACCTTCGAGAGGAAAAAGAATTATAATTCTTCATGCGGGAAGAAGTGATGGATGGAAAATGACTGTCAGCGAAACAGATCCAATATTGTTCTGCTGACTACCATTGCAACATGGACTCTGCACTTTTTGAAACTTGCTTTCAGCAGCAGTTACTGCCAGGGCTACCACCAGGATCTGATAGAAATAATTGGTTACATAAAAAAGAATAAAATTACAATTCCGGATGGAAAAGTTACTAAAATAATAAAAAATCTCAACATACCTAAACAATATCGAGTTCATGAACTAGCGAAAGGACATGGACATATAGTTATGCATTTGCCCCCGTATTATTGGGTCCTAACCCAATTGAATTATAGTGGAGTACGCTTAAAACAGGACTACGAAGAAACAATACATGTCCGCGTTTAAGTTCGGGAGTTGTAGATTTAGTGCGTAGAGAGGTAAGTAGTATAACGAAAGAACTGTGGAAAAGCAGTATTAAGCATGTTATTGAAATTGAAAATAGCTATATTCAAAATTTTATAATACATGTTAATGATGATGCTAGCAGTGACTCAGAATTTGACAGCAGTGACGATGATAATAATTAATATACTTAAGTTATGTCGGTGTAAACTTTTTTGTAAAAATATAATATATGTATGGAATAATTATTTTTGTATTTAGAGCTTTAGATAAAAAAAATATATATTCTTATTATTTTCTTTTAAAATACTTGTCTTTTATTTACATATTTAGTTATGTTAACCGTTAACCGCATGTTTGCAATAGTTTTTTGTTGCGCAAACTATGAGAGACCTGAAGCTCATTTTTTGAATCGATTATCAACCTTCGCGATATCAGTTTTAATTTAAAAAAAATCGAGTGAATCTCAACTGATCGATCAATGTAATCTAGTTAAGTAGCGACGAGTTAATATAGATTCTTGTAAACAGGTAGTTATGCCCTTAGACGGTTATTTCTAAATTAGTCAAAATGCTTTGATAGTGATTTGGGGGCAATTACACTTATTGCCCCACTTCTGTATCCGCGCCAGTACATATACAGGGTGTTGCAAATTAGTAGGTCATCCCGTTAACCCTAGATTCTTGAGGCCAGAATATGAGGATTTTGTTATTGGTAAATTTCTGAAAAAACGCTTCATTTAAAAAGTACAGAGTGTCCAAGTTGATATTTAAAAATCGTTTTTTCACGATAAAATCCACAGTTTTGGAGGTATCGAGTTGAAGTTTGGTACGAGTTTGTAGCATTTACATCTAAGTGTACACATATTGTTAACATTACTTTAAAAACAAATGAATATCGGGGGCTTGTAACTTTCTAACCCCCCCAACTTTTCTTGACGTACGCCCGACTAATGGGCAGAATTTTTTTCTAGTACACAATTTCACTTTTTTTGGTCTCGTGTTTTTTAGACAAAATGCTTAGATTCAGGGATAAATGCCGTTTTGATAAACTTTCCATCTTGTCTATTAGTAATGATGATTTTCTTCTCGTAAATGGTTAACATTATTGATATATTTTCCACTGTAATATGTAAAGGCAAATTATTGCTATATTAGAGCTCAAATTATGTATTTTTTAAACATTTTTGTCTTTAATGCTCAAACCAATAGTTAACAAGTTTTCTAAGTAGGCTTGGAAAAAGACATTTATTACTAATAGGCAGGGTTGAAAGTTTTACAAAACAGCGTTTATCTTTGAATCTAAACACTTTGTCTAAAAATTGCAAGGGACCAAAAAACTGTTTTTACAGTATTATTAATATTAATTTAGGGATACACTAAGATTTAAATACTACAAACTCGTACTAAATTTCAACTCAATAACTCCAAAACTGTGGATTATATTGTAAGAAAGCGATTTTTGAATTTCAACTTTGATAACCCGTATTCTTTAAATGAAGCGTTATTCAGAAATTTGCCAATAAAAAAATTGTCATATTTTGTTCTCAAGAATCTAGGGTTAAAGAGATGCAACACACTGTATATAAATGCGAAATGCTGAAAGGTAAAGCATCTGCATGTTTTGTAGCATACTGTGCACAAACTAATAACCCAACGTAACTTCTACGACGCAGATCAATTCCAGAATGCGGTTATTGCAAGCAGTTTCCTCTCATCGACCCATTTCTACGCTCCATTTCTGTTGGGATCATAAGATTAGATAATTTCAGAGCAGGATCATCGCTCCATGAAAGGCGAACTGCCATTTATTACGACCTAAATGCATTGTGCATGCAGGACTAGTCGGAGTTGGATATGAACGTCACGATTCTACTTCGAACTTGCTTGTCAATCGTAAAACGGGGCGCACTCTGTCTTCCATGCAATTATTTGACTCAAGCTTAAATCAAACTTGGGGTGCAACGGTAGCACCAATTAATAACTGATGACAATGGGAAAATCGCGATGGATTGTGCTTAGTTGGATGCAACCTCTGATGGGCACAACTCTTTGGTAAGGAATCTAATTAATTTATCCAACAAACTGTTCATATGAATATAGTACTACAAGAACTTGACGGGCCTAAGTTTCAAGCTTCTCCATATCTTCATGCATGAAAGGTGTAACTTTTTACTGTTTTCGACAGAAAACAACACAAAAGGGATAAAAAATATCAATATACGGCAAAAAAAATGCGTGTTAAATTTCCCTAATATTAAATTGGGTTATTCGATGACACCTTACACTTTGTGATAACTAATATTTTGAATTTTTGCAATACAAATTTTTAAATCTGGAGCTTTTTGTTCTGATTTGTGCTTCGATGTGGCAATCCTCTTAAGTAGGGGTCTGATGGCTGTGTCTCTCGAGAGCAGAAAATGGTGGCGCTCGCTAGTGCTGGCCAAGATCTATTCTATTATACTACTACAGGTTGCATTTGGGTTCCAGTCAATAAGAAGCAGTTTGCGTCACCTGGCGACTAATTCCATCTCGTCTTTATTGATTGACACGTATGTTACATACCAACGCAATACATGAAATGCAGAAGATAATCCTTAATTGCTTGAATAGTGGTCTTTGCGGATTCGATTTTCCTTGAAAGCGGGATGATTAAAAAGATATAATATGAAGCAGAAGCGATATATAGATGTCAGATGCGGTCATGTATGTAGGAGATGTATTTTACGTTTCAAATTCATCTCGTAGGCTATAACACCTTTCATACATCTATAAAAAAATAAAAGCTGCTACTGAATATGTATACATATGATATAATGAACATCTAATGTTACTATATGTAATGGATATCTAGTAGAAGTTTATAATAAACAATTTTGTTTGAAAAATGTATTTGCTTTACAAGCTGTGCATTGGAACTTGAGAAAAACATCGGTAGTAAGAACAATTAGTCGGCAGCGAGTAGCGCAGATAGGAAATATCAAGTATTTATGGTACAAAATGCCTACGTATTTGGGACATATCGCGATGCGAATAACGTCAAGATGAAGGGGGGGGGGGGTCTTGGCGCTGTGATAAGTTTGGGAAGAAATTATACTCAATATATATACTACTCTTGTTATTGTACGCACTGTTTAGAAATTATACTAAACATCACGTAGAACTGCGCTAGCTTTTCATGTATTCGCGTTCATAATCTATAAATATTTTGATGGTACAAAGCACGTGATAGCACTTACTCAATTAGTTAACTGTTGTTATTGTGGATATTTTATAGAAAACGAACTGAAATATCACATGGAGAGGCTGAGCCAGAAGATAAAACATTTTAAATTGAATGGTATATGGGTCTGTGCAAAACGAATCGGAGTAGTATATATATTTTCAGATTTATTTTAGTGTTGTAGAAATGCAGAATTACTTCTACTTCTTTTAAGTTTTACAACGATTAATGTCAGTTATGAATGCTCTCTAGGTTTGCATAATACTGAACGAAATAGACTTATTTTCACGTCAAGTAAATTAGGTTGATCAATAGCTGAAACACCTGTGGGAGGTGCTACAATTTAACATGCTCAGTGCTTTATATCTGCGTTTGTTACAATTAATTCAAATAAATTTGAAATGGACTATAATATTATATATAGGAAGTAGTTCCCATAATGGCAATGTCAGTGTAATGCTGACAGATGATTTTGCTATCTAATTTTCTACTAAAATAATAGCACTGTTATTTTTTTATCACAATGAGTTTTGAACAACTTAGTTAAATCTTTGTTTAATGAAAACCAAAACGATGTACTGTTAAGGTACTTTAAATATAACCTTTAATTTCTGTAGCCTTTTTAATTTTTTTGTTTTATATTTAACTTATGCCATTTCACGTATCAACATTTCAAGTTATGAAATTTACGTTTTACGTGTTCTTATTCTGTATACGATCATTTAAAAGCAGTAAAAAAGTTATACTAGTTGGTCAAGGGAAGACAACCTTGCACCTCTGTGATCGGTATTAGGCATTTCAGTATTATGTCACAGTCCCTTTAAAAATGGAGGCTGTTGGCACACAAAGCCATTGTTTACATGGAGTTCTTACGGGAGACAAACTTTAAGATTTTTTTATGTATGTTCGGGGCTGAAATTAGTAGCGTACTGCATATATTTAGGTTTGTCATGATTAGCTAGATATACCTGTGTAATTTTAACGCAATATTTGGCGTAATAAACGAGAAAAAGATTGTTGAAGGTGACGTTGAACTTCCTGTTGGCAGGTTGACACACTCCCTGTCCCTATATTTACATCGAAAATGTTTTGTGTTTTGTCAGTTGTCAGAAATAAAAACAAGATGGTTGATATATGCTGTTATTTGTTGTGATTGTTGTTTTGATTCGTACTGCACAAAATACACTGAACAAGTTAATATATCATGGTTACATATAATACGCCGTATCTACTAAAATAAACAATAGTTTCAGTGTAATGGATCTAGTTTAATATAGACTACATGATGATTACGTGTTTTATACTCGCCTCAAAGTAAAACAACTGTCTTTATTCCGCACTATTTTTCACTAATGACAGCGTGTATTGCACTAAAATTATATACATATATCCAACTAACCATAACGAATCTAAATATAGGAATTAGCTTAAAATTTCGTGTCACAATATACTGAAATAAATTTGTAAAACTTTCCTCCCATAAGAGCTCAATGTAAACACTAGCTTTGTGTGCCAACAGCCGCCATTTTTAAAGGGACTGAGGTCACGTGTTCTGAACTGCCTAATGCCCTGTGGTTTTTATGTATTTTGTAGCGTAAATGAATCCCTTAGCACCTATGCTGCACGTATGCCTTTGGCTTCCCGCTGTATATTTTTCAGTCATCTTCCAGTTGTAAATTGTATACTGTATGTTGTCCTCAGTATGCTTATTTTACATGCAGATTAAAGTTTAGCTGGTATTACAAGGTCCCAGCGACATGCATCATTACGACCATGGCACAAGCTGCCGATCTGTAGTATCAACAATATGACCTTGGCCTCATCATCCCAGATACTTCGACATGTAGTTAAAAGGCGGTGAAGCAATGACTGTTTCAGAACTTACTTCCCTGTGTTGGCCCTTTTCATGCCCAACGACATGAACTGCAGCATCCTGCAGTATGCCGCCGTCGCCGGATTGAATATTTGACTGCTCTGTATTCTATTGTGGCGCAGATTCCCCAATATCAGCGACTTTACGACCGAATCGTAAAGCGAGTAGTGCCACAACCCGGGACCCATTTATCTGGTTTTGAGGGAAACGACCTTGGCCAGCGTTTTCTGCCAGACTACAAATTCTCATCCGAGTAAATAGCCCCAACGAACGGGGTGTACACATAAATTTCACCTTAAAACAACGCACCTCCCCGTCGTCACCCCAGGAAAACACTACACATTTGCATTATTCATCGAACGGCGTGCATGAAATCCTTACGTGAGGGGTGCCATTAGTGACACTCGGCCGGGGGATATTTCTCGTTGGTAAATTGAAACGCTCCCGTGGAYATGAAGCAGTTTAGGATAATACGATTTGGCGTCTAATATTTACGTCCAATCAAAATCTAGACGTCTGGGCCTCGATGGTTCGTGCTCGTTTTCTCGGGGACCCGCGGTAATTTCGTTCCGGGGGTAATTTCAGTTTCAGATTCGTTACATCGGATGTAACGCCTATTAACTTGGGATTGGACGGGGCTCTTGAAGTGTCGGGGTGGATGTCGCCTCGGCTGTTTTTTGTTCGCAAGCAAATTGCTTAATGTGGAGCAGAGGTGTCTCTGGGTGTATACGAAGCAGCGGCGGGTTCTTTCAATGCAGGAAGGCGACCCATAGGCAGCGGCGACTTGCAAGGTGCTGCGGAGCTGCAGAACCCACAACACTTTTATAGTTTATTGCAGTAACGAGGTAATTCTAATAGCAATGAATGTGCGTGAGTTTTAAAGCATGCATGTGTAGCAACCCAAAATTTAGATTAATGAAAATGGATAAATCTGTCACTTCATGTGGCCATTACTCCGAACGAGAGGTGTGTCTTACTCGAACGTTAAAGAAAACAGCAGGCCAGCAAGGGCTAGGACAAGAGGCAAGGGCTGTAAAAGAAATGGGACAGTCGGGCATAGAGTGTGCTAGAGGTTAGCACGAGAGTATGGCTCTGTGTATAAGTGTGTGTGATGTAGTGCTCAATGGTAGTGGTGTGTCCACGTGAGCATTATGGATAAGTTGCATTACCTGTGTGACAGGTATTTATAGAGGTATATGCTTATTGAAAGGGGTACTATGTGTATTGGCCATTATTGTAATTGTGTGGGCGCCGGTGGGCGCAGGACTAATTAGTAGTCCGGTGGCAGTGGCCACGAGACCAAGTGGGTCTGTGCAGCAAGTGACTGCGGAGGTTTATGGCAGTTCCTCCACCCTATAGCTATAGGAGTCCTGGACGGCGTGGTCTCGACCATCCTGTCCGTGACCTGCTGCTAGCGGCAGTAACCTGGCCAGTGTAAGTGCCAGGAGTTCCTCGCAGATGGAACAGAAACCTCTGTATACCGTTATTCCACCAGGGGTTTTAGGTGGTTTAGTGGGTCCGTACATTCGGCCAATGTATGGAATGCCTGGTTGAAAGACTGGGGCTTAAGGGTGGCAATCCCTGCTAATCATATGTTACAGGTTGCCGGCCTACGTGTGCTTCATCCGGTTCCAGAGGGCCAGCGCAAGGGTGCAGGGCACCCGCCGTAAGTTAACTATCCATCTCTGTATGATTATCTCGCTAATGCGTCATTTATTTGTATTTCCATGTTGTGTTTTGATTGGCTGCCCGACTGGTCTAATTAAACGTGCTAGCCTTGTCCGTCACCCGGAACTCGAGTGAGGTAGTGGTAAGAAAGGGAGTGAATGTGATATAAGAATAATATATATACAAATTATTTAACACTAACCAATAACGACTAACATACGCCCATCTCTATTTTGGATGCTACACATGTTTGAAAACTTTCGAGGTACAAGTGTAAATTTTAACAACTGTCTAAATTTACTATTGTTTCAGTGCTTCCTCGATAAATAATTGTTCTCGTTTGATATCTATCAAATTAAAAAAAGCGGAAGAGAAATACTTATCTTAATGGTCATTTAAATAGACTATTTAAAAAAACCGTTCTTTAAATGTTGAAGTGTATGCATCCAAAGTCGGTGTTATTAAGTAATTAATTACAATTAGGTGAAAAAGTAACTGAATTCATCTCGTCGTAATTGCAGCAATTGTAATGCATTTGTAATTTAATTACTCGTTTTGTTACAATTACAATTATATTCGACAGAAATATCTATTTGTAATATTTTCTGTTGAAAGCTTAAATCTATTGGATACCAGTAGGCAAGTAGATATTGAAAAGACCGTCTCAACAAGCAAAACTATTTTGCAGAAAAATCGTTACAGTGCTTTAGCAAAGCTTAATTTATTTGGACTAGTGTCAGTCGACCAAACGTTCGATGAAGTAGAACGCATTTGCCTTAAAAAATTAAATCCACCATACTGGATATCACATTTTCACTGTTTCAACTATCCTCAATTAAACAAGAAAAAAACGCTTGTGTTCGTTTGTGTTTTATAATTGTGAAGAAACACTTATATCTGAGATACGCTTTGCCAACTACTTTTAATTATTGAAAGGTAGTGATCTAAGAAATGAAAATTTGTAATTTTGTGCCGAGCTTTGGGATTTAATTATAACAAATATTAAAAATGCTTTGGATATACTATAGCTCACAGTCATTTATTCAGAAGACCTTAAGTTTCTGCGACCTGTTCCTTATCAGTTTCAACTTAACTAGATCATTTTGACACAAATAAAGAAAATTATGTGGCAGTTAGAGACTCATCAAGGGTAAAGTCCAAGAACTTTTTTGCCTTCAAATGATAATAATTAAACTTCTAGGATATGCACTGACAAAGTTTTGATAATATGGATTGTGCATAGCCAGATGATGGTCAAATACAGAATTTTTAGCTTGTCTGAAGATAAAAATTTACTATCTGTAAAAACTATCCTGAAATATTTAGGATTTACAAAAAGTATAAGTCATGTTATCCTCATTCGTTCCCCTTGAGCGAATATTTAGATAACAAGAAACTTACGACTACGGTCATGCTTGATTTTAGCCAGATTTTTGACGCTATTGATCACAAACTCCTGTTACACTATAATGGTTTCGATACATGTGTTATAAATTTATTCAGAAGTTATTTGCGTGATAGAATAGAAGTAAAAAAAATTTTCTTTGTCGGACCCATTTACTGTCAATTCTGTTGTTCCCCAGGTCTCAGTTTTGGGATCCATACTTTTTTTTTCTGTATACGTTTCAAATTTGCCTTCCGTTTTCCGTTACTGTAACTGTCATTTTTACTCAGATGATACCCACAGTATTATTATTTCCTGATTTCTGAGCTATTTGATGCAACAAGCAGGATCAATGCAGAATTAACAGACTTGTATTGAATTTATGCTAGCCATGCACTAAGCCTCTACCTTGATAAATGGAAGTATATGCTAATTGGAGATAAACTTAAAGATTACATTAAACTTTATATACATAACACACCTGTAACATTTTGTGAAACATCCAAGAACTTGGGAATAATTTTTGATCCCGAATTAAGATTGAGTATTGTATATGCATCTGACCTATTCAAAAGAGCTTGTTTAAAGCTGTTATATCCATATAAACATATTCTAGACATCAGCACTAAAAATATGTTATGCAATTGGGTATTTGCCATGTATTTATATTTTATTAAATTGCATACTAATAGGTAGCATCTAATCCACATAACAGCTGAGACAGCTTATAAATTCGAAAAAGTGGTTCGTAAAGTGTATTTTTAATTTTAAAAATGTGAATATTTAAAGGGACCGCCGAAACGCGAACATATTGGCCCTTAGGTCGGGTGTCTTGTAAATGGCCGCTTGTTTACGTCTGGGGTCAGCGCGTCACGCGTCAGCCTCAGCCCATCAAATCATCAGTTTGATATTATTATTATCTTATTGTTATTTGAAAAACTGTTGTTTTTAAGACTTAACGATGGTTTGTAATCTACATTAATGAAATTAATATATAATATTATATTAAATTATTAGTTACTACTTTGAGTTATAAGTTTGCTCAAAAATTTAATAGGACAATTAACCCTGACCAGATTAGATGTAAATTTTTGAACTTTTTAAGCAAAAAATTATGTTTTATTGTCAAAATAATTAGGTATAAGCGAGGGTACGAGTAACATATTATTGTTTTAAAACTTTTCAATCTTTCTAGCTGCTTATCCAAACAGTAAATGTAACTGATTATTTGAAATTACATTAATTGCAGTTAATTACAAATTACCCAAAGTAATTGTAATTGTAATCAATTGTGAATCATTGTGGAGTAATTTTAGCATCACTGTTCAAGGTGTTTCCTTGCATTATTTAATAAATTACTCCTTAATAAAGTGGAGTTCGCTGGAAGAGGCCCTAAATTCCCACAATAGCTACCACCAACCCTTTAAATGAAAGCATTTCCATTCCACCTTTTACACAAAATAACCATTCACGAGCAGGTAGTGCAAGGCTGGACCCACATATTATAAAGGACAAACCATCAAGCTTCACAATGCCCGTTTCCCAAAAGTCGTTTAACAGCTTTATTTTCTTCGCCCCTGGAACGCAACAACCTCAACTCTCGTCACCGGTTCGCACAAGACACGGGTATAAAGTGGACGTCAGCGCGTGGTCCATACAGGGCCCCAAATTAATTAATTACAAGCCATACAAGGCTGATCCCCACCGACCGTGGACGCGGACACACCGGCCGAACAACTGAACCAGGATTTTCCGTTTCCCTCCTTGTGCAGTTCGCTCTCTGTCCGATCGTATTCATACTAAGTGTTTATTCGTGTTTACGTCAAATGTTACCTCCTTTTAAGTCAGGATTAGATGTAAATTTGGTGGTTGTGGTCTATGCAATTGGAGTCTGCTGGGAGAGGAAGTGGGATGGTGTTTAGAGACAAACACGGAAGATTTAGATGCACCTCATGCTGGGAGTTCCACAGGCAAAGATTATTGCTGGTTCAATTTTGGTTTCGTTTTTAGCTAATCGAGGACTAACGTTCTTTAAGAGGGGCGTTTACCTAGAGCGAAACGGGTCATTTTAAGCACCTGCCGTTTTACATTTTACCGAGTTATTCGAAACTTTTTCGAAGTGAAATTTCGACATGGTCATGACAAAAGATGTAGCTACAACGTAGAGTTCGGGTTTTTTCTGAATTTGGTAGGGTAATGTAAATATTTGTTGTTATATTTTGCTTAAAAATGCGTATCTTTGGCGAGCTATTTCTCGAAAACTAAGGCATATAAACGAAAAATTCGAACTCCACGTTGTAGCTACATATTTCTTTGTACACTACCAAAAACATGAGCACGATAAATGAGTAAAAACATTCAAAAAATATAAAACCGCAAACCCTTCCGTCACGAGAGCGAAATGCGAATGCCCATCCCCACCAGGTCTGTCGCGTGGTATCCTGTGAATAGTGAGGCTAAGATACAATCCTGTCGGGAATGATCCATCTATTCCGATATGACTGGATTTCTAAGATTGTATGTCTAAATACACGTGACATAATGTTAAAACCTCTTTCACATTAATTTACTGTCTGCCGAAGCAATGGGGAGGCGGAAGGAAAATTATTATAAAAGTTCCTCCAGAAATCATTGTCGACATGCTGTTAGAATGAAATGTTATATAGTTCATATTTACAGAAATAAATGGGTTATTCCATATTTTGAATAACCTGGTATAATATCATAGTAAGTTACTAATATCATTCTTACTTTTTTATGCACACATTACAGTCAGCAATTTTCCGAATATTAGTTTAGCCCGTCTGCTGCTCGTACATACGATCTTTGCGTGATTTCAACCTATCGGCTACCCTCTTACGTCCCATGTCCCGCTGGTAATATGGGTTGCATAGTTTACATTTCTGCCCGATCGCTCCAAGTAAATGCCCCCCCCCCCCCTTCATTATATATAAAAAGTAGGCCGTGCAATTTGAAGTAAAAAAACAACAAAAATCGTACATCAACTTGTGCGTCTATTCATGTTATATTTGTGTACAACAGTGAATTCAATTTTAAATGCAGGTGTGCAAAATGACTAGAAATGAAAATGAACAGTTGTCAAATAACACTTTGGACTTCGTTTTAAATAATTTCTTTATTGCTCGCAATTTATTTAAACCTGATTTTCCGCTGTGTCCTGTTGATGAATTTCATGATGCTCTTGAATTTGAATTACATGTGAATACAACGATTTTTATGCGCAACACCTATAGTCCATCATGTAACTTTAAGTTTGCTGATTATAATGCCATTAATAATAACATGAACGGGATAGATTGGCATAGTGAGTTGCAAACCAAAAGAAATACCACTGTCTTTGGAAAAGATATGGTAATAAGATGCACTATTTAACATTTAAAATACTTAGAAGACGGGGCAAGTGTCTCATTAACAACGACTATAGGAATTATATTGAAACTGCTGAAAGTAAAATTAGCGTGGAGCCAAAACAATTCTGGTCGTTTGCGTATAATAAATGAAAAGCATGTGTCGGCATTCCTGCTGTTATGAATGATTGTAATGGTACAGCATTTAGTTATTTTGATATATTGTTAATGTTTTTTGAAGTACTTTTCATCCTTATTTGTTGACTCGAATCCTGTTCATCGCAAGAGTTCATCTCGATCGGCTACAAATAATTATATATGTGCTCCCTCAATAACTACAAACGATATTAGGAATAAAGTACAAGCTCTTTCAAAACAGGGAATAGGCCCTGATATGATACCAGTTATTTTCATAAAGGAATGAATGGATAATTTGTTGACTCCTCTTGAGATAATTTTCAATAAAACATTAAGAGGTGTCTTGCCCAGAATCTGCAAAACTGCTGCGGTTTCTAGTTACCGCCCAGTATCAAAGCTGTGCATTTTTGCTAAAATTTTTGAATCAATTATATACGATCATGTCTTCTTTCACGTAAAATATCTGATTTGTTCTTCTCAGCACAGTTTCATGAGTGGACGCTCAGTGGTTCCTAACTTGTTTGTGTACACAGAATTTTTATTACAACAAATGATAACATTTACACTGATTTCAGCAAAGCGTTTGACAAAATTGATCATTTTATAATGCTTAATAAATTGCAAGACATTGGTGTGTGTTGATTCTCTTCTAGCGTGGTTTGAATCATATTTGTTTGATAGGAGTCAGTTTGTGAAGATTGGTAGGGTTAAGTCTGATCAAGTAGAAATAACATGAGATGTTCCTCAAGGATCACATCTAGGCCCTTTGTTGTTTAATATCTATATAAATGACATTGTTTCAAACATTCAAATTTTTTAATGTATGCCGATGATTTAAAAATCTATCGTTGTGTTTCTTCTATAGACTACTGCAAGCTTCTCCAGGAGGATATTGAATGGCTGAAATCGTACTGCCAGAGTAATAGTCTTTTTTTAACATTGATAAATGTTGCACGATATCATTTACCAGGAATAAGAGCATTATAAAATTTGATTATAGTATAAACGGTGGCTTGTTGAATAGGGTAAATTCAATTAGAGACTTGGGTGTTGTATTTGATTCAACGATGCTATTTGGTGAACATATTTCCTATATTGTAAGGAAGGCAAATAATGGTGGATTTATTTTTAGAGTTTGTTCTGAATTTAGAAAATGTAAATCTTTTAATTCTTTGTTCATGGCTTACGTCAATAGTATTTTGAACTATGCTTCGGTTACTTTTCGGTTACATTAATAGGCTTGAGCGGATTCAGAACAGGTTCCTTAGATATGTTGCTTATAAACTTCGTATGGATCTGCATACATCTTTGTAGTTACGTGTATAATAGCTATTTCTTCTTTTATTGTTTGTGCAAATAAAATATTCCGTTCTCAAATATACGTCTATTACTCGGACATCCCATATGTACCATACCACCTTTACGGATAATCTAGTGAACTATCAGTGGTATACAACCTTCTTCTCTTCAAAATTTAATCTGGGTTAAGCTGAATAATAAATTAGACAGAAAAGTATAATTCAGCTTTAAGACAGTCCTTCTTCCGCTACACACGTGGAAGTGTGTTATGCTGGACGCTTTCTCCGTCTGAAGGAGATGAAAATTGTAAGTAATTGAACATTATTGTTATTTTTATAACCTAACATCTAATATGAGTGAAAATAAAAAAAGCTGGTAATCCTTAACTAGTACATTCTGTAGTGGTTCTAATTTTTAGGTAAACAATACAATATACAATACAAGCGCTTTGTTGTTGAATTTTATTTAGAAGAAGTTTTTGTTGCGAAAATAAATTCTCTAACTAGCGAGATGATCTTTCTTGCAGAATCATTAATTGTGATTTTTTCGGGAGCTTAAGCAAATCAATAATGTTATACCGAGGTAGAAGAAAAAAATAGATAATTTCCATTGTAAAATTGTTCTTGAGTATCAATTTTATGTTGATTATTTCAGTTACCTCTGCCTCAAGGGACATACAACAAATCAGAACTCGATTTCCAAAGGCATCGGATTAGCTGCAATTGAAACTTTTTGATCAACAATATAATACTGCTGAAGCAGCTCCATCTGAACTGGTGATCCTAGCTACAGACAGATGGCAGGGAATGTCGATACTCTCCAGAGAATTCTAGAAGTTTTGTTAGCGTCTGGAAGGTGTCGCTCTCGATGGGGGTATAAATAGCCCGACAGAGCGAGCGAGGGCAGTTCTGAATTCGAATACTGGTTATCGAACGAGTGAAACGCATAGTGAAACAGGTGTTTTTAGAGATGGTCTGATTTAGTGACTTAGTAGAGTTTAGACTTAGTGTATTTGAAACAAGTGTTCTAAATAAAAGAAAGTTAGTCCAAAATCCTCAGTTTTCGAACTCGTACGCCGTAACAATGCACCTGCTCTGTATACGTATATATATTCATAGACTCCACACGAGCTTCCCATATTGCAACACCCACTCAGTTACATGTAATGCATAAACTCATAGATCGACACACCCCTTTGTTGTTGCAGTGCATTCGAAATCGATAACCTAGCTAAGTGATTGCTAATTCAGGGACGGATTAATCCGAGTGCATTTGGATTAGGATGGGATACACGATACTTTGATTCCTCTCTCCGTTGTGCACTCCACCGAGCGATTACGGGGTATTGATTCTCTGATCTCATTTATGATTGTTGCATTAATTATGCAATTTCCATTACTGCTAACTTGCTGAAGTGATTAAGTGTAGCCCCCACTGCATCAAACATCTAATGGTTTGTACTCATCTGGTATTTTCTTAGCTGTGTTCCGCATACACAACAGATAAGGAATACTGAAGGATTAATCGGCAATATTTATATCAACAGTTCATGAGCTACAAGAAGCGCATGAGATATATATATCTCTCTCTGTATTAAACTGCCGTGACGTGAAGCTAACTACTCACAAATACATGTTACAGGAGCGGCACTGTTACGGGTAATAAGTTTCCAGCGTTATATCAATTGATATTCAGGTTGAACTAATGCATTCAAACTCGGCGCGATCCGACACTATCGGTTTAACTGCCCGGCACGAAGATTTAATTCGAAWCTCCGATAGTGCTCCCGTGTTTCAGCAGTTCGACCATTATACGGCGCAACAGGCTGCAGATTCGCTGCATCCTAAATTTCCGCTTCGGCTTCTAATGTTTAAATTCGTTTATGGCCGTGCGGCGCGCGAATAATCGCCCTCGAAGCGGCCATGTTCGAGACGACGGCTAAAAAGTGTACAACAGTTCGGCTACTTTCACTGGTAGGGGCTCCCGTAGGAGTACACGCCGGGGAGGGATACCTGCGATTTAACATTAAACGGTGGCGTGTCGTGTAATGCACTTCACGGGACTGTTGTGGTTGGATGCTTTAAATGAACAAGTTGAAACGACTGCTGGAAGTTTTCTGGTGGGAATTGGCTCAAGAAGGAGCTTTGGATGTCTGAATCGGCAGGTTTGAACGGAATGCAAATCCAAATGAAGGAGAGGACATCTAAGCGTAGAAAGCAGATACTGTTAGTTCTATTGCAAAAATTAGGAACCGCTACTCACATAGATTTAGTATCTATATGAAAAAGCGGTCATGTTCGAGTTTTATTAGTCTAACGACATACAAACGTTCGGTGATTAAAGCTTTTCGAGGTTCAGTGCTCTGATACTTTAAAATGTTACCATTCTAAGAAAATTGATTGGGTATGCCGCTGGTCTACATACTTGTGTACTTCGAAAATGAAACGGTCAAAAAGGGACGATTTTATGGCTTCTGAGTAAGCTTTTCTACGTTTGAAGCAAAACCTATAACCCTGGATAATGTTCTTCACTTCAGTATGGAGCTATTGCCTTATACTTATACTCGGAAACAAATTGTCTCGCATAAACAAACAAACCCTCTTGGATCGTTTAATACTTATACCCAGAAACAAATTGTCTTGCATACACAAACAAACCCTCTTGGAACGTTTAAGTTACAAACATGACTGTATCTACGATGTGTTTTTAAATTATTATGATATAAAAGGTGAATAACGTCCATAGCGATAAAACACAGCTACAAATAACTAAACTGGACAATCCCTTTATTTTATTTTTTTCTGTTGGCATATTCACTACATTGAAACTTTAGTTTAAACGCTATTCGTTGTAAATAATTATGATCCGGTTAAGGAATCTGCCAATTTCTCAAACTTCAGGTTAACTGGTTAACCTATTTTTCGGTTAACTAGTTTATCAAAGTTCTAGTTAGTTGGTCAACCGGCTAACCAACCAATCCTATGGTAAACCGATTAAACAATCTTTAGATTAACCAGTTATCCAATCTCCGGGTTAGATGGTTAACGAATCATTCGATTAATCGTTTTACCAATCTTCTGGGTACCCGGATAGCCGGTCTTCCAAATTTTGGTTCATCAAAGTTTGAGTTAACCGGTTACCCACTCTTATATTTAATTGATGCGACAATCATCCAGTTACCTTGTTCACCAATCTTCTGGTTAACAAGTCAAACAAACTTCTGGTTAACGAGTTAACCAACCTACTGGGTCACTAAACTGGTTGTCCGGTTGACCAATCTGCACGTGAACGTGTAGCCGCGCGAATCTTCCAGTCAATAGGAACACCAGCATTATAACTAGCCGGTTTATTCTAGGCAGACGGTAGGATTCGATTCAAAAGATTCCAGAACTAGATTATAGGACACTCTCAAACCTAGTAAAAATCGGTTCGCTGATTTCGGTTTTTATGTATTCTGTGGTATTTATGTACACGTATTGGTTAATTGCGGTGTGTATAGTTAAATATACTAAACGTGTGCAGTAATATATTCGCATATTAGAAAAATTACAATCAATTTAGAGAGTTCAAGGCGGAAATTTCACCATACCTTATTCTTACTCAATTCTATAGATGAATGAGACCATCAGCAGTGTATTGATGCAGCACTTCAAAACGGCTTACCTGAAACAAAATAATTTATTTCAAAATTAGGTATAACAATTTTGCACTAATTACAAGATTGGCGTTAAGTGATATAAGCAGAAACCATACTACACTCTCAGCCAGGGGTACACATTTTGATTCTCTTCATGGGGAAACGAATTAGTGTATCGTTAGTTTTTACAGCTTCAGTTTAAACTATATGACTAGACTAATTTGTTTTCTTAAAGATCTATCAATAAGAGGTTATTTAATTCGCAATAATGGCAAATAAACAGTGATTTTGAGATATGAACAAATAAAATAATTTGCTCCCTTAAAAACAAAAACAATTGCAGGTAAAGATGCAAAAATGAAGTTTCCAAGCTGATCCCAAGTCGGTAACAACACAACAGTCTATTTGCTCAGAAATCTTTCAAAATTGACAATACCACTCCTTCAGCTTCCAATTAGAAAATTAGTCAAATAGTAATCGGAGCTTCTTGTTCACATTTCCAAAAATCAACCTTCCACCGCGCAGGTGCCAGAATTGGCGACATAGGCGTCCCAAATAACAGATTACTTATAGATAGACAAATCCTAATTGTGGAGTGACAATGATTTCGACTTACAAAAACCTAACAATAAACAAGTTCACAGTAAAAGAACTGTACTGACTAGAAACTGATTCGAAGCAACCATATTTGAATAAACGGGCGTAAACCTATATATGAGTCGTTGCGATGTATCCAAGTGTACGAATGATTGCCTATTGCAGGGTGTAAGTGGTCGACTAAGTCTTGTTACAATCTATTAAAAACCATGCTGCTGCATCCCTTGAGTGGACCGTGCTAGTGAATAAATTGATTGTCCCACAACGGTCTTCAAGATAGGAACGTCAGTATCACTGATGGCCTGGAGAGATTGTATCTTATTCTGGCCAAGCTATGTCTATAGTAAGGGAATGAACTGACTTTTGCAGGAAAAATTCGACAAAAAATCTTGTTTTACAGGTATCTTTGTGCTCCATACCAAATTGAAGTCAGCCTACCTCCTCAGTCTGTATCGACGCCTCTGTTCTTGCTTCTTCGTATTGTCAAGTACCACAGAACAATTCGTGCTAGGGTAGTGTTAGTTGATGCAGGTAGTATATCCATCACAAATGTAAGTGTTGAATAGCCTTGTCTGAAAGCTCGAATATGGTGTACAGGACAGATTAGGTTGTCTTTATCATCCTACTTTCATTTAAAAATTTCTGGGCACGGTCTTTCTTCGATGTTTTTAGATGTAATCATAATGCCTTGTTTGAAAAATATCCCTTATGGATTAAAGGAAATTTTTTCGGAAATTGTATGTACTGTGGGAAGGAAAGTTTGATGAATAATTCGTGGTAAAAAAAAACACTTTCCGGTGCGTATTCTATTCAATACGTCGCGTGGCACCGTTTGTGACATATAAGCGAAAACCCTACAAGTGGAACCCTATATTTGTGCCCCTCCTTCCGTTCACATCCTGGAATAACACTATCAGGTTTCTAGAAATTTATCCTTAAATTGTTAGTTTATTTGATTTTACTGGTCAGCCATGTGCCCATGTAGCACTTAAACTAGGTACTAAAAAATTATTAAAAACCGAGTGATCACGTCTTATTTCTGAATTTCCTAGGCTGTAAATTTTGAAGGCAGGACGACAAATATGTAAATGGCAGGTGAAATTGTATGACGCCTGTCTTGTTATGTTTTCAGAATTTGCAGGCCGGAAAAAAGGCGAGGCACACTCTATTTAATCCGTTTTTTCCCAGCAACTTAGCACCAGACGCTCTCGTCATCCTTCCACTGTTGAACAAGATTAGTTGCCTGTAACCGTATCAAATTGATTGAATTGCATCACAGACCGGAACATTAAACTGTAAACCGAGCCCCGGCCTGAGCGTCGTCGACATGTTAAATAACCGGGCAATCGATAGCGATTTCCGGTTTTGTAATAAGGCGGAAAGTGGCGCGCGGGGGTTTTCGGAACGGGTATGTGCGTCCCGGAAGCTGGCAACGGCCTTTTCGGGGCTTTTAAGCCGCCGACGAAAAAGACTAAATCGCATGTTCGCTTTAGCCGCCATCGATTTTCTAAGTGTCATAATCTGCGAGAGAGATGTTTTCCAGGGAAGATGGTGTTTTTCGAGTGTTTCGTAAGCGGCCAGCTTTGGGGAAGCAGAGTGCTCGAATAATCAGTTTGGGGACATTCTACGAAATGTATTCAGGCTTTCGAATAATCTACTTTACGAGATCGGAATAAATTGGATATAAATTAAGGGACAATCTATGTTGATTTAACAAGAAATACTAGCTTATTTAGTCTGCGAACGAGGGCATATGAATTTGATGCGCCTGTTGTAAAGAATAGGAGTAGAAAAGCTACTGAAGGATATTGAAACTTTCAAAAGATTACAATTGTATCTGCTTCAGTAAGCTTTCCTTATTAGGCTCAATATAAACAATATTTGCATTGCGCCTCCCGTTGTGTACATAAGCCCAGATTTGTGCCATCTTATCTGCTGTGCTAAGAGACTTTGTAAGCAGAAACAGCTGTACAGCTTGCTCTGATGCAGACAACATAACATAGACATAGCCCTCGTTGAGGGCACCTGTCGGTTATTAAATGCCCACAATCGGATGGTCCACCGTTCAGATTGCAGATTCCTCACAGAGACGGGTTTGTGACACCGTTAATTGCCAATGGATGAGATGGCGTCGCTCACAGTTATAATTATCGCATACATATCGCCTCCTTTTTGCACTAGGTCTGTAGCTGTTTTAAGGAGGCTTTATAAGCCGAAACACAGATCGTTATGACGCAGACAACATGGCATAGACCAATTAATAATGTTTGCTATCATCTAAAAGTCTGTGATTACTGATTTTACAAGACGTTATTTGTTTTACAACTTTCACAGTATAGTGACAATGCATGGTGCGCCACTTAAAATTTAATAGACCCTGTCTATTAAAAAGGTTGGTACAAGAGTTCTGTGGATTCAGTTGCGCATCTTCCTGTTCACGTTTACAGGGTGCTTACATTGTAGGTATTCTTCCGACTACCATTTTGGGGTTGTTTAGAAAAGGAATATATTTGGCAAGTCCTTTCAATTACGACTTTAATTTATCCAGTATTTGTAAATTTTCGAGCAAAGCCAACAACCAAAAACATTTTGGGTGAGTATATTCTGCATTCCTTTTCTTTGATATTCACAGAGAACAAATAACACGTCAACCACTTTTTCGCGGTTAAACTATGTTTAAATACCCAATACCGCTTCAAAACTCATTGTTTTATGAAGAATAATACCAAATCAGCATTTGGAAACATAAGAACGTAAAAAAACTAAAACAGTTACCAAGGCTTGTAGAAACCTCCAACGGTATTGGAGATAGATAGATACAAATATATTTCGCCTGTGAAAAAATCCAGTTATTTGCGTTTTAAGATTTTCATATTGACGTAATAATTTAATGACTATAAGATTATTTTTTTTAAATTTCGGGCTGAAATTGTAGTGTTTAGTGTTTAATCCAAAAGCGAAAATCTTGTATGCTTGCGATTTTCGGGATGCTGTTTTCATTAGAATTATATAAAAAAATATTTAGAAAAAACATGGTAGTCAGATACTATGTTAATGAACAATCACCTTCAAATTCAGTCAAAGGAAATGGGGATATTTTCTGGAGAGGGAAAACTAAAACCCGTGTAAAAAGATTTTTTTTATCTAAGCTGAATATTGCGAATAGTAAAACCTGGTATTTCTTATGAGCTGGGCATATTTGTTTTTATATTTTGTAATTTACAGTACTAATGTATTAAAGTTATTAGCTTGTAAGTTGCGCTAGTTWTAATAGGAAAAGTAATWTGAAGCTCCGCAGGCCAAAACAAATAAAAACTTTATTCTMTTAAAATATATTTATGCTAGAATATTTGTCATATTTAGAATATGTGGAAGCCCTAACAAAATTTGAAAAATGATATTATAATATCTGCACATGTTGGCAGCCTAAAGCTATTGAAATTAGCTAGCACTCCTAGAATGAAAATTGGTTCTCAGATCCACGTTTTACTGAAATCTAGAGGACAATAAACCGAGTTGAAATACATAATTTATTTTCGATTTTTCCATTGGATTACATAAAACGAGAAGCGTACAGTAATAAATAATCATTACTGCGAGGGGCTAGTAATCAATCACAAGGATAATTGTAGTATTTACGAAGCTACAGTTAACAACGACGCTTTTAGAATACATTTTAACTTTTACTTTAGCTTTCTTGTTCGAGTATTTGATACTGTTTGATCTACAAGTAAAATTAGGACGCCAATGCGCTTTCTAAGGTATAAGTAACAAAACATAAGTTTTTTTAGTTCCCTACTCTCATTCAAAGTCCGTTCTCAATCCTGCCTGTCAATTGCTCCACAACAATCGATTTCCGGCGTTAAATACTACGCTAAAATGAAGTAACGCAATCCACTTCAATATATAGGGCTGTGTCAATACGGTCAGACGGTTATGAGGCGCTGCGCCCGACGTCAAGAGGATGCAGCCGATCAAAACCTTGTTAATGCTGTTTATAAGAGCACCTCAAAGGGCAGTGACAACCTCCCGTTATCGGTATCGATGTTCGCCCCTTTCTGCAATTACCGTACGCTTCCGTTGTCAATATTTCAGGAACCTCCTCTGAAAATTTACGGGTTTCGGCGTTTTGTTTACGGTCCACTAACAAAGCTGMATTGTTGCCGTTTCCGTGTACGTGATTAAAGGGATCGGTAGAGTTTATTGTAATAGCGCTGGATGAATCCTAAATTCTACTGCTTTGAAGAGTAGGGGTGTAGTATATAAGCCTAAATTGATACTTTTGAGACTGGTATGGACCTTAATACTGAAAAAGTTTTTTTTTAATATATTAGATAGTTTAAATGTGGTACATGTGACAAATTAACCAAACCGTAGTGTTGTAGAAAGCTGTCTGAGGTTTACAAAAAACCTGGTCCGTCTGATGAGCTGAAGAAACAGCGAAACACGTGTCACGTGGTCCGGCTTATCAACCAAGACAAAAGGCTTTTTATTTGGCGTTAGCTGTCATTAGCTAATTACTATAATCAGCTACCAAAACATGTTAATTAATTAATTAATTATAATAATATTAATGCATTAGCATTATGTCGAAGTAGCGCTTTACGGATAGTAAACTTGAAGCTAGAGTAAGGTAATTTTTTCTGTATATAGTAAGGTATAGAATTATATATGTTGCTAATGTTGTACGAGTATCCTCTTTTAAACAATTATGACGAGGTATCGTTAATTCATCTTTTTTCCGCACATTAATATTATGAACGTCTGATCTATACCTTATTTTACTATAAAGATATGGAGGTGACCTGTTTACTAAGATTTTATGGAACTGACAAGCGGCACCAAGGTATCTTCTACTTATCATACTCAAACAAGAAATAGAATTACAATCTTGTGTGACATGTGCATTTTTCTTGAGAGCAAAAATAAGCCTCAAACAAGAATTTTGAATTACTTGAATTTTATTAGTTCTTTTAAAGTCTAAACAAGGTCCATATACTATTGCTGCAAAGTTAAAATTTGAGAGAACTAGTGGCTCACTGAGAATTATTTTAGTTTTTATATTTATAAATTTTCTAATGCTGAATATTTTCCTGAGATTCACATAGGACTTCCGAATGCATTCGTCAATGTGTTCACAAAATCTTAATCTAAAATCCATAATTAAACCCAAATTTCTAACAGATTCAACAAAATCAATACGCTGGTCATTGATAGTTAATACAATTTCATTGCATATTTGCTGTCCAGTAGCCACATCAGATGTCTTTTCCAATAATACGGCTTTAGTTTTCGTTGAATTAATTAGCAATGAATGATCGGAAGCTGCAGAACAAAAAAGTTTTAGATCAGAATTTATTCTTCTAACCGCCACATCAAGCTCACGAAGTTCGAACGCATAGTATAATTGCATATCATCTGCATAGCAGTGATAGCTACAAAAGTGAATATACTTTAATAAAACAGATGAGTAAACAGAAAACAGCAAAGGCCCCTAATTTGAACCCTGGGCCACACCACTAACCACGGGACTCCATCCAGACACTCTTTGCACAATCTGAGTACATTGATACCTGTTAGTAAAATAGCTCTCAACAATTTTAACGCATCCCTTCCAATGCCGACATAGTGTAAAATTGATAGCAATAATCTGTGATGTAGAGTAGGACCACCACACACAGCTTACCCTCATCCAAAGCTGATATAATATCATCTACAATTTTAAGAAGAGCCGTCCCACAACTGTGTCCTTTGCGAAATCCAGATTGAAGTTCTGGAATTATTTTGAACTTAATCAAATGATTTCTAAGCTGCTCCTTCCGAAAGAACTGGCATAATACTAATAGGCCTGACATCTTTCATCTCTTTTGGAGGGGGCACTTTAGGTAACGGTCTGACCTTAGATTGCTTCCAGGCATCCGGAAAGGTGCAACTACCTATACTGGTATTAATTATGTGAGTAATTATTGAAAGTGTAAATGGAAGCGTAGTTTTTAATATATTTAGCGATATTCCATCAATTCCAGCAGCGTTACTTTTAAGACTGTTAATGAAGGTGAACACTCTATCCTTTGTAACAAATGGGAAATCAAAGATCTCATTGACTGTATCCAGCCGTTTACTATTATAGTTTTGGAAGAGAATTTTGTCTGGAACAAAGTTTACGTTAGCATTTTGCAAGAAGAAGGTATTTAAATCGTTAATATTAAATTCACCCAAAACTGAAACTGTGTTTTCAGATGCTTTGAATTTAACACCAAGTTTTTGTAGTTCTCTAAAAATACTATGTTTATTATTTTTACTGGATAATAATAATAATAATAATAATACGCTTATTTTTCTCTATTGACCGTGGAATTAATAAGGTTTCTTAAAGTGTTACAATATTGCCAATGAGCGGGTAGTTTAGTAAGATTGAATCTTTGTAGGGCTCTTTTACGTAATTTTATCATCAGCTTTAAATTCTCAGTTAGCCAAGGTGCTACTTTCCTGGATACTCTCGAGGTAACGACTGGTGCATACTTATCAATAGCGGCAARTATACTATTCTCTAAGAACATCACTTTACTGTTCACGTCATGCATATCATAAATGCTGTTCTAAGACACACCCCGCAAATCGTTCAAAAAGATGTCAACATCAAAATCTTTATAGCATCTATATTTTACACTTCAATTGGAAAAAAAGAAACATGGAAAGCAAATTAGGGATGTTAAAAGTCCAGATAGAAGAATATTTAAAGATCATCTTTGTCTCGTGACTCAATAGAAAACTGGTAAGCTATAGTTCGGTACAGCTGTCAACGTACTCGTATATGACTACTTTTCTATTGTTTTTGGCCATGATCAACTACAAACTAAAAATAAACATTTTATTTACCTAAATATACCACTCAAGAACCAAAGCCAAATACTGAGTGGCATGAGTTTAAATTTTTAATCATTTTCGGCAAATTTGAAAGCCTATCCATTCAATCTGTCCTTTAGATTATTTTAATTTTTTGTAACCAGCATTGTGTCACCACAATTTTACAATTTCTAGGTTAGAAAACTTCCCCGCAGAACACTATCGGAGTGGAATCGAAAGATGGCAAGCTATAGTAGTTTTCACTTTCCTGAGAGGTGGCAAATTGATTTAATCAATAATTTCCATAAGTGTCTGGACACTCTTTAAAAAAACGTCATATTTGAAGTGTTCGAGATTCCGCCGTGTTTAAATATCGCGCGCATATTTGAATTCTCAGTGAACATCGACGCCGATGACATCCCCGAGCGCCTCCGAGAAGGACTGGACGTGCGCAGCCGGTATCAAGATTCGCGCGGCAGTAGCGTTAAGATTTTCAACCTAACCTAAAATGTATCACAGAAAGTTTGTTAAATATATTGTAAAGGCACGGAAATAAAAAACGTTTTATTACGAAATCGTTTAAGTTACACTGCTATCGTGAAGAGAAAGTAATCGTACATAAAAATTGGTCCTTCGGAACGGATACGAATCGCATCTACTATCGAGTAGCAACGACAACGAAATTGCTGGTTTCACAACGAGGAACAGCATCATCGAACAKCGAACGAAAAAATACCGTCATCGAATTCAACAACGACATCGTAACGAGTAAGTCCTTTCCAATTTAATCCCATATCGTCATCGTTTTCAATTAATATCGTTTTTCACATCTTCATTATCGCACGTGGACTGATCTTTGTTTGTGCTTGGGTCACGTTTTTGATAATCGTATCGAACGGAATCAACGGCTTACTCATATCATTTAGATATAATCGCTTATCGAATCGTGCATATAAAACGGCATAACGTAAGATTGCTTGTGCATCGTCATAAATTAACGAAAATATGTCTGAAAAAAGAACGTAAAAGTTGGGAGACAAAGCGCGAACAAGCCATGGCGCACCTAGAGCGTTTTCAAGATTTCATGAACACATTCGATCCTGAAACACGGAATCTTACCGAATTGAAATTACGATTATCATTATTCGAGCCTGTTTACAATGATTTTTCGATCGTTCAAGGCAAAATTGAAGCAGTCGATTCCTGCGAAGCGCAAAAGGAAAACCGAATCGCATTTGAAAATGGCTACTTTGCGTTAGTAGCAAGGGCAAAAGATATCCTAGATGATCACGTAGAACGAAATAGTACACCGGAAGTTGCGTCATCGTCAGTCGATACGCAATCGATAATTAAATTACCCACTTTGAATTTACCTGAATTCGACGGTTCATACGACAAATGGTTACAATTTAGTGAAACTTTTGAGGCCATTATCAACAAGAATTTATCGTTAACGAACATTCAACGGTTTTACTATCTTCAAGCAAGTTTAAAGGGTGAAGCAGCACAATGCATTCAATCACTGCAAGTCTCGGAAGCCAACTATCATGTAGCCTGGCAACTTCTTCGCGAAAGATACTACAATAAACGAATAATAATTAGTACTCATGTACGCGCGCTGTTTGAATATCCCAGTATCAATCGAGAATGTCATACAAGCTTGCGAAAATTACTAGATCATTACTTGAAACATACTCGTGCTCTGGCAAGTTTGGGAGAACCTACTGAAAACTGGGCAACGCTTTTAATTCACCTAATTACGACAAAGTTAGATTCTCAGACTAAACGAGGATGGGAATCAACAAGTAGTAATACCGATAACCCAACATTTGACGATTTATCAAATTTTTTAATAAATCGCTACCGAATTTTAGAAGCGAGCGCTGAACCTACAGTATCGAAACCTAGTAACTATAATAAATCCGATCAACGTCTATCTCCTAACAAACGCAACGAAATGATTCACGCTCATGTATCGACAAATAATTTTAATCGCTCATGTCCCTTGTGTAAAGGTTCACACGAATTATATTATTGCAAAAAACTATTATCGTTAAATCCACGTGAACGTTTAAACGAAGTTAAACGAGTTAACGCGTTGTACCAACTGTTTAAGATTAACCCATGCAACTGCGAATTGTTTGGCCAACGGTTGTAAATTCTGCGGAAGGCGTCACAACTCTCGTCTCCATTTTAATGCCAACGATGCTCAACAAGAAGCATCAAACGCAGGCCAATCAGAGGCAAAAAATACTGTTCGCGAGTCAGCAAAAAATAACGATGTTCAAGAGAGCTCACGCGAATCGAGCGTAACAGTGGTCACTAATCTAACTACGCTCACATCGAGTAATCAACAAAACGAATCGTGTTTTGCAATTTTATCAACGGCGATTATTAACGTTTTCGGTTGTGACGGTAAGGAAGTGGAATGTAGGGCGCTTCTTGACTCCGGATCGCAATCAAATTTCGTAACAACATGTTTGTTTGAAAAATTGGGGTTGAACAGTGACACAATAAATTTAACGGTCAAGGGAATTGGTAACACCGCATCCTTTATTTCAAACAAATCAGAAATCATAATTAAATCGCGATTCAACGGGTACAAACGCAAACTACCATTTCTAATTGTAGGAAAAATAACCAGCGAAATCCCAACGCGTACGTATGACACAAAATCGATCAAAATTCCTTACGGTTTAAAGTTAGCCGACGATCGTTTCAATGTATCACAGCCAATAGATGTATTATTAGGAGCTGGGGTATTTTACGAATTGTTATGTGTTGGGCAAATTAAACTTGGAATAGAGAGGCCTATTCTCCAAAAAACTAGATTAGGGTGGATAGTATCGGGCGAGATGCATGCTGTTACAAATGATAACATCTCGCAAGTATCGCTATGCAACTTATCAATAGAAGATCGTGTAGAAAAATTTTGGAAAATTGAAGAAATCGCGTCGAATACTTTACCTAATACATCGAACCATCCATGCGAAATCGATTTCTTAAAAACTCACGAACGCGACAAAACCGGACGATTTAGAGTATCGTTGCCAAGGAAACCTAACGCACCTGCTTTGGGTGAATCAAAGGAAACCGCCATACGACGCTTTGAACGGTTAGAGGCAAAATTGTTAAAAGATCGTGAACTTCATTCGAAATATTCAGAATTCATGGAAGAATACGAACGTTTAGGGCATATGTCAAAAATCGAACCTGAATATATCGATAACGCACCAGAAACCACATATTATTTACCACATCACGGGGTCGTGCGCGAATCCTCAATGACTACGAAACTTCGAGTGGTTTTTGACGCGTCATGTAAGACATCAAGCGGAGCGAGTTTGAACGACACTTTATTAGTTGGCCCAACGATACAAGACGATTTATTCTCGATATTAACGCGATTCAGGACTCACAAGTACGTTTTAATAGCAGATATCGAAAAAATGTACCGTCAGGTTAACATTCGGGAAAAACAACGCGACTTACAACGGATCGTATGGAGGAAAGACCCAAAAGACGAGCTAAATCATTATCGTTTAAATACAGTGACTTATGGCACTGCTCCGGCGTCATTTTTGGCCACTAGGTGTCTAAATCAATTAGCCAACGAAAACGAAAATAAATATCGCGAAGCATGTTCAGCTATCATAAACGATATGTATGTGGACGATCTAACAACGGGTGCAAATTCCGTACAAGACGCAATACAACTTCGAGAAGATATTACGCATATACTAAACACCGGACATTTCCCACTTCGAAAGTGGATGTCAAACGATGAAGCGATTCTAAAGAATATTCAGCGAAACGAAAAAATCGAATATCACGTAACTGACGAAACTTGTGTCAAAACTCTTGGCGTTTTATGGAATGCTGAATTGGACAGTTTCGGTTTTGTGACCGCGAACGTAAAGAACGATAATTATAAACGCGTAACTAAACGTAGTATCTTATCGGACGTGTCTAGATTGTTTGATCCTTTGGGCTTACTTGGACCGGTGATTATAATCGCAAAAATCCTATTACAAGATTTATGGAGCGCAAAAATTGCTTGGGACGAATCGGTGCCCATAGACATCGCGACTCGTTGGAGCAGATTAAAGGAACAGATCGCTATTTTGTCAACGTTAAAAATACCAAGAAACGTTATTGCATTAAACCATGGGCGCGTCGAAATCCATGGGTTCTGCGACGCATCCGAAGCGGCGTACGGTGCTTGCGTTTACGTACGCACAACGAACGCTCAAGGCAACGAGGTTGTCACACGGTTATTATGTGCCAAATCACGAGTTGCTCCCTTGAAGAAAATAACGTTACCGCGATTGGAGCTCAGTGGTGCTCTTCTTTTATCAAAATTAGTGAGTAAAGTCATAAACTCATTTAAATCTTGCAAAATCGACGACGTATATTTGTGGACCGATTCCACTATCGTTTTAAACTGGATATTTGCGTCATCGGATACGTGGAAAACGTTTGTGGCCAATCGGGTAAGCGAAATCCAATCGTTAACTCAGGGTGCGCAGTGGAACCATGTGAGATCCCATGAAAACCCCGCAGATTTAATTTCTAGGGGAATTTTACCTAACGCTCTGATTGAATCGCATCTGTGGTGGTCAGGTCCATCGTGGCTATCCCATGAATATTCGTGTTGGCCAACGCCATTTAATAACGGAGAAATATCAGAAATTCCTGAAAAACGTAAAACCAACACAACTGTAGGTGTTGCAGTAAGTAACGACTTTGATATTTTTGAAAGGTTTTCCAGTTTTTCAAAATTACAAAGAACCGTGGCGTATTGTTTCAGATTTGCCAGAAATTCATTGTCAAAATTTAAACGTAACGATAAGATAACTGGAAGCTTAACTACGGCTGAAATTGTTAAGGCAACGAGGGCATTGATTTTGGCATCGCAAAGTGCTAGTTTTACAAAAGAAATTGCGGAGCTTAAACGAAATGGTATGGTTTCCAAGAAAAGCAAAATTTTAAGTTTGAGTCCATTTTTGGAAAACGGAATATTGCGAGTAGGTGGGCGATTAAAGAACGCAGTATTTAACGCGGATCAGAAGCATCCTATTCTAATGCATGACAAACACCCATTGACAAAATTAATAATTCGCGGCGAACACGTTAGAAACTTACACTGTGGTGTACAAGGCACATTAGCGGCCGTCAGACAAAGATTTTGGCCGATAAAAGGTAAACATTTAACGAAGGCCGTACTAAGGGAATGCGTAACTTGTTTTAAAGTAAAGCCAAGCGGTTTGAACCCACCGATGGGTGATTTACCCGCGACTCGTGTAACGCCCGTTAGACCTTTTTATAACGTTGGAATCGACTTTGCTGGACCATTTTCCTTGAAGGATGGTAAGCTTCGTAATCGACAAATTATAAAGGGTTATTTATGCTTATTTGTTTGCTTTACCACTAAAGCGGTGCATCTTGAACTGGTTGGTGATTTGTCTACCCACTCATTTCTAAATGCATTAAAACGATTCGTGTCGCGTAGAGGTATTTGTAAAAATATTTACTCTGACAATGCTACCAACTTCGTTGGAGCCAAAAATTACTTAAATCGTGAAATTAATTATTTGAAGACTATGCAGAAGCAAGATCGTATCGCTAATTTTTTGACCTCAAATTCGATCAACTGGCATTATATTCCTGCCAGATCGCCCCATTTCGGAGGGTTATGGGAAGCTGGAATAAAATCGGCCAAATTCCATTTGAGACGTATTGTCGGAAACGTGGCACTCACATACGAGGATTTTAACACTGTGCTTACGCAAATTGAAGCCGTAATGAATTCCCGTCCCATTAGTCCAATGTCCTCCGACCCCAACGATCTGTCATTTTTAACGCCTGGACATTTTCTCATATACGATGCTTTAAACTCTATCCCGGAGCGAGAAATCGAAGAAGTTCAAATAAATCGATTAGACCATTATCGACGACTGAAGCTGTACCTTCAGCATTTTTGGAAGCGGTGGTCGCGAGAGTACGCTTCTACACTGCAACAACGATCAAAATGGAAATGGAACGTCCATTCATCACTTAAGGAAGGAGCTATGGTTCTTCTTAAAAACGTCAACKCGCCGCCGCAACAGTGGCCCGTAGGGCGAGTAGTGAAGGTACACGCTGGCCATGACGGCATAGTGAGGGTTGCGGATGTACAGACCGCAAAATGCGTTACGCGACGTGCAGTGCGCGAGCTCTGTCCGTTGCCAATCGAGGACGGTCAAGACTGACAATGTTCAATTTTAGAATTTTTTATATTTTACTTACCTATGTCCAACCATATATTATTGATTTCATTTGTCAAATGTTTGTTCAACGTTATTGTTTGTCATTATTTACTTATGTTTGTTTTGAAAGTCGCAGCCTTTCAAGGTGGGGGAATATGTTCGAGATTCCGCCGTGTTTAAATATCGCGCGCATATTTGAATTCTCAGTGAACATCGACGCCGATGACATCCCCGAGCGCCTCCGAGAAGGACTGGACGTGCGCAGCCGGTATCAAGATTCGCGCGGCAGTAGCGTTAAGATTTTCAACCTAACCTAAAATGTATCACAGAAAGTTTGTTAAATATATTGTAAAGGCACGGAAATAAAAAACGTTTTATTACGAAATCGTTTAAGTTACACTGCTATCGTGAAGAGAAAGTAATCGTACATGAAGCTTTTGGAAACATATCTTCGATATAAGCGTTGTCCCTTTTATTGGTAGGATCAGGGAAGTAAATTTAAATTAAAGAAGCCAAGCAAAGAAATTCATAATGTCTCGAGGTAAGAACTAGTGCGAATTATAGCAACCTTTATAACTAGGAATGCTGAAAATTGTTTGCATACGTTTTTGTGTTAGTCTGAACAGTGGGAACATTTTTCTTGAGCTGTAGACTTATTTCATCTTTCAGTTTTGATCTGAACAACTTAAATGGGTTGTATTCGCCAGAATTATTGTATTCATGCCTCAGTCAGGTTACTACTAGAGTGATAGATACTATAGCACCCCCTTTCACAGTTATTTACTACTTTTTCTTGCATTTGAAGATTCCATCACGAGAATTACATTGAGTATCAAGAATTTTATACTCTCGGCAATATGCTTGAAGATATTTTTCGATTGGAGCTTTCAAGTTTGTAATGGACCATCTTGTTACTTTTGTAGTCTGAAAAAGTTTCAAACTATGGCGGAAACGTAGCTAATACACAAGTCTTCGACTCTTCTTTCAGATAGCATCACAAGATTTTCAGAGAAGAGTCATCCTACAGCACGCTGATGTCCCAAATTTTGCACTTCCACACGAATTAAATTACAAGCACAAAACGCCCAAGCCAACAATTTTCATTTTACTGTGTGACATGAATAACTTTAGCAAGACGCAAGATAGCCGTCGCCCTCGCAAACTTTGATCAATTTAAATGCACGATTTGAAACACAGGCGCCCCGCCAGCCGTCTTATCTCCTAAATCAAGGTTTTATGTTTGAGGAGATGGAATGACAGTTTCGTAAGGAGCGTTCTCTTTCTTTTCGGAGTCAAATGGCTCGCACGGACCGGGAGTCATCTTCGTCATGTAGATGGCGGCCTATTTTACGGTCGATAATTTTGCATGATATAGACGTCGATCCTGAAATTGGGTGCGTTTCGGGACGGGCGTGTTTGCGACGAAAGCTGGCTTTGTTGAATTTAGGACAGGCGGAAAGTTTGCGAAGGAAGGGCCATTCATAACAAATTGCAAGAGAAGGATGATATACAGCGGGTTTGAGATGGGATTAGTTTGGGGAAATTGCTAGCTAAGGAAGTTACTGTGTTCTGAAAAAAAGAGTTTACATTATTACAACAAGGTATTTACGCATATGCATTTATTCGGTTAAACAAACGAAAAGGGAAACCTTCAATCTTGAAAATGCCTACTACGGAATCTCTACATATCCTCATAAGTGCATAATTGCTTACTGCAGTAGGAAACTAGTCAGGTCTGACCGAGAATCGAACCCGAGACCTTCTGACTGCAAGTAAAATGTGCTGGCACTGCACCATAAATAAATAAATAAACGCTACAGTAAGTATACAAAGAAAGTGTCCATACAGGAAGGTAAATACCGTTTATGACAAAAAAAAATATTGAAATATATATCTATTCTAGCTAACATAATACACAGAAAAAGATAGAGAAATGTTATAATTTGAAAACGAAACTATTATAATATGTTCTCAAGGTAACAACTGACATTAATTTTGACGCTTTAATCTAGTTATATTGCAGATAATGAAACTTTCGTAGAAAGCAGATTTGTGCCGAAGTACTCTTGCGGCGTTCTTCTTTCTGCATACAATTTATGGACATCGCTTTTATATTTAATTGTATTCTAAAGGTAGAACAGATTTATATAAACAAGAAACCATGATACAGAATAGCAGCAATTTTATATTAAGCCATTATGCATTGACAAACCCGAGGGCAAACCTGTCATTTAAAAGTTAACCAATGGCTACTGCCTAAAACTTAATTAAACAATATATAATTAATTAATAGATTAAATTATGAAAATAGATGACTCCTCAGTTCTAGACATAGTTAACGCTAATCTGCAATTTCATATTTATGAAAGTAATTGGAAGATTTTTTTGGGTCTGTCATTCCAAACATAATTACATTTTTATTAAGCGTTGATTTCGCCCACCACTGCTACCGTCCAGATTCCATTACCTAAACATTAAAGTAAGGTGCTGCGGTGTAGGAGCTGTTATAATTGGCCTGGCATTTAAAAAGTTAACTGGGCGATTATTTTAAAGGATGCTCAAGTATCATGTAGTATATACTGAAGCCTATAAATGTATATTGCTCGACAAACGGTCACCACAGGAAACGCTCCTTTCAAATTATAGATCCGTGCATAAATTTGTGTTCTTTGAAGCCTTTTGTTGTTGTATTTAGTAAGGTAATGACGACGCAGCATTACAGAAGTTGAGGTGAGATAGCAACAAATAACTAACAAAGAATCATTTTGAAACACTGATGATTCAACAAATGAAAGCGAGTGCAATTACCTTGAATTAAAATAAACAATCTTGTTAAGTTGGTTGTCAAACAGTGTATTATCCTTATCAAATCCTAAATTTCAGATTTTCGTTTTACGTGTTTGCCTAAACAGAATGTATGGTATACTTCTCTCAGTCTTCTAAGGTTATATTGCCGTAGTGAAATAATGAAGAATTACTTAAAACTTCAGGTCCCTTTAGAAAATACCAACAAGTCATATATTATTTGCAGGTACCCCGGATAGGTGTTGCCTCAGTGCCGAATCATCCCACTTGAATAAGGGTTATTATTATTATTATTATTATTATTATTATTATTATTATTATTATTATTATTATTATTATTATTATTATTATTATAAATTCACCTTAAATCCTAATAAAGAACAAATATATGGAATAAATATTATTAAATTCATATATAAAACTGTTTAAATTGTAGTATTTATATGTTCCTTTCATACCAGGAAGATAGTTTTTAATACGGGGCTGGTACGGTTTGTACATGACCCTAATTAAGTCAGCAGTGTACTCATTGTGAGAGTGATCTTATACGAATAATTGGAAGAGTATACTTTAAGTGGCTTCGAGTTAGAGTAGTCTTCATTTAGTTTTGTGTTGGGTGGTAAACAGAAAAATAGATATGTGTAACGTTCGCATAAAAGTAACTTGCATAATGATTTAGGAATTTTTATAAATAATCAAGGCCCGAGAACAGAACCGTAGGGAACCCGGATACTTAACGTGAAATCACTGGAAGTAAATCCCCGATACCATTTCGACTGTTTTAAAGTTTTGGTAAAACGCTTATCGACTGAAAATCTTCACTGTTACTGGTACATTCAAGTGCCTAACTCATAAGAGCTCCCGCTTGAAAGCCTGCCGGATTCGACAAGGCGAGTGCGCCATCTGAATCCCAACATGCAAACATTCTCCAGCAGTGGCTGCGTCTTGCACTAATTCATGTACATAATAAAACTTGTCGTCTTGGACAAAAACGGGACGCCGCCATTTTGGCCGGATTAGAATTGTAAATGCAAAGTTTGTGTTAATATTGATTTATGCCGGTAATTTCACAAACGGCGTGCGGTATGTCGACCGAAATGTATTTGCCAGCACAAATTTAGCAAAACATGCTGTGTATACATCATTAGCGATAATGGGCGTTCATTGTTGGTAATAGCTGGATGTGGCGCTTCGTTAGGCGAACTATGCGCTGAAGGGAGCTTTGCAAGGAATAAAGATTGCTGGCTGTTAAAGATGGCAACAAGTGGATTGCATGTGCGAACCGATGAACAGCTACTTATCAGAAATGTTAGAAGAGAAACGTTACCAAAGTATGGCCAAGAGAAGTTTTCAGGCAACGCTGCCGTAAGACTGAAACATAAAGGTTTTACAAGTGTGGGTTGATTATTTTGCTGCCTAAAAAGAAGAGCAATAACTTGTAGAAGCAAAATTTTTTCTATGTTTCAACATTATTTCCCTCTAGCCCTAGCTGAATTAATTTTATGTCACTCGATTCTTGTCGACTCTTGTAACTTTTCAAAACAACTATTTTGGTTGCAATTAATCTAAAATGCACGATTTTGTTACGCTTGTGAATAAGTTGAAGTTTGACGGAACAGTAACTAAACAGATGATAGGAGTTGATGCTGAACATCTAGACTTGGAGGCCGCATTATTGAAAGAACATAAAAACTTAAAATATACCTTAACAGTTGAAAGCATTTCTTAAGATGAACGTTTTAAAATCATTGACGATTTGTGTTGCATATGAATCTTTTCAGTGCGAGTCAGATAAAAGACAATTTTGTCAAGAAGTAAATCACAAACAGCATATTTGTATATAAAAAATAAAACGCTAGCGGGTATTAACAGCTCTCTGTACTACGATATTATTGATTCAAATTGACATTTGGGACAATCTTGCTTTTGATTGAATAATTTTCAATAGTGCAAGTAATACCTTCAAAAATGATTGCAAGGTGTGACAAAAGTCACCGTTAAGTGTTAGAAAGCATTTTTATATGTAGCTAATAAAAAGTATGCTCATTGGCACAATTTTCTCATTTTCCAACCCTCTGAACTGGTTGAATAAATAAACACGCCGATAGGCAATTTAAACCTAATCAGAGAACACTGATTCGCAGCGCAAATCATGCCCAGGCGCAGTCCAAACAAATTCAATACAGTAAATGCGGCCGCACTAGTCGCTTTTATTTGCAACCCCGTCCGCACAACGTAATTAAACTGAGTGTTTCGTATTACCAATATCCCAAAATGCAATATAAACAGTTCCCGGTCTTTGTGGAGGACAAATTAACACGGTCCTTTAAACCGCATCCAGGGCGTTGTTTTAGGAGCAAACGACTAAATGAATACGTCCAGAGAGTAGACTGCGTGCTTTATCCAAACCGCACTCTTGTAAAATTACTCACATATCTTGGCCTCATTTCCTAAGCTAGATAGGGAGAAAGCGCTGATATCAAACTTCAACCAGTGTAAATTTGAAGGGAGGTTTAACTCTTGAGCGACCTATTATCAATGTCAACTTATTGTTTGAGATAAGGCAAGATAAGGAAAGATTTAGATATGAGCAATGGGGAAGTTATCTGAATGTTTATTAGTCAGAAAGTGAAGCAAATTTGGGGATATAATGTCGGGAAACAAAGTTAAATTAGTCGGCAAGTTCACAATCCTAAAACGAACTCTGACGTCACGTGACGGACGGGTCCGCGTACGGTGTAGATATATTGAAGGGTTTTTCTAAACAGAAACATGGTTTTTGACGCAGCTTGTAAATGTAAAGGTTTTGATGAAAAAAAATCATCGTCTATTGTTTGCTATAGAACTCAATTTACGGCAAGCTCCCAGGTCACTGTTCCTTATTTTTACTAGCTAGGTGTCCAAGATGCATCTAGTACACCGCTGCTGATTGGTTTCAGTTGGCACATTGGGTACGGTGTCCAATTTTTTCTTTGTCTAAAGTCTAAAGCAAACTATAGTACCACTTTTCATGTATGTTACCATACCTATGGATACAATTGTAGATGTCAAACCAAATTATTGGTGGTATTTTGTTGTACTGCCATCTGCCAACAATATCCAATCCAAAGCAATATAATTTGTGTATAAAAAAGCGTACTTTTTCTGTGTTAAGCATCTACAGCAGCAATTACAGCTTGGGCCAGCAGCTGATAATGAAAAAATAACAGGAATTCAGTTTTAGTGCAGATTTCAGCAGCTGATTCAGCTGCAGCTGGGAATACAGCATGCTGCAAATTTTCCAAGTCCCTTGATACCATTTCTCATTTGTTACTCTTTGCTGATGACCGATTTATTTAACTTCTGTGACTTCTAAACATATAAGATAGAATTTTTGAAAAATATGGTGGGTTTAGAACAAATTCTCACCTTCTTCAAAATTTATTGTGGTAAGAGATTTTAAAAACTTAGATGAGATACTTACAATTCTATAACAATTTACGGTCGATACCCTGGAATACCTTGTACAATGTGGATGAAATAAACGCAAAAATGTACCTTTTAAATTTTGCTTTATTTGATGAACATACCCCATAAAGAAGAATCAAGGTGGCCAAGAGAAACTTTAATTGAAAATTTTAATTATATTTCTCCCAACGCAGCTCTTCAGGGTTAATTATCATTGATGAGAAGACCTAAAAGGGGCATTTTGCCGATTTTGTATGTCACGCTTTATCTTCTCCTTTTCACTTTGAATCGAAATATTTGCAACTTTTCAAAATTACAAGCAATTTTCTTCAAATCTAAAAATAGACTTTTAGTTGGTAGATCCCTTCTTTATTAAAAAGCATTATTCATAGTCGCTTTCCAAAACTTGCACCGCAATGAAATTTGGAAATCTCTGGAGTAAATGAAATACAAACCAAGTAAAAATTCCAGTAATGTTTAATGAAGATGCATTAGCAATGTACGCCCACTCAACCGCCAGTCCCATAAAAAGGAACAAAAGCTCTTTTTGTCTACGGTTCAAGGAAATACCTGAATCCCCATTGAGGACAATATATCGCAGTCTACTGACATACCAAAGAAGGTATATATTCCTCCAAGTGAAGATGTTATAGCTCATTTGTTTTTTGGAAAACACTACTACCTGTGTAGGAAATAAACGTTTAGCACCATTGATCTTATACAAAACAAAGGTTCACGACAAACTGCTTATGATAATAGATGGTTGTACTTTTTTTGTTATCACGCTTTTAGTCTGTACCCCGGTAGGCCTATACATTATCTTCCTACGAACAAAGGCGCCGATTTTTGTGCGCCGATGAAAATGGCAAAATCCCAGTTTGACATGAAGTACTGTAGGCATTACACGGCAGGAACAAATGTCCGGGAACAGGCGGCTTCCCTAAATCCCGGTTATCAAATAAACGGGATCCCATTGCCGGGCCTCAAATGCGCGACATCCCGCGTACGTAGCTGCTGCAACAAAGAGATTGCAGGGCTTTCTCCACCATTTCCGCCCGCGTTTAAATTCCGTGTTGTTAATAATACATTCCCCGCAATATTTCTCCCCGCAGCAGTCTCGAGGCGGCAGCACTGTTTATCACATTTATTACTCGTACGACACGTACACCGCAAGCCGCCCCACATGGGCGACGTTGCCAAGAGAGAAAGTTTTAGAAACGCGGAAGCTTCAGAGGTATCAGATTTGTCCCATGTGGGAACGTGGGAGCTGATATCTAGTAACTTCATACTTTTGTATTATTCACATAATTTCGAAGATCGTTCCACATTGCTATAGTTGCACTATCCTCGCTGATTAGGCACAGACGTTTCGCCACACGTAACTGGTGGCATCTTCAGTGTTGCTGAGCTGCTGACTGAGTCTGCCTCTAATCAGCGAGGACCAGACTCAATAGCATGGAAGTTTCATCGAGTCCATTGAGAAACGGTCGCGAAAGCCTAGGAATCACCGCTGATTTATGTATTCAACATTCATATTTTTATGAGCCAGTGCTGTAATTTAGTCCCTAGATAAAAGCGAGCAATAATTGTTCAAATCAATGCATCTAGTAAATTAATCACAAAACTACCAACCCATAATAAACAACAAACAGCAGGGTATACAATGAAACTTGCCAGAAATGAGTCTGCCTAAGGAGATCACGGTGATACGTTGTATAAAATAGTTTTCATCAAACGAAATGTATTGTGTTTGTTTACACATCTTCCATTCTTTGCAGAAACCAAGCTCTTCTAACGGATTATCGAGCCAGGTATACCTGCGCCACGAAAAATGGCGGTCATGGGGGGAGCGGTCTTCAAGCTGGAATGGAAACATTTTTCTCGAGGATAACCTGACAACCCTGCCCCCACCCCCTGTTCAGTCATTCCCAGTTGTCGCGTAACGAGACAGAAGGACCAAGATGAGGACGCGTCGGATGGTCCCATCCCGAAAATAATTCATACCGTCCAATATTGCGCAGGAAGCATAAAAGGGTCCGAGGAAGGACAACGATATTTACGGAATATGTGCAAAGAAAATTGACTCGTAAATTCCGCGACGCAAGCCAAACAACCACGCATCGTTACTCGTCCGCAAGAGGGTGGGATCCGGGTCTTAAGTCATGGGCGGCAGTTACGACAGGAAGTGGGGGTGGTTGACTCCATGTAAGGATAACGTACGGCGACGTTTTCATAGGCCGTAGAAACACGGATTCCGGTCCTACATGCTTTCGGGGTGGGCTAGTGTATAAATTGTGGATATCGATTATACGTGCCGGAAAGTTGTTACCCATAGAGGGTTTTCTTCAGATTTTCAGAGGGCACAACTTGCCTCAAGACTTTAAGATGGGCCTCCGAAGCTGTACACTTGATAGTTTATTATGACATATGTTAAGAGGGAAAACCTTACGTGAAAAATTTGTCGATACATAGGTTTAAAAAAAGTTATAACAAACGTATAAAAAGAGCTACCACTGTAAAACTTTACGAGTGTGCTGTAAGAGTCCCAGCGAAGATTTTATTTTCGGCTTTTTTAAAGTCCCTAAAATACCAGAAAAAATCAGGTCTATGCCACCAAAGTTTTATATTTCGAGGTTCGATAAAGTAAGAAAAAACCCCGAAACGCGTAACTTAAGATTTAAAAAAGCTTTATTTTGAGACGACTGAAACAGAGCTGAAGATATGACGTGATAATTTAATAGATCTATTGCATTTTTGGTCAGGTCAGGTCAGGTCATTCGAGCTCTTATTGTCAAAGAAATTCAACAATAATAACATCTGGAAGAAAACAATAAAAATGGTCACAATTTAAAAAATGATTATTTAGTATATGCATAAAATTATATTCAAGAAAATTACATAGAGAAGCAACGAAGCAAATGTTTCAAGCGTAATCAGTCAATTTACAATTTGACACTCCTAATCGAATATGATACCTCAAAAAAGTTGTTCAAAGCAGTAACGTGGGGTAAAACTGATGGTACTTTCAAGTTCTTTGCATTAAGCACTTTTTGAATTTATTAAATTGAAGAAGATATTTCCAAAACTAACAAAAGCCTCGACTAGTATCAATACACAAAAAAAATTTCATCTGCAAGTTCCTTAAAACTGAAAGAATTCAGAATCTACGGATTTTTTGTCTATTGATACTAGTTGAAGTTTTTGGTATTTTTGAAACCGTCTTCCTTAATTCCAGATGTTCAACAAGTGCTCACTGTAGTCGGAAGGAGCATAAAGTACCAGCAGGCTTAATCCACGTTACACTCTCGAACAAGTTTTTTGAGGTGTCATATGAATCGATGACGTGTGCCAAATTGTAAATTGACTGATTACGCTTGAAACATTTGCATTTGCTTCGCCTCTTTCACTGTATAATATTTGAACGTCACGAGTTAAAAATAACAATTTTTCCAATTATGTCAATTTTGATAATTATTTTGTATCAAATGGATCGTGGTTGAATTCCTTTATATTCCTGTATAGGACGCTCTGGCCACGACACGTCTTTGCCCCTCAGTGTCGCATCGATATACCCCCTTAACAACTTAACAACGGGTAAGTAGTTTTTTAAATGTTTCTTTTAACTTTGGGCCGTGTAAACAAAAAAAAGGATACTCTGTTCATGCGGCTAAAATTGACTCTTTCCGAGAAAATTGCAGCTAAATGTTAGGGTTCACATTGTCATTGCTTAACTAATATCATTTTGTTATTACCAAATTGGCTATGATAAATAATAAAAATCGTGATCGATAACTTCTCATATCTGTAAAAATCTACATTCCCTTCATCTAAAGCATTCTGGTTCAGCCGAAAATGCCTTTTTTCTCAAAAGTATAATTTTCTGTACATTTGAGTGTTACTATAGCACTTAATCTCAGAAGGCACTTTCACGAAACTTTCTCCGATACGCATTCTTTGACATAATTTATATAATTCGTTGAAAAAGCTAGACGGAAAAAGTAAATTATGTACTGTAAAACTAATGAAAAATTTGTACTTCATATATGAGGAAAAGCGGACGTTCTACTGGTGATTTTATGATCATAATCGGAATAGACGGTGGTGCAGTGTATAAATATTCAAGAAAACGAATAGGAATATGTTTACAGAGAGCAAGACAAGCCAGGCTCTAACAAAACATTGAAAGGCTCTTATTTTTGTTAGCAATTGCTCAAGGCATCGTAGAACATGAAAAAATATTGTGAAAGGAAAAGAAATTATGAAAAATCGGTCTTTTTCTTTAACGTTATTTTTTGCCTGCTTCTTCGGTAGGCATGTATAGAAATTTAAAATAATCCAAATAATCCCCAGAGTTGCTGTAAGATTCCTGATATTTGCATAAAACAGGCAAAACACTAATGCAGAAAAACAAAGACAATGATTGCGTTCGATTTTCCCATTATAGTACTCAAATATGTAAAAATTATTTACAAGCTTATACATTGCTGTTGAAATATAGTTTTCATTCCAAATTAGGCAATAATATTCAAATGACAGCGAGACAATTCACAGAATTTTCAACTTTTCCACATTTAGGAACTGCAAAAGAGGAATATGGATTAATTCGATGAACTGGCATTGGATTGATTTCATGCCGGCTAAAAAGTAAACAAAACTATAGAAGAGATATAAAGTGCGTGAAAACGCCCGGATTTCTTTTAAGTTCCTTGCAGCAGATAGCCCTTTTTACCGGGGTTCATTTGTAATAAGACTAAATTCTGAGTTTATTTTTGCAACAATTGTGATGAATGTGAAGTAGGGAAATTACTTTTCAAGTGTGGCTGAGAATTATTACCTGTTTTCCGACCTCTCGGGGAAATTTGTTGATTCCCCATCTCTTTGTAGTTTTTACTGCAAAGTTCATTTTGTTTGAATCAATAACGTAAGTTTGAAAAAACAATATACTAGTATTTTATTAAGGTTTTCTCTTTTAGACGAACTGGGTCGATATTTGTGGTAATTTTGGTTAATATAGAAGAAGCGAAATTTGCGATTTCTGTATAGAAATATCCAAACCAGAGATGATGCTGTGATAATTAACATACGCTCGTCAAAAATTTGCTGTAATTGAGGCATATTTCTCTACCATCAAACGATTTTCCCTAAATACAAGAGTTGAATGTGTATCTTGTTCTGTCCTTATAGGCGATAGCCGAAAGGTCGTGGGGACGATAACTTTTTTTGTGTGGTTGTTTGTAAAAGGAAGGCAATATGGTTTGGGTGCTGCTAGTAAAAGGTTGTGTTTAGCTGGCGAGTTTTATTTAACCTACTAATTATAAGTGGAGATTTGTCACGATGTAACAGACAGATATCCAATGGCAGGATGTCTGTCGTCGAACTGAAACTACAAATTAGTTCAAAATCATCCATTGCAGTTGAATCTTATTAAATCATGAAAACTGCACGTTGAATATTTAATGAAATAGGTAGTTCACATTAGGTTTGTGGCTGAGATTTTATAACTTATGTATTTTGATGTCTTAATAGAGACTTTCCTGCTACGCCCTGTTAATCATTGCTTAGCAACTTTTTGAACACATGTGGCTTAAAAATTAACAATGCTTTTTGGTTGAAAATTTGAGACTGTAACGCAAGCATAATGAAAATTGCCGTAAGTAACGAAGACACTTTTTCGAGTACAAATATTAGTATTAAAAAATCCACCATTTTTATAAAAACTTGAAAAGTCAACTCCAATTTAAACGTCGTCGGATACAGCGAGCGTGCAAAAAGTGATACTCTAATAATCCCCCATTCACCGTTAAATAACCTAATCCGTGTCCACTCCCTGTACATGCGAAACTGCCAGCAACGGCCAACTACACGCGCCGATGTTTAGCCCTGATCCCCCTGTAATTATTTTAATCCGACGAACGTGCTCCGCTGCGAAAGCGCTAATTCCTGCGAGACGACGAGCGTCACTCATAGCAGGAAACGAGCCACCAGGGCACAATTTGGAGTTTTTGTAATGTAAGCAATTTATAAATTGGAAGTCACGCTTCAATTATCGGTGGGACGATAAACAGAATTTATCGGGTGAACTGGGACGTTCGAAAAATGAAATTTGGAAAGGGAAAATTCGTGAGTGATTAAATTGATAACAAGTATATAGCCAACTTTTTCAGGTGGCTAAAATATAAAAAGTTTTGTAGGAGGGGGGGGGGGGGTTACAGAAGACGAGACATCTGTATCTATTTCAAGGAGTATTACGTGCACGATGTATAAAAACGTTAGTATTCACAGCAAACTCTTCTTTATCATAAGTTCGCCGAAGACCAAATTTACCACCTGACCAAGCTTCATCACTCTAAGAGGACTAGACTTGACGTAGTTCCTGCACTCCTCATAAGCTGTTATTAAGTCTAAACTGACAGACGTTACTGATTAATTTGTCTATCTCCTCCAGTATGCAGTCCGTACTTTAACCGATTATTATGGTTGAGATTTTCGAATGCTTTAACCAGTCCATAATACCAATAACAACCACACCTTTTTCAAAAGACAATCTTGACTTACCCCGCATTGTATCAAGGCTTGCTGATAAATGTAATCGATAATGGCAGTCAGGTGGGTTTACAAAAGCCAAGTTTTGCTTATTGCAAAGCTTGAGATAACTGGAAATAATAAAGGTTAATTGCAGAGGTCGCGTTCGCACTTAGTGGATCAGGTGCAGTTCGTCAGGTTTAATTGTACAATAACTGCGAAATACACAGTATGGTCGTATAGTATAGAATAAAATTATTAATTAATTATTAAGGTACCTACGTGCAGTTTTCAATTCATCTGACGAATCAGTTTTATTTTTCGTGTCGCATTTTTAGTGAGAAACTTGACTAAACAAGGTGGCTTTGAAAATGCTGGGCAGATCGTAATTCCTAGAATCAATACATTGACTTTATACCCTTTGTCGAGGTAATCTACGAGTATGAACGAGAAAGGACCTGACTTTTTAACAGAAGACAAAAAGTGGCGTGTAGTTTGTAATTAACTTGTTTCATAAATGTTAATTGTATTTCCCATTTTGAAGTATTTAACGCACTTTTTATGCAGTTTTAATAGTTTTTTTTATCGTCTTTTAAGTATCGTTAAGCATCCATACTTCCACCTTCTTATCTTGCTAATCTTCATCTAGTATACATCTCTCCTGCATTGCTTGCATCATTCCTTCATTCTATGAGAGTTTGGGTCTTCCTATTTTCTTGAGTTTGGAGGTTTTCAATGAAATAATTTTGATGGGCACCGTTCCTCTGACATTCCTCTCAAGTGTCCGTACCCATTCAATCTCCTGCTGTATTGCAACAGATATTTAATAGATTTCAGAATGCGTAAGAAACTTTGTGAATCGTTTGTGTTGTCCATCCTTAATTACGGTTTCATTGTGTTTTACTCATGTCTGGATAAAATAACTAAGTTAAGATTACAGAAAATCCAGAATAGCTGTTGTAGATTCGTTTATCGCATACCCAGTGATGAAACAGTGTCCCAAAGAATAGTGGCACTGGGTTGGCTTAGAGTAGACGATAATTATAGGTATAGTTTGTCAGTGTTTTTTTTTTAATATATTGGTAACCTCCTCACCTCTATACCTTCGAGGCAAGTTTCATTTTAGATCTGATGACATTAATGTTAATGTGAAGAATCTCTCTTCACTATCAGTTCCTAGATATCGTACCACCTTGTTTCGCAGGTCATTTTCGTATAACTGTGTAATTATATACAACAGTCTGCCTGAAAATCTGAAAATGCCTTCGTTACGCCAATTCCGAAAGCAGTTGAGGAAAATTTTGTTACTTTCGCAGTAATTGATATGCCTAGGTTAGTTTGTTATTGTTTACGTGATATAAATAAGTTTAGTATAAGCTATGTAGCTCGTATATATGGATTGTTCGAATGATTGTTCCATTACCATGTGCAACTACGGCTTGTTATTGTTTCTATCGTTATAATTTGATTGTTGATTATGGCTTATAGTGGTGGAAAAGCTTGAGTTGAGTAGCCTTTGGCTAGACTTCGCCTTAATAAAGAGGTATTATTATTATTATATTATATTGTATTTTATAATTATATTTTTATACTAGATTATTTTTTATTCCATTTAATTGAGTGTAACTGTTTTGTTGCAACCCTACCATTCGCTATTTTTGTTCTATTTCCTTTCGAGTTCCTCCTTTACTAGATGTATTTGACCTTTTTATATGAGGTGCAACACTTTACTACACTTCCGTCTATCATTTTAAAATCTTTTCCTATGCTTCCGACTACTATTTATATATCAGGATTTATCAAAATTTATTTGTAAACCTTATTTCAACAAAGCAAGCGATAAATAATATTGAGCAAAAATTTTGCCAAATTGTTCAAGTACGAAAGATGTTAAAAAGCATGGTAGGCCATTAGTTCATGAAGAGAAGCAAACTTTACTAAATGTCCGACATTAGCCGCATGTGTTACCTAGACAATTTGCATCAGAGTTTAAAATGGCACTGCTCCAAATATTACAAGCTTGTTAAGAAGTTTATGAAGACGACTATGACAGGCTTCTAGTTTTGTGAGCGTGCAACCTGAGTGGAGTAAATTTAGTGAAAAATGTTGTGTTTTCAATCGAGTTAAATAGAGAAGTAAACACTTAAAACCCCCATTACTGGTCTCATGTAAACCGTTAATCTGGCTGTTATCAAAGGTAACAAAGTGACCGGGATAAACTTTTTTTTTAAATACAATACACAGAAATAGTTGCAGTCACTTCTGCAGTTTTTCGCAGTTCAGATTTAAACTGACGCTGCTGAAAATTTTCAAATCGACCGCAATGCCTTTGTCTTCTTTGATGAAAATCAGAAAAAGGAGGAGACCGAGGTTGGAGCCTTGAGGGACACCTGATGTCTCTCCGTAGGTTTCAGAAGGGGCTCCACCATACTGAAAATCTGAGTTCTCTCAGTGATATGTGATGAAAAAAAAAACCCGGAGGGAACCGCTCAAACCGAAACCATTTAATTTCGACAGCAGGGTTTAATGTAGAGATCTGTGTAGATAACATCTATTTGACTGTGGGTGTTTAGTACACTAGAACAATATTGCGAGATGCAAGCCAAGGTATAAATTAAGGTGTGCATAATACTAATAAATATTTTTGCAAAGTTACAGATGTTCTTGATGTTCGATACCTCTTATATATACTATAATGGATGCGTTACACCTCAAATCATAAATAGTGTTCAGAAAGGGTCTATTAGTCGTTTAGGTTATTACCAGTTATCAAATGTAAGACATTTAGAGAATTTAACAAAACGTATTTAACTATAGCGGTGTAATAATTTTCAACCCCCTTGTTGGCTCAAATGGCCTGACCTGATAAACTTTATGAAATTAACATATTGCTTATCGAGATCATGACATAAGGGGTGTTTTCTCATAGTATGTGCAATTTAAAAACGGTTGAGTTTGTTACACAAAAAATGCTAGTGATTTTACACAAATCAGAAAATGTAAAACGACAGGTTTCGGTTATCTATTCAGTATTGTTGGAGCCACCCTATATAATCAATTAAAAATAAAGAAACGTGCAAAAGATCAAATTAACGTGTCCGAGCATTTTCAAAAGATATAAGCAGTTTAATAACTATTAAATTCATTTCTCAGTTACATCACTTTTATGTGTCTAACAACCCTTTTTCCATCGAGATCTCTTCTAGGGCCTTATTGTATTATTTTTACTATTTCTACGAATCTACGACTCAAATTTAAATTTTTTCTTAATGGATATCTCATTTAACTTAAGAAACATTCAGTTAACTAAAATGCTGTGCTGTCTGCACCTCAACCAACTGCAGATAGATCTATTTCGCTGTCATTACAGCTCATCAGTGCAGTTTAGGTCTAGTGCAGACAGCACGGCATAGAACTGGTTCTGCCTATATACCAAAGCATGGTATGATGTAAGTAAGAATTTAGATGGCAATGCCATCTAAATTTTAACTTATTCAGTTAACTAACTAACACGGAAGACGAAACATTAAACACCTATCTATTATACAAGTTACTGACTCTTAAGTTTGATTCATTCTTGTAAAAAAAGTACTAATGTGGCAACATGCCCAGAATACGCGAATGGGCCTGTTTCACATTTCGGGAATTACGGAAATCTTTATATTGAGCTAATCTACAGTGGCCAAAAATGAATGTGGGTGAAGTTATTTAGTGCCATTCCTTCACATTTTTATGAATTTTGCTAATGAAATTTGACTATTTAAAATTAATATTCTCCGTGACGTAATTGCGTCCATCGTAATAACACGCATGCGCCGCCGTTTACGCGTCATTGTGAGCGTGAGGTGTTGCCGGCAGGCTGTTTTTGTTTTGTTTACGATTTGGTCGAAGTGTGTGGTTGTGAACTAAGTGTCTAACATTGTCTATAAAAAATTGGTTCACCATATCACCATCAACACAAGGCAGATTGCTTGAATCTGCCTTGGTAAACCCTTCACCTAATTTATTCATCCTAATAGCACTGACTATACTAGCAACCAACATACAACACAGTCAAACGAAAACAAACAATGCGTGACAGCGTCGCAAATTGACGCACGTGTTGCAGTTTGGTTCGATTGCTAAGCGCGATTGCCAATCTACGCCGCTTTGTACGACCCATATTTACCCGAAAAGTTCACACAAAAAGACAGTTTACGACAGTTATAATAGGACAAAAACATATACTGGGAACGCAGTTATATGTATATTTCGTTTATCTTGCGCAAAGTAATTCAAATTGGAGGTATATGTAACGCCGTAACGCGTTATAACGTATTATGCCGTACGTGTTTGCCGACAAATCAGGAGAATTGGCAATGTTGATTTTGGAATTTCGCGCAGGCGCCTTTAGGTTTTGCGCGAAATGACGTAATATTTTCCCGCCTTGAAAAATATAATATTATTTTTTATGTTTTAACTGACTTATTCTAAAAATAAAAATAGTCATTTCTGGTACAGTTCAACATATAATTTAATTTTTTTAAATAAAAAAAAATATGAAACAGGCCCATTCTTCCTGCCACCACATCATCTACTCGAAAACAACAGAGCTGTGTCGTCTACCTCTGAACACACTTACACGCAAACGCCGCCAGGGTAGGAGGCAAATATTTACACGGCCGTTATAAGGAGACGTCTTCCCATATGACGTTAATTCAGCGAAAAGCCACTCGGCTCTGTTTAAACACGCACTGATCCATTTACGCCACCCCGACAAAAGCTTCTACTAATTCTAGGTGATTTAAATATACGGAGTTAGCTTTTAACAACGCCCCTAAAAGCGTGGGATCAGAATTAATGCAGGAACAGCGAATCTGCTTGACGCTGCCGGCTGACAAAAAAGAATTTCCTTTGAGCACATAAAAAACTTGAATATTATTAAGCTTAATTACGAGAACGATGATGATGATGATGATGATGGATATTTCAGGTTCTGTTCGACCGATTTTTTCTGAAATTATGCATGGGCCTGTGGGTAATTAAAATGAATTTTCTGGATTTTTTTTTCGACTCCGTGTTAGCTCTCGATTCCGAGATATGGGCGCAAGTTGCATTTTTTGAATGGGAAGGGGGTCAAACAGCACATCATTGAAAATGATTTTTTTTACTGATTTCAAAAATGTACACTTGTACAATTAGATATATTGTTGTTGAGTTGAGAAAAGTGTGATAAAAAACTTGGGTCTTGCAAAAAAACTCGGGATAAAAACGATATTTGTTATCGCTAAGTAAGAACAAAAACTCCACGTGTCTCCATTTTCCTCGTGACTGGTGACAATTATTTTCTTTCACTTTGTTATTTGCAATCGCAATGCCTCAGTTAACTGAATATGATCGCACCGAAATTTTGATGATGACTGGTTATGGAGATAGAAGGCGAAGTTATTCGGCAGTAGCTGCACTTTACAATGCAATTCATGAAGATCGTGAACCAATTGTCAGATCAGCAGTTATTAAAACATTGCAACGTTTTGACGAAACCGGCGGTGTTAAAAATCGTCAAAAACCAGGACATCCAAACGTTGCTACGAGTGAGGAAAGTAGCTTGAATGTCCTTTTAAATGTCCAACAGAATCCCAAGTATTCTCACTCACCGTATTACGAGATCTGTTCAGAAAATTTTGAAAAAAGAGAAGTTTTATCCATACAAAATTCACTTATTACAAGAACTGAGCCATGGTGATTTCAATTGTAGGATAGAATTTTGCGAAACTGTTATGAACATGATAGATGAAGATAGAAACATTTTAAATTGGATCATATGCTTTCTGATGAAGCGACTTTTGCCTCAATGGTAATGTGAATAGACATAATTGCAGATATTGGTCGCACACAAATTCACATTGTATGGAACAAGTCCACACACAACATCCTAAGAAAGTCAATGTTTGGTGTGATATTATCGATTAGTACATTACAGGGCCTTTTTTCATCGAATGGAAATTTGAATGTGATCAAGTAATTACAGGTCTTGCGTGAACACATTATACCAAAATGTATTCGCCTGTTCCCTAAATTGCAAATGCTGGGCGTTCTTCTGAAAAAATATGATTTCAGCAACATTGTGTACCGCCCCATTTTGCAGTCAACGTTCATGGATATTTGAATGCGATATCTCTAGGCAGATGGGATTGATGGGCGTGGAGCGATAAAATGCACAGCATGTTCCCCTGATCTGACGCCGCTTGATTTTTTTCCTGTGGGGGGTATCTGAAAAATAGTATTTGCACTAGTTTTCTAGTAAAATATTTTTTAAATTCACTTGTATCAAGTTATATGTTTCGCAAAAATACGTTTTCTATCACAATCGCCTAGAATTATGTTGGTTATTCTCAAATTCGAGCTGTTTTTTCATATTTTCTTTGTATATCCAAGTTCGATAAACTGCTTTCCTCTTTTACTAATTGTTCCTCAAGATATATGGGCAGCAAAGACTATTTTTCATTAAATAAATGAGTAACTTGAATATATATAAGGCAAAGACCTATGGGCGTACCGAAGGGGGGCAGGGGGGCGTAGCTGCCCCCCCACCCCTAGACCTGGACTGTCAACTCTGAGTCTTTCCCACCTTCCATACATTTAGCTGATTAATTAAGTACGCATTTACGAAATTGTTAATGAAGTAAAATTTATAGAAAAGCTTATTTCACAATTTTCATCCAGAACTTATATTTGACCTATGCAAATGAGATTCAATAAGTGGTTGTCAAACAGTTTCCAGGCTTATTTTGGTCAGGAGTCATAATACGATTTCTACTTTGCTCAGCTCTCCTAATACGTTTTCTTTTGGGTTTTGTTAACTATGCATGTTTCGGTTATGTGGAATACAAAGAATCGGTCACATATTTGTATTTGGCGGTAACTCCAATTTTTTTAGTTCCAAATATCAAAATTAATACAGAGAAACAAAAAGAATATCAAAAATATAACGTTTCTCAGTTTTGATAATTTTTTTTATCTATACTAGCCACCTCTATTCACTCCTAACTTAAATTTCTGAAGCTTCTAATGCGAAAAGTTGAAACTAAAAAGCGCATGGGTTAATTAATTAATATTTGATATATGCAAATTCCAAATCATAAAACGTGGTTGTATTAGTAGATGCTCAGGGCAAAATTTGTATTTCTTTAGTACTTCGATTAACATTACTATAGATTATATGGATCACGGATCTTTATTCTTACAAATAAAATGTATCTATTCATCTTTTGTTAAACGTTATAGACATGCAACTGAGATCATCAATAATTGAGTTAGGAATAAGCGAGCTTTTGAAGATCAGTAGGTATAAAAAAACATAAAAACTTGGGCCTTCACAAAAGACGTTTTAAGTCACCTTGCAGAAAATTAACGAAGAAAAATGACCCCCAAAATGAAGCGTAGGACTTGTCCACGTTAAAACCTGTTAACTCATTGTGCTATTTTCAATCATATTTATACATCTATAGTTGTGGTGTATCAGTAGAAAAACTCGTAAGGTCATTTATGTTGCACGATCCCCGCCGATTGTTCCGTGTCAGTCAGTATGTAGCGCTGAACTTTACGTTAAAAGTTGCTGATTGGTGCAGACTGTATACTTATTCCTTTGGCTTGCCCGGCAACAATGCGAACATTGACAGCATCAAAGTAAACAACAAAGGGAAGCCAGAAGGCAACTTTCCCAATCCGTTTCATCCGGTCAGAGGCAATATATTGTTTTGGACGATTGCCAGTCCCGTCCCGACTTCTTCTTACTAACAAAAGTGTATCTCGCCCTCTAAGTGTAATATTAAAGTTAGGCAAAGTTTTTCGGGAATTTCGGACAGATAGTTCCCCGCAGAGGTATGAGACTACCTGGGGATCAATCGTCTAGCTTTAAGAGAATTCCTTGTAACTTTTGTGCTCCGTAAGTTGGAGCATTCTTTGATAAGGGATCAAGTCATAACAAAAACCTGATTTAATACGAATATAAACGTTATTATTAAATCAGAACCATGATACTATACAAGTTTTCGTTGAGCAGAATACATGCAATTTAATGACAAATTTTTACATTTATTATTAAATTATTGCCTGTTATGACATGCCAACAATTTACAATAGAAACAGAAAAAAAGAAACCATCAATAAACTTTCTCGATCAAAGAATAATACACTCTAATAACCACACTGCGTTTGATATGTAAAAAAAGACATATAACAATATGGTCCAATCCAAATTAACCACTCTCCCACAAACTAGCTGCCTTCCATTCTACGACGATACATAAAAGCTACACTGTAATTCCTATCAGAAGATCATCAAAAAATCGAACTGCAAAAAATTATCACAACTGCTTCAGGTAAAAGTTTTCAAAAATAATCTAGTTAAGAAAGGTATTGATAAAAATTGTAGAGTAGCTCGAGGTCTTATCTTATCTTATCTGAGGTCCGTGTCCACTACCATACCCAAATTTCGTGCAGAGGTAGAACAAGGCAATATTTGACTAGCAATCTTTATTTTGATTGTATCCTTTATATAGTTTCTATTTTTACCAAATATAAGGACTTTGGACTTTTGAGGATTAATTGTTAATTGATGATTCTCGGAAGGCAAAAATATATAGTCATCTGCGTAAAAATACGCTTTACAATGCCGAAGCGAATTCTGCATGCAAATTGTATATATACAAAAAAATAGTGGTCTCAAAACAGACCCTTGTGAAACACTAGCCTGAATAGTATTCAATATAGACGTACCCTTAGTTGTTTCAACGTACTGCTTTCTGTTAGTCAAGTAAGATTTTATAAAGTTAACAGCAGAGTGGGAAAACCCAATGTAATGCAGAATTTTCAATAATATTGTACGATTTATTTTATCGAAAGCCTTTGAATAATCTACCAGAACCAATGCAGCAGCCCGACTTTCATCCACACGTCGAATAATGTCATCTACAACATCTAAAAGTTATGAACTTATCTAAGAGACCAACGAATGGACAAACGGATTTACAGTATGCTTTGTACAATTATTATATTGTGCCATTAGCTTGTAACAACCCTGTTTTTATGACAAGCACCCCCAGGTTGTAGTTAGCATTGAACTTGTTTTTTTTCTTACTTTTATACAATAAAATAGTACAGACCGACGAAGAACGAAAGGTCGAAACTATAATTGCGTTTATCTATAAATCTGTTTTTACATTAAAGTAATGGTACAACCTAGTAAACACATGATATTAAATACAATGCATGGCAATTGCAACAGAAACACTAAAATTAAAGGAAACAATATCTATTATTGTTGTCCTTACGAATGACATCTACTGACCTAACTTCAAGAAGGGCACATGTGGTAGAATAAATTTGCAGTAATACCTATATATAAAAATTGAAATAGTTAAGATTAGCCAAACTGTATCTATGCCAATACCACCTAGCTGCAAAATCGTAGGTAACACTACACGGTAGCCACGGTAAACATAAGGATTCTCTCGTTTTCTATAAAATCCTTCAGAATATTTTATTGTCGATGAAAAATCTGGTGAGCAGAATAACCTCCGGTTAAAGCCTTACGACTACCGAGTTAGATATCTACTTTCGTACTTAGTCATGTCTACACAAAAAGTTCTTTCTATCGCTAAAGCTTATTACACATAAAGTCTACTGGCACCCCTAGCTGGTACTTTTTAAGTACGGCATAAAATGCTCCCAAAAAAACGAGGAAACACACTTAAAAATAGCACAAAAATGGCGATGACGCTTATCTAAGATTTGTATTATGTATTAACTTTTGATATTCCTTTCACAATGTTAGCTTGTACGAATGGCCCAGTTTACCTATCCGAAATAATGAAGGCATCTTCCACTTTATATCTATGACGTAATAACTCAAGGACTTGCCGCCTTCGCGAAAGAAGCCCGCACACGCGAGATAATGCAAAAGTTCCACGTTAATTCGGCACTTCGCAACTTGCCTGGATACACAGAAATTAGGCGTCGCAAACAGGGGCGGACGGAGAGGCGCAGGTTAGTTAGGAGACCATCCTCAACTTTGTTGTTCGGCTTACGGCGACGACCCGAGGAAGCCGAAACGCCACACGTTAAATCAACAAAGTGAAAACTTTGAAAATTTTACGGCCAATTAATCTCGAACAACGGGACCTTAAATCTCCCCGGGGAGTAAGAATGAAACATTACGTCATTGTGAGGCACCGCACTGCTCGCTCACACACGGCGGTCAGAAACATAAATGGAGGAAAAAGTGCGCCGCGCGGGCAAAATATGGGCAATTACGGGTTATTAATTGTGCTCTGTGCTGGCCGTGTTCGAAAGGGAAAATGGGGCTGCGGTTCGGGGATGATAGTGTTGTCTGATGTGGTCGGGTCACTAAAATGCACGCGCGTGTGTCTTTTGTATAATTTATACCCGGAACACCGATTGACCTGGTTTGGAATGCCGACAATATGGCTTAAACAAACCACTTCATGCGATTTGTACTGATTGATTGCACTAACCTACGATAAACATCTCCCGCTTCCGGATACTACAACTGCAGAATATATGGCAAAAAAACATAATGATGACCTCCATTTTAGTTTTCATTTGGCTACCCCTGGTGAAATTAGTCAAATTATTTGTTCCTTAAAATCCGACGCTTATGGCAGCGATAACGTGAATGCTTGCATGTTGAAAATATGTTTGCCGCATATTTGTAAACACATAACGCATGTAATTAATTGTTGTTTAGAGGTGGGATTCTTTTCAGATACATATGTTGAAAACAACAATGGTAACCTATTTACCCAAAATTAACTCTCCAAAGCGGTATAGTGACTTACGGCCAATAAGCATCATAACTACTCTTTCGAAGGTTCTTGAAAAGTGTATCCAGAAGCAAATATATAGGTACGCAATATATAATATTCTCTAGTTCTTTTAGACTTTTCGAAAGCTTTCGATACTCTCGGTCACAACTTGCTGTGTGCCAAATTAGCTTACTATGGATTTGACATGAACTTCGTTAGCTTTTTTAAGTCTTATCTGAGCGATAGATATCAAAATGTTAAATTATGTGCTCAGACCTCAGATCTATCAAATATTACTTCGGGTGTTTTTCAGGGCTCAGTTTTGGCACCCATTTTGTTTCTTATCTATACCGCTGATCTTTTACATAATGTAAGATACTGTAACGCGGATGACACGCAAAACACTTATTCACTTGATCCTAAACAAACAAATTTTGCTGCCGAAGATATAAACAGCGATCTTAATAAAATTGAAAGATTTTCTAAAGACCATAATTTACAGCTAAATCCACAAAAGTGTTCTGTTATCTGCTTCTGTCATGAAAGGTATAGGACTATTGTAAAGGCAGACTTGAAGTTATATATTTCTGGTAAAAAGTTAGAAATCGTCGATCAGGTAAAGAGCTTAGGAGTGATTATTGACAAAAAATTGAGATTTAAACAACATGGGAACATGTTAATGAAAAAATGTTACTGCCCCTTAAAACTGCTGTATAATAACATAAATATTACAAACTTCAAGCTAAGAAAAAAAACTCCGTGAGAGTCTAGTGTTACCAGTAATGAATTATTGTCGTGTATTATAGTTGCTTTGACAAATACACCAGGGATCGCATGCAAAAAATTCAGAATAGGTGCTATCGTTTTATGTATCGTATTAGGAAATATGATCGAGTATCTGCTAGATTAAATGAACTGAAGTGCTTGAGAGTTCAAAATATTTTCAAATATAACCTAATAACGTTTGTCCATAGTGTGCTGCTTACCTCCTCTCCACTCTACCTGCGTAACAAACTGTTTTATAGATGTAATCTCCATAATATAAATGTACGCCACGTTAATAGTCTTTCATTACCTTCCCATCGGTTGCCCACGTTTCGCAAATCCTTTTCGTACAATTCAGTCGTTCCGCACAACTTTGCTCCTGGCGCGATTAGACGACTGTCTTCAAAAGTTTTTCGTAAGGAAATAAAAAATATTATTTTGCCAACGCAGTAAAGAAAACCTTGAGCTGACTGTTCTGATTGTTTTGTTTGATGGTATTATTTATTGTATTGATTATGATTAAGGATGTATTATTTCTTGCTGCTAAAGGTTAAGTTGAATAGCTAAAGGTAGACTTTGCCTTAATAGGAATAAATATGCAAGGCTGTATGTTATTCCTAAGTAAAACCTTATCATTTATTATTATTATTATTATTATTATTATCATATACCGCCCGGCCGGCTACGTCTACGCCGGGTTGTAAGGGGTTATGCTTGTTACTAGTAAAACTAAAGCTACAATCCCGAGCAAAATGATCGCAGCAGCTGTGATATTGAAACTTACAAACGAGTTTTTGATACTTCTCTTCTACACATCTAAGCTAAGTCCATGGTTAATTGGTTTTTTGATAAATTAATGAGAAACATTTCTTCCAAATATAATTACGCCGACAATGGAAAGCAAACATTCTTTTTTCTGTTCCGCCCTGTCCCTTATAAACCCACTCCAATCAAAAGAAACTGTTCGCTTGATGAAATAACAGATATGATTTACATACAAAGATTGCTTACTGGGGACTAGATTATGTAGGAGGTCTAAGGGTATTCTTTGGCATGGAGGTTGTTCTCTTAGTTGCCTTTATTTGGGGTTATTAGTCGCAATGCAGGTTCCTACCCATCATTGGCAAATGAGAGGCGAAATAAGTTACAAAAACGCACCTTAATTAATTGATTGGTTTGTATTTTCTCGAACGTTATTTACCAATTTTAATTTCTCGCAGACATTGATATTTCTTTTTCATATACTGTTTGTTACCAAATATGGGTGGATGAATGTGTTTTATTTTGTCTCACATTCACATTTGACGACCATTATTCTATGCATTTTTTTCTTAAACCAAAATTCATTATTTGGCTACCTTACTGCTTGCTATGTAATCAATATTTATTTACTAATGTTAACGCACGCGGGTATCCTATATATGGGCCATTACAAGGGCAGCATAGAAAATGGCCTACATGAACTACACCACTGTCAAAGGACGTGGTTGCTTCAACAAGTCGCATTTGTTTGCCATGACAAAAGAATTCATATCTACTAGAATATATCAAATCCACGAAGATGAATAGGAAGAGGTACCCATCCCGGTCTCCACAATTGACAAATATGGGCTATTTTATAGGGTTTTGTTAAGGATCAAGTATAGTGAATGTCGCCAAATAAAATAAGCGTTGCTTTTAGCGAAATTAGTAACGAAACGTTAAGCAACGTATCAAGGTCATTCCAGGATAGACTAGAGATGTGTATCAATGCAGGAGGAAATGATTTTGAGCATTGTACACGGTGAAGGATCTCACCACAGGGTGGCTAGCTGCCAGTTAGTGAACAAGTCCTCCAACGATGAAAAATCGTAAAGCCAAAGACGGTTCGATGTCCACAACCCTTTCCAACAATGAAACTTGGTGGGCAGTGCAATCGTCAGCTCAAATCGATTTCAAGGATCTACATGAGTCCGTCATAAAATAAATCAAGCTGATAAGTAAAGAGCCTTGAATTAGGACGAGGAGGAACAAACGTTCAATTAAATAGTTTATTACAAATGAATATGTGCAGCTTTTGTTGCTTCTATAACCTACTCAAGAGTAGCTTCTTTCAATATATGAAGAGCGGTTCAGATGTTAGATTTTGATGGTTCTCGTCACAATTTTCCAGTCCCACCACAACGGCGATATGTGGGTGTTCAATTCACAACAATATCTCAATATCCAACTACACAACATATAAAACACCATACCTTAATCACAAACGATGAACAATAATCTAGTACACTGACCTATCTCAACCTGACAGCTCCTATAGAAAGTTTTAAACTTGCAAGCCATCGTGAAAATAAAAATAAACGAAATCTGCCATTTTCCCAAAAATGTTATGAAGTATTCTGGGTTTAAGCAGAGACATTGCTTTCGCAGTCATGTAGTATGTGAATATATTCAGAATTAAAATTAAATACACTTGGAAGGCATATGTGTTGTATTGTATACAGGAAGTATGTGTTCTTACCAAAACTTTTATAAATCTAGGAAAACATATCAGCCAGGTTCGCTCGCTTGCAGTGCTTCTTACCTGCAACAATAGAGAAGAATTAATTACAAGTTAAAAATCGTGCTTTGTAGTGAAGTTATCAAACTGCAGATGACTTGAAATCATAAATATTTTTGGAATGTTTTCACATGCAAAATCGCCTGGATTTATTGTGATAAATGGGAAGAAATATGTATTCAACGTAGTCTAAATTAAAGTTAGAATGGAAGTTTGAGGAACTAGTACCTGCACCAAACGTCAAAATTTCAACGCGTTGTTCCGACGGGCAACGCAAAGGGACCGCCTTTGGAAATAGCTCCCCTGGTTTTCCGGGGCACCATCTGACAGACTTATGAAGCCGCTAAATCGCGGTGGTAGTTAGACGCCCTTCCACTCGGTGTCGATTTCATTTGCAATGCTAATTCTAACGACTCAATAAATTGTACCGTATGTCCTGGTAATAGCGGGACAAATTATGGCAGATTACGTCTTATGACCGCGGAATGACCACTGATACGATCTAAACTGGGACGACTGGACTTTGCATGCGCCAATGAGGTTCCATTGAAATCACCAGCAGCACCACTGTGACGGAGACGCAGTAATCAGCTCGACTAAGGGCCTAAGGTACAGTGAGAGCAAAACGTAGGATGACAAGATATACCGTTCGATAATCGGCATATTGTAATAACCGTATATAAATTATTTTTAGGCAAAACTGCTCTTTTTAGAAATAAAATTGAAACCTTTTAACACACTATAAAAAATTCGACCGCATGCGTCCAGTCCCACCTCACCGTCTTCATTGCTATAGTATTACTGAAAACACTTTACTGTTTGTCCTGAAAATGTGAAAGAAGGAAACAGTAGGCTGCTCCCTTAATATTACCAATAGCTCACAGAGAGCAGATATTTTGGTCCAAAGCAATACAAGCTAGTTGAAGTTTGGAAGAAAACAGAAGTAACTACAGTTCTCTTATGTAACATAAAGCTATTACCTGAAACCATTTAATGAAATAACGGCATTGTGCTACACTGTCGTAAACTATTGTATTGTAAATGAGGATTTTTACAACCTTATGGTCAGCCATCCTAAACAATTGGGATGAGTGGCACGCTTCACAGTTCCTAAATGGGCCGCGTTCAAAAAAATCTTGTTGGCTAAAATTTTAACTTTTCCACTATAAATTTTTGAAACATAGAAGCGCCCTTATAACAAATTTTATTTAATGCAGACCTGATGCTAACTGGCGCGACACGCGATCTATTTTTATGTGATGCTTTATTGGGTTTAAATTTTCCGATGTATAAAATAAAAGCCTTTGCATGTCATAACGAATTTATACAAATTTAATATAAAAACATACAAATTAGTAAGTAGAAAATTATTTACATTTGTTAGAAAAAATTACAATACTTCACAATAAAATGTATACACTGTATCGATTATGTTCATTACAGCTTGTTAATAAGCACACTACAAGAGTCACAAACTAAAAAAAATACTCACTATCACTTTCACTGCTAAAATCACCATTAGCTTTCTATTATTAATTCTTGTACATACATGATTTTCAATGTCCAGTCCATGCCGCACTGAATTTCTCCATGCATCGACACTTGTTATTTCAGCTTCGTGTCTAATTTTTAGCAGCATTTCATTGCTAATTTTCCACCGGTGTTCCCTCGTCGAATTCTTTGTTTCAACTGCCCCCATATCATTTCAATGGGGTTGAAAATGCAATGATATGGGGGTAATCGTAGAATGGTGTGTCCACATTCAGAAGCGAGAATGTCAATTTTAATTCTTCGAAATATAAATCTTCTTTTCTTAAAAACTCTCGAATGGCTGCCTTATTAGTTGTTGTATTTGGAATTTTATCCAGTTGCTCCGAATGGTAACTAGCGTTGCCATTACCATGACGCTGTTTTGTGGCAATTTGGGCAATAAAATGTTTTTGAACCAATTTTCAAACACTTCCGCATTCATATCAGAATGATAATCGACGCTTGCTTCTTTTAAGTTTTTACATCCAAGATAAAGGGCTCCAGGTACGAAACCATTTTTACCTTCTGCGTGTAGAATCATTACTCCTTTTCCTGTTGACGTAGGAATATTGACGTTGCACTTCCCTGAGCCATCAGCCCATCCTATTTTTATTGTATCATGGGTATCGTACCATGTTTCGTCCAGGAAAAATATCGGACGATTTTCCTGCCTATACATTTTTATAGATTTTAAATAATCGTATCTCCACTTTCTTATTACCTGGCTTTCCATCAAGCATTACTTGATGTTTGAATGGTTTTAACATACTTTTGGAGGGTGTGCTCGCAGCAGTCGATAATATTACCATTCTTCAATTTTTTATATAACAAGGCGATTGTTGGAATAACATTATTCTTGTACATTTCATAAATGTTTTTTCTAATAAGATCCGCGTGATTAAATTTCTTAAAACTACCCTTGTCGAATCTTATCTTTCTCTTTGAAGGCCCGAATTAACCAAATCTCCAGATGGCTGATCGTGGAGTGCCAGTCACTTCTGCCGTTTTATCTAAAAATTACTTCTCGCCATCACATTCCAATAATAATACCAAATAATGCTCATTGATTTATGTGTACAGAAGAAAAAATCTAAAAAAGCCTAAACACAATCTTTGGATACGGTCCACTCGGCTGCAAAACAGTGGAAAAAATACTTGTAAACCATTGTGAGCGGTAATCGGCTGTTCGTATAATGAGTCTCATAGATTGTTGCTTGCAACTATAAATCTTCATATTACAGCTAGAATAAGAAAACTTCTTTACCCTGTATGTATATACGTGCGTTAGTGAAATAAGCAAAGCGAAGTGAGTGGGTATTACAATTACACGCCTAATGGAAAAGCAAGTTATGTAGTTTTGAATAACTGTTTTACTTAACGAATGAAATTAGCGTTTAAGATGCCAGTGAACAAAGGTAATTATTTTATAAAACCGTAAGCTCACTAAAATTAGTACAGCACAAACGCAACTTTTATAAAGGCTTATAACTTCTACAGCCTGCAACAAGCTTCATGAAAATATAAAAGGTATAAACTTGTAATTGAAGGAAACCCGATTTCAGTTTGTAGAGCTGAACTGCACGTTCTCTCCCAAGTTGTTAAAGTTTGTTCGTTAGTGTCAAGCGCAAACGCAATCGACGACAATGGTTAAGAAATTGCTGCAGACTGTAACCAAGTACTACATGCTTGCATAAGTGCGGTACAACTTGCATAATTTAAACACAATAAATATATGGTTTAGACCTTTAGAGGAAAGAATAGGAAAAAATAAATTCAGCAGCAAATGCCTATACAATACTAGCATGTACTAATAAGTCAGGTATTGTGAAAGTATTACGGTAGATGCTATAAATGTAGCATCAATATCAATACTGCCAATAAATCCATATTCTATCTAGAATCTCCTAGTTTCAGGTTAGGTGCTTCTTTTTCAATTTTACTTATCAAAGCTCCGAATCATAAGAAAATAACTTTTACAAATTGAGAGCTGGGAGTACGCTGACAAATTTACTGGACCACTGCTAGTTATAAAATGCTTTTTTCACTTTGAATGACAAGATTATATTTTATAAGGTGATTCTATTTGCAGGTATTAATTTACATATCCTAACAGATTCATAAAATAAACGCAGGTATTATTACTACATAACTTCTGCATAGTATTGTAAAAGAATGTAGCAACAAGTGTAGTTTATCAGAAGATAATAAACTAAAATCTAATAGCATTCGAAAGCTCATTGTTTGACGTTGTTGGCGTATCTAATGGCATTACGTCACTGCAAAAGTGTAGGCTATGTGTTTTGGATTTGCAAGTTGATTATATTGAGAGACCTTAAAGTTATTTTTAAAAACATAAGTTTCGCTTGCGAGTTGTATTTCTGCTGTMAAATTCTCAAAGGATTCTTATATTACMTTGTTCAAAGTCGACAGATTACCTTCGCGATGTAGGACGAACGTGACCCCAATTGGGTATTATCACTTTTTTTTAAATTACATAAAATGAATCTTGAAGTGCATATATATCGTACGCCATGTTAAAAAAAACAAATAAATATTTGTAGGTAGAGAATTTCAGGTCTGAGATTCGAATCTTAGGAGTCACCGCCAAAACGCTTTTATCAAAGGTGATTCAACTCGTGACGTCAAGTGTCATGTAAACATTACCGAGGAGCGTGCTGTTTAATGCTCTAGTATCATTCTTGTATTCAAAAAGCTTTTGTGTGGTGTTTATTGAAAGGACGGTGTAAGAGGTCGCACCAAAAAGTAATTTGTGGAGTTTTACAAACATCTATTATGTATGGAAAACAAAACAAGTGTTGTTTTGTACATGGTTATAAAAGTACTTCAGTCAGTACAGCTAACAAAATTTTTGTAACCGTTCCTCGAGATTATTAACGTATGCAAAAGTTGTTTAAGGCCCCTAGACGCGATATGCCGAAATCGCAAAGTTTGTCTTTCTGTTGTGAATATCACCTTAATTGTAACTGTAAGTTTTATTATTATTTTTGGGGTTATAAGTGTTTACCATTCAGTTTCCATTTTGTTATAGCATAAAGAGGATATCAAAAATTATATGCGTTTTAAGTTAATAGAAGAAAATGTTATAATAAAGAACGACGTTGTTCCCCATATATTCGACTGTTAGCCAGACCGGAAACGAGCCGCAATAGCCCCGAAAATAAATGGTAATTTATATTTATTCTGACCTCTAAAGTAAATGTCAAGTTTGGGGTACATTTTTGATTCTTACATTTTTATATTTACAAATAGTATGTTTCCAACAACCCACTGCGATCAAATTATCAATGCTATGTTAATTTGATAAAAAGTTAACTTATGCTGTTGCTTTTACATTCCTCATCTCATTCGCGTTGAACCGCTCGTCGCTGTACACAAATTCCATAACAATGAACATGCCTACAGAAGTCATAACCCTTAAGTATTTCACTTTTTCTTGGAGTATTTTAATTCGCTTGTCACAAAATGAACGCAAACAACAAACTGATAAATTGACGGGCTGAGGCTGACGCGTGACGCGCTGACCCCAGATGTAAACAAGCGGCCATTTACAAGACATCTGACGTCACGCGTTTTGGCGGTCCCTTTAAGTATTCACATTTTTAATATTAAAAATACACCTTACGATCCATTTTTTCGAATTTATAAGCTGTCACAGCTGTTTTGTGGATTAGATGCTACCTATTAATATGCAATTTAATAAAATATAAATACATGGCAAATACCCAATTAGTATAACCTAGTGCGGTAAAATCATGATCGAGTCAAGAAAGAGAGAGAAATTTATGTAATTACTGGGCTCCTGCAAACATTAGACTGGCAGTCTACCTCTGCACCTGTCATTATATTATCTATACCGCAAACCCCTTAATGTAGTGTTTATTTTTTTGCTATATTTACATGGGGTATACTCTTTAATCTCACACAAACGAAGCAAAGTTTGAAAAAATATACTTAATTACGCTAACCGCGGCTGCACATTTCCAGAACTTCCGAAGCTGCAGCCCGACGATAATAATTATCCCAGCCTTTAAGAACCAGACGGAGCACCCTAATGGATGGCTTTTAATGGGTATCGTATAGACCTGCGTCAGAAACATCCCTTAAAGAGGATGTACGCGACGTGCCGTTAAGCCGGCAGGCTAAATTAATTGTTCCGACGCCATCTCGAAATGCTCATCACGTGGATTCTTTGCGCTGACCCGCACGAAGGCCAAATAATTAACTTATTTCGACCGACGCCTTATCCAAACCTAAATTAACTAGTTGACAGCGTCCTCCCCCTGCGGGTACGAAACATCATCCGGGTAATACAATCAACCGGTCCGCGTGCAGCTCCACCAAATCCAGATCTCGCTCCTACCAGGAATATATAACAAATTTATGTCTGGCGCAGTTCATCCTGCGGCTCTTACGCAGAGGACAGTGGCGTACGTTAGGAATGCTGATTAGAAACACAGACCTCAATCAGGCTATCTATTGATACCTGCATGTCTCCGGATCATTTCATGATTGGTAATTTCTGAGGAAAAGGAAAAAGTTTTATTGTATGAGAGTAGACACTTGCAGTATATGCAATAATCATAAGATTACACCTATATGGTAACCTAAAATAATTTCCTTTTTACTAGCTTGTAGCAGTTTTGTTACACATAAACACATTCAAATCACTTTTATTGTTTTTAAGTTATTTATTTTATTAGTTATCTAATCTAGCTAAAAACTTTATTTCAGCTTTAGTTTACAACTTTTGCAATTATTAAATACTGATTAAGAATAAATAATAATAAACTCTAATTGACTGTTTACTATAATTGGCTTAAATACCCCTTGGAAATCCTGATTGTCACATTTTTGTTGCTGCGTAGTCTCTCTTTGATCCTTTGAATATATTGTCTTAGGTGTATATACGGTGGCTTCTATAACTCCCCCATGCTTAGGATCTGACCATATGTGTAGATAATGGAACGCAGGTCAGGTAGATGGTTTCTGATTGCTTTCTGCTATAATCGTACAGGTGATGGTCATTCATGTAGATTCAAAGTGATTGAGGGGTGATGATTTTCGTTTTTCGTAGCAGTAGTAGATTCAAAAAAAGTGTTCCATAGTCAAATTAATTTTTGGTTTCGGTCCTCCTTAGTTTTATTTCTGTTTCTTTTAGTGTGTCAAAAGTCATTTCTTAGAATTCTATATGAACTATGTAATTTGCAGTATTTTGATATTTACATTATAGATGGGTTCTTTGAATTAATTATTGCGGTTTCCTMTTGTTGTATTCTGATTTTACCGTGGTTACGCTGGGAACCATTCCTTCCCAATTGTCAGTTACCCAATTTTAAAATTTATTTTTAAATTTTTGTGAGTTTGCTGATTAGTTAGAATCGAGACTTCGCAGCTTTTGTCTGTGCTTGGTATCTCTTTATAGTTTGGAGAGCTCGTCTAATTTGATACAATGACGTGGATAAATAGGAAAGTACTTCAATGAGTTTAAGACAAACCTGAAGTTTGATATAAGTAAATATAATGATGAATTATTCAAAAGTTGTTTGGGTATTGGTAATAATTTATAATTTGTTGATAAAAGTTTCACTTTCCGATTAAATGAATGGATTTCGCAGTTAAAACCAAGTTTCAAAAAGTGCAGAATCCAGGTCGCAATGGTAGTCAGCAGAACAATTTTGGATCTGTTTCGCTGACAGTAATAAGTCATTTTCTACGCATCCATCACTTCCTCCCGTATGAAGAATTATAATTCTTTTTCCTCTCGAAGGTGGTGCTTGCAGAACACAGTTATTTGTCCCATCTGTCAGACATTTTTTTTATCAAGTCGTGGGTGTCGTACCACTTTTCATCCAAATATACGATATTACGATTTTTCTCGGCGGTATCTTCTGATTTCGTTTATATAATCCCATCTCAGTCTTTTAAGTCGGGTTGATTCCATTATGGACAAACATTGGTTTAATGTACTATAATTAAAACCGATGCTCCTCAAGTATGTTCTGAACCACTCTTCGCAATAACTTATGTCACATCCTGATTCCAGAAGTTTTAATTTCAGACTTACCGTAGTTGGAACTTTGTTTTCCTTATACATTTGGTAAATCACTTTTTTAATTTCTATCCCAAGCTCTTTTGATATATTTAAAAATTTCTCCGAATTGCGTGAGGTTCTTGAATTGCCTTTATTCAATTTGCATTTCCATGTCAGCGTCAACAACTTCATTCTGAGCGATACTTGGAGCAGCTTTTTTCCAAGGACGCACGGACGCACAGAAATACTAAGACTGGATGCTAGTTTTGGTTTGATCAGTAGTGAACTTTACATAATACGACCCTGCTTAACCATCTCCCGAAAATCGGACCTAAATTTATAGTAATCTGGTTATTTTCGGTAACTCGCCTGCTGTTCGAGATGAAAGATAAATTTTATTGCAGGGTTGTAATAACGCTAAGAGAGTAGCATTACTATACCAAGCCTTCGGTATATAGGCAAAACCAGCTCTTTGCCACACTGTCTGCATTAGACCTAAACTACACTGACGAGCTGTAATGACAGCGAAATATATCTGTCTGTAGTTGGTTGCGGTACAGACAGTATAGCATAGACATGCAGTTCAACAAGTTCTATGTCTTTATAAAATAAAAATGCGAACTACGGACAGGAATCATTTTACATTCCAGTAAATCAGATATAAATCTTCTTTCTCAATAAGGATTAAAAAAAGAGCCCCCGATTCACACAAATGTACCACTATTTCATACGGCATCGCTTCCTTATAACTCAAAAAGTCCTTACTTCGGTTCCGGATCTAAGTTATCCCTGACAGGAGCAACGAATCTCCATATCCCAATCTTCCAAACAACTTTTACTTATCCCTAAGTGATTTTAACGGTTCCAGACCGTTAGCCCCTGACCCAGAACCGGCTACGTCAATGCCGGCGTAGAGTGTAACCGTAGGGCCCTAGGCCCCAGCTCCAATCCCCGGGTCGATAGCACTCGGCACATTAGTGTCTGTCTCGGAAGGACCTCCTACGCCTGACGAAGATGAACGCCGATGCGAGCTGGACTGCCGCTTCCTGCAGATCGCGTTTTGATATCCAACAGGCTGGGTAAAAAAGTGTCCATGCAAAAAAAAATATTAAACTCCCAGGAGCGCAGCTAACTTCAAGTGTTGCTAAAAAGGAGAGATTGGCTCGTCAGTTTTGTATATGGAACATAAATGACAACGAGTCAAAGAAACAATATTCATATAGTAGTGTTGGTGCTTTGGGTTTAGATTATTTTGCAAAAAGTTCCAAAGTAATACTTAAAAATGCGCATTAAGACATTATTGAATGTCATTAATTAGATCAAAGCGATTAATGTTGCATTTAACATTAGTTAATATATATAAGAAAAATCGACTAAATTATAACTGCAAACAGCAGCAAAACTAAACTTTTATATTTTATCCGCCTCTCAAAATGTCAAATTAGCTTAAAATTACTGTAGATGAGATAATTAAATGACCATTCACGAAACTAATTCAACTACTCCAAAAGTATCAATGGATTTGGTCCACATTTGATATGATTGTCATCTACTGCTATTAAAAAGTCAGAACCACTACGGGCGTTTGTACCTCTCAAATTATTGCTTCTTATTGCATACTTGAAATACTTTAGGGAAAACTCAACAATGTCATGAAAAATATACACGCCGACAAAAGAGGCATAAACAATAGAGAGATGGCGAGAAAACAAGATAAAGAAGGCTGAAAAAGGGGGGCATAGGGAATTGGAAGACTTTGAGGGTAAAAATCATGAACATGAAGGGTTTGAAAAGACAGACATAGACATTTGAGGCATTAATATAGAACAAGGTGTAGATAACAAGCATCTCCTAATATATAACGTAACATATGGAAGCTATAACAACTATAGTAATTGCATATGGGCCTAGTGTAGATAAAAATGAAAGGGCTTTAGAAAAGGGAGTTTTTTGGAATAAACTGAATCAAACAATACAAAACGTGGAGTGCAGATTAGTACATAACAATTGTAGGTGATTTGAATAGAAATCTTGGAAGGTGAAATGACAGAACTGGAGAGAAACTGCTAGAACACACTGAAAAAATGCAGGGAATAATAATAATGAACAAGGTTAACAAACTTTTGCGTTGATAATAACCCGATCATTCGCATACGTTCTTCCACCATAAAGTGATACACAAATAGTGGGGGTGAAAGCCCAGTACAACTGAAGAAAAAAATCAACTCAGGATCAACATAGCAGACCGAACTGTAGAGGGGTCGTAGATACCGCTTGAGGACTTTATCTTATGTTCAACAAGAGAGGTATGTGGAGACACTAATGTGACATTAGGTATTAAACAACCAAGACGGTGGAATGAAAGCTAGGCAAAAAAGTTGGGGAGAAGATAGCAGGAAATATAATGGGAAAGAAAAAATCTTTCTATATATTGAAAATTAGTAGCAACAGAAAAAACAGTAATACAAAACAAATCCGGAAGAACAAGGAAAAATGGTGAGAAGATAGCAGGAGATATCATGGGAAAGAAAAAAATCTTTCTGTATATTGAAAATTAGTAGCAACGGAAAAAACAGTAATACAAAACAAATCAGGACGAACAAGGAAAGATGTTAAGACATAACTCATCAATAATAGGTACTTAAAACGCTGAAGAGAACACTTTGAAAAGTTGTATTAGTCTGGTGCTAATGTACTGAAGTTAGAGTTGGGTGTTGTCCAAGAATAAGTAATGTAGGCTGCAAGCAATCATGCAGAATTATACAAGAATGAATAGAGTCCGTAAAAATGCTGCACAGGAAGAGTTTGATGTCTTACCCTGGACTGAAAGAATTGGATACAAACACTTACAGCGCTTTGGGTGTTCATTGCGTGAAAGAGAAAGCAGGTCTGTGAAGAAGTAAGGTATGGTAGGCAAAAGCAGCAGCATATATCCGAAGAGAGACAAAGAATGACTTGAGACAATGCTGTTTGAGCGATACTAATACGAAGAAGTTCATTGAGAATATCATTATTAGTACCATTTAGAATTAACATTGGTCAGAAAACAGATCTCGAGAAAAAAATTCGGATTTACAATTTTTTTCGCTTATAATTTCCAAACTTAAACCAATCATTGTCACTGAGTTTGTGAATTAAACAGATCTTGCATGGATGAAATTTTTAATTTAAGAACTGTTTGGAAAGTAGTTCATGAAACTCCCTATACTGTAGACAATACAAAGTCCAGGTGCTTACTGTGGGATCTTGGTTCTAATGTCTCAGTCCTGCTATATGATTTGCATTGCTTTTTTTTATTAGCTACAGACCCTGAACACTTGAAATCATCAATATTGATATTAATATTGAGGAATAAATCCTGAGACAAGTATACAGAGATTGTTAGTAACTAGAAATATATCAAGATCATCATCATCCATAAATACTTAAAATAATTAAAAGAAGAAGTCAATAAAAGCTGCGTTCTGTCCCACACCATCTGACACCTCAATACACGGACGTCCAGTTACCGCATGTGATGAAAGATTTGAGAAAAATGATATGTTATGTGTATGGTAAAATTTTAAAGGTATTGTTAATTACGAATCGGTTGATAATGACATGAAACATTGGTTGCGAATGTACAACAGCACCGCATACAGCAAGAGTAACATTATAAATGATGAGGATGGCAATAATGTAATTAAAAATGCTTCTAAATTCTTCGAGTGGCATCGCAAAGGATTACACGAATTGACAGAAAAATGTGTTAAGAATATTGAACATGATGATCTATATCTCAAAAAGCAGCGCTTGTATTTATTAAAAAACAGATCCACCATGATTATCATCCCTTTAATATAGCCATCCACAAGATTTAATTATACCCACAATTCCAGCATGTCGCCTTTATAAATCCTCTTCCCAGAAAATAAATTTATAGTGTCATAAACATATGCAAAGGCGGGATGAGCTGCAATAATCCCATTCTGGTCCCGACCAGAAAAATGACGTGCCCGGAGAAGCAAAGCAGAGGGTCGGGAAAACAATAAATTGGGAGAAAACCTCTTTTCCCTTTTATTATATTGACTAACACACCAACATTTATCGTAAAACCCCGAGGAATACCCGTCAAGTCGGGGGACCCGCCGGCGCGAGTGCGGCGTGTTTTTCTAAAGAAAACAAATTTGTTTTGGCCTCGCGTACCTGGCCCCACGCGGCGAAACAAACAAGATCTGGTTAATTTGTTTGCGTGCGTCCTTTGTTCTATTGCACGACGTTGAGGAATACTGTTGCGACCGAGAATTGGTTCGGAGGGAGTTAGGTATGGGTTTGGGCCTTTTCCTCAAAAATAAATATATGTAATCAGTCTGGGAGTACCACTTTCAGCTTTTATAGCGGAAGAAGCGATGAAGTCTATGGTTGTCAATTACGCATGCGTTGAAACTAAGGTAGTGCGACTGCCCATATCCACTGCTGTGGTGTGACATTGATCTGCATCCTCCAACCACTATCGCCGTGCATATTGTAGCTTGGCAGCAGTTACAAAAAGGCGGCACAGATAATTTAGAGATCAACGGCGTCCGCGTTGCATAAATCATTTATAGAACCCCTGTACTATTATGTAATTTTCCAATAAAATAATACAAATCTAATGAGTTGGCTAATTGTCAGTAATTGACAGGACCATTAAAGCAATTAGGCATTCCAAACCACGTGACCCCAAAATGGCGGCTGTGGGCAAATGCTTTTTGATAGTACGATACACAAATTAACACCAATAAAATACTTCACGTTTTATTCAATTAAATTAAACATCGAAAGTACATCTCGATCCCATACGGACCATCTTCAGCGGTGGCATTGAAGTGTTTTATTGATGTTAATTTGTGTATTGTATTAAACTCCTACGCCTCTTCAGTAATTCATTTGTGTCAGTGACAAATTTATGTTTTAAAACAGCAAGAATTGAATAAAATTGTATGTTATCTCTATGACTTCGACTTCTACAGCCAACCAACCACAAGACACGTAACAGGCATTTTTGTTTAAAATAAGACTAATAATATTTAAAATAACTTTACAAAAAACACATAGCGTGGCACTTTTCAGTCTTAAGGCTGTTTGCTCTAATGACATTATAACAGGGTTGCCCACAACTCACAAGGACCATGTTGGGTTTTGTTTGACAGTTTGTTGGAATGCCTAATAAATAACGTCAAATAGCCAGTCCCGGGGGAGGAACTTTTTGGGTTAGACCGCGTCTGATTTCGGAATAAGGTCGAAGTTTCGCCCGCACTTGTAAGGGGCATCACCAGGACAGTAGTAATAAGGAGTATGGAATATGATACAAACCTAACGCGAGCAATACGTCCAAACTGAACCAAATCCCAAAACTCTTTGCTAATAAAGCTAATTACATATTTACATTCACTTCATTTTAGAAAGCCTGTGTGAAGTTCAGAATGTAATTCAACTCATCAAACATCTTAAGCACTGTAAGTACATATTGTAAAAGAGTAAAGTAATTATTATCTAGTTCTTTAATTTTGGTCTTCAAGAATTTATTACGCTCTAGTACACTTGCATCTTTAATCCTTTTTGACTCTTTAATTTAATATGAGTCTCGGCCTGTTCATTATCGAAGACTTTTAAAAACTGAAAGACCAATGGATGTGGGGCATAAAAATTTTTATTAAGTCGTGAATGAAAAGATTCACAGCAGTTAGTGGTTATTCGGAGACTTGGTCCGGAGGAAAAATGGCTGAATTACCAAAATAATTATCAATCAGATAATCAGAAAATTATATAGCTTGTCACATTCATTAGGTCAAAAACAAAACAGTCTGATACTTCTTCGGGCTTTACATAATATGCCAAACCTAACACATAATTTAACCATTTTCCTACTTCACAAGCCGCTGTTCTATACTGCCTTGCTAAACTTAATTCTTGGATTTTTCTAAAACAACTCTGAAATAAATGGAATTTGCATGAAATTAAATATATATTATCTTGTCAGTTAGAGACTACGGTCTTGTGTATACTTTTCTCAAAGTCAATAATAACAATTCGAGATCAGTGTTAAACCAGGTGCTCTGCATTTTGTCTGAATTAACTTAAAGACATTATTCGGTAGAATACAAAAAAACTGAGATGTAATGACTATTTTGAATAACCTGTATCGTAAAACTTAGAAAGAGGAGCGAAAGGTGTGCATTTAGAAGACAAGAAAGCAGTAAGGTAAAGTTTTTGGCAGAAGTGCCAAAAACTTGGTTTAAGATAGTATTTTGCAATTTACAAAAATCTAATGATTTGTGTAAAACTTATATTACCTCTAAAATATAAACGTCTTTCATTCTATACATACAGAACATAACTAAAGCTACTACCGAGTTCCTTTTCAAGTGCCTCTAGATACGACGCAACGTATCAAAGCAAATATACTTTAACTGTTTGAACCTGTCCCGCACTTGCCTTGAAGGACCTAAAGCGCTTACAGAATATGTTGCGATATTACTTGCGGTTCGGCAGACATGAGGTGACCCCCTGTTCGACCAAGCTTAAATTTGCATACAAGAACGGAGACACGGTTTAAAGCTCCTTGAACGGGTGCCAAAATGTTTAAAGAGCCGTTTGCCACTATACTTATTTAAGTACTGAAATAAGTTCTTAAAATTATTATACTGAAAATTAAACGCGCGCGCCGTTTCAATACAAGAAATAAGCGTAGGGCTTTGTTCTCAATTTGTAATTACAAATTCTTTTCATTAAGTATTTTAATACGTACGCGTGCGCCCTTTTGTAGTTCTAATCGTGATTTTCTCCACGTAAAGCTAATCTAACCGTAATCTATTAAATTCCGTCTTTATACAATAGCAAATGCAACGTAAGGTCTATTCTACTGTTAGAGAAAAGTAGACCTTAGATGAGCCCACTCATAAACAATTACTTTTACTGTTGTTTGTTTGGGTCACCCTGAATTACCACAATTTGTAGTTAAAAGTAAAAAATGCCTGTTGAGTGAAAAAAATTATGAAATGCATCAGCGTTGATACTAACAATATGATATTGCAAGGAGAATGAATGTTCATGGCTTCTTAAATGTGCTGAAAGAAGAGCTGCTAATAGAAGATCCAGCAGCATATACAAATTTCCTACAATGCTTCATTTGAAGAATTGTTTGAACTTGTCCATAACAAAATAGGGAAACAAGGTACACAATTCCTTGAAAGCATTCCTTCCGTTTCATTTACAAAAGCATGACAACACATCACGTTCCCGGGGTTGTCCAAAGTTTACTCACACCAATATACATATTTTAAGAGGCCTAAAACTGCATTTCATGTTGATGTATTGATTAGCTGGTAGTAGGTAGTCAGCCTAAAATAACAGATAGCCCCTATTCAAAAGTTTATTTCGCAGGTATCAGTACAAAGACTACCTAATCTCACAACCCTGCTTATTGCGTAGGTTGGAAAAGTAGGTTCTATGAATGTTTTGTTTATAAACGGTAAAACAGGTTAGTGCGCATCGATCTGCGCAGTTTTAATACGAAATTTAAATACATTAAACACGTCTGCAATGGTAGGTTTTTTAAGGATTGGTGAGATTACTACGAGAGAGGAATAAATGTCCCGTAACTGTCGTGTGAGCGTCGCAAAAACGTAAAACCCAAGATCATTTCTGGCACAATCAAACGGGCGGGTTAATACCGTGAACTCTGGGAATCGCGGGGCAATAAACTTTCTTATCTTGCGTACAAATATATAGCAGTAGCTAATTTCGCGTCCAGTTGGGGGTGAAGAATTTGTATAGTGGAGTATAGTATGGAAATCAGTGGCTGTAAAAACGGATTTTATTGAGGTTTGGTCAATAAGAGTTTCACATCAGAACCAGTTTATATTCCTTCCGAAAAGGTAGTAAAAGAGCTAATAACCTTTGAACTTGGTTCCTTCAGAAAATCTTGTGATTGGAAGAAACCGAATGGACGGTAAACTAAAAATTCAAATGGAATTAATTTTAATTGCATATAGGAGTTAGGCACGCTAACTCCTGGATATCTACTTGAATTATACTTTTACCAGATTTTGTATTATGCTAAACTTAGTTACATGGAAATAAATATATTCTGGTCAAATAAAAAAACTTTTTTATTCCTTGCTGAACAATTGCAGCCAATTAGTCTTGAAAGTCAAACAATATTACCAAGAAAGGAAGCGAATATGGTATAATACAACTATTTAAGTTAAACGAGATAATCACTTATAGAATTCATCCATAAGTTATTTGTAAAAATAACAAATGAATAGTTTATAACAATTATAAAGTGGAAGTGTCCGCTCATCCCCATTTTAATGTCTTTACTGAATTTACGTTTGTTTTAAGGCAAGTTTGTTTACATAGTCATATGTATATGTAAACATAAGCTAAACTAATAGCATATCTAGTGCTGTGTGTATGTATTAAAATTAGCATACCTTTAGCTTCCAAACTTTTTTTTTCAAAAAGGTGTCATACTCCAAAGTAGCATACTACGGTGTCGATTTATCTTTCTGAGAAGTTGCTCTTCTTGCTGATTCCAGTTTCTCCATTACAACACTAATTTGTCAAATATTTAATGAAGATGAGCAAGGAACAAGGAGAGCCAACAGACAACCAGTACATACTCAGACCATCAAGTCCTAAGACCAATTTGTTACGTCTATTCTTGAGCACCGTTACCAAAGATCAGAATGGTGTCAAGGATTGGAATAGAGAAGTACACTTCCTTCAAATGCACAATATGTAAACCGATAAAGATACTGAGAAGTGTCAGTATTGCTATAGCTCCACTAACATATACTTCATACACTATTATTCCTTCAATGCGTTATTATTTGTTCTTTATAAAAGTAGAAATGAGACAGCATATATCAACGCTTTCAACCCACGACGAATACACCTACACTCCGATAGAAAATCAAAAAGCTCCGTAGCGTCAAACTGGGGTAAAATGTGAGCAGGGGACACTTGACAAAAACGCGAACGGGAAACGGTAATATATTCATGAGACCCATATGCCGAAAAGAGTGTGCGTGTGTGTCTGTGTGCGGAACGTCAGAGTGAGGAATCAGATATTGGAAAACCCTAAATGTCTGTTTTCCGAGCTGAATACGAAATTTCCCGGAGAAAGGCGTCCTTGGAGTCGAACAGGTAAATAGACGTGTATTAAGGACATTCCTTCAATAAACGTTCGAACCAGAGCTTTCCCGAGAACGAAGTTATTGCAGAAGTTCAACTTGAAGGAGAGATATTCAATTGAATGCGTTTAAATACATCTAATGAAGAGTTTATATCAACCAATGTCTTCAAGGTTTTCTTAGTATACTATTAAACAATAAACATTTAAAGCATAGAACCTGAGAACTAAAGATAGCTTCATAGAACCAACTGATAATTACGAATTTAGATGGCAATTCTATCTGTCAACATTACACGGACGTGATGACAAAGCCACTTAGCTGTCATTATCGGATCTACTTCCTAAAGGAAGTGACCTGCAGCCTGACAAACTGGCATGCACCTGCATACTTCAATTTGACAGCAGACCCCCACGGCAGTTGGTTGCGGTGCAGACAGCACAGCATTTATATTGATTCATGTCACGAAATAGTTTATCTTGAGCATATTTATTATTCTCCGAATTTATTTCTGTATTTATTGAATTTAATATATGTTTCATGGAGTTCCCGTTATCTTTTGTTTTACTTATTAACTAGTTTTGAACACACTGAACACGTGATCCAGTTGGTAAAGCAACTATCTTTCGTGATTTTGATACTCTGTGTTGCGTTCGGTGGAGATATTTTAAATCACGTGGCGCCCTTTTCTATCGTTTATCCTTTAAATATTACTGGGTATTTTATTTGTTGCACTTAAAACCCACACCCCACATGGCTGTGTTGGCGGCTACCGGAACCAACCCCGGTTGCTCTCTGTTATATTGTAACAGCACTTAATTCTCAGTAGCTTTTTTTGTCAAAACTTATACGCTTATTACAAATTCATTCGCGATAGTTAATCACCCTATATACTTAAAATAATAGGCATTCGTTAAATATAGACCCTTAAGAACTTTTTAGTTAATTCGCAAGGAAAAGATAGTTAATGGTACTTCAATTGGATCATAACTTGATCAAAAATATGAAAAACATCGTGTTACAGTGAGTTGTACAATATGGTTGTTGTACCAGCATAACTTTTCTAAATGAGCTGCTATTGATCGGGCTGACAAACGTTAAATATGAAATGTCTGTCAACAATATACATATCAAACGATATTAACGCATTAGTTTATCGGTTACGTAATGAATCGTGAACGTATTAAAATCAGCACAGTTAGGAACTAATTGGCCGGGCCAGATACACATGCACTTTAACCGCAATTGCCCAGATAACCTAGTTGAGACTATTAATCCAGTTGTATATCACATATGTTCCGCTAACGAGGCACAAACTGTTGCAATTAGCATGAGTGGGCTTAACTACCTGTAGATCAAAAGATGACCGAGCAGAATCCAATGCGTTATTTAGAGGTATACAAAGCAAGTAAAACACAAATCTTTGTTAAAAAATGATGTCTGTGAAAGCCAAAGTGCCGCTACTTAAAAATTCGTTGCAGCACGATGAAATAATAAACTCAAATAAAGGAAGTTTTGTTGACTATTGTATAGATCAAAGCAAAAGCAAAATCCTGAAAGAAGAGGTAAAAGACGTAAAGGCTTGCGTAACATTCCGAAATTAGAAGAAAGCATATACCAAGGTTAGTGTATTAGAGGTTATCTAAAAATCCTTAGAGGGGATAAACGCCTCAGTGTGTATGTCTAGCGATCAACCATAATATTAAGAAAATTCCTATTAATTTGTATGGTATTTTAGATCAACTGATCGTTATTAATCTGTGAATGTTAATGGAAGATCTAAATAGCAGATACGCAAATAGCTATTAATATCTACACAGTGTGTTTTTAATGTGCGCAAGCACAATTTTTAGGATATATGTATATAATCTTTAATTTTTTACTTATTTAATTATAGATACGAAAAGGAATGATTTGCAGTGTGGCGATTTGCAAGGTAAAACAGGCAGCAGGAAAAATTTCGTTCTTCCAGTTTCTGAATTTCAAAAGAATGGATGCGAAAGTGTTATCGACAAGTTAAATGGGACAGTGAAAATAAAAGTACATGTGATAAGCATTTCAAGCAAGGCAATTACAGAGGTGATTTACAAGCCTGTTTCCTAAATATTTCCCCAAAATATTAAAGGCGACGGGTAATTAGCTATTACAACATATAATTAACTACATATGCAAGATGCAAGTTATTAAGGCAAATTAGCTGAGAACACATTATTGACTAAGTAATAATGTTTATTGTTTTTGTTTATAAAATATGACAAGTAAACTAGCCAAATCAACATGCTGCTACTTATTTTTTGCAGTACCTACTTTGTTAGCATTTGTGGTTGTATGCCAGGTTTTCTTAACCGATTTGAATAAAAGTATGATGCCCAGTTTCTAGAACAAAACAGTTACATATATACTGCCGTATGGGGAATAACATCAAATATCAGTGGTTGCAGCGTTGCAGCTCGGCTATGTTCAAAGGTTTTTTCCAAAGATATCATATGAGATGTGAAAAACCTCCAGAAGTTCCAGAGAACTGCAGAGGAATGTGAATTAATAGAAMGCAGCACAAGGTGGTTGGTTCTGCAAACACTTATGTCTATTTCTAGCAACATTATAGTTTTATTTGCAGCAGAGAATATTGTTAATGTGGAGGTTAATGCATCCACACATCCGCAGGTCACGCCTATAGCACAGCAGGAGAATTATACTAAATTGAAAAGCAAATATGTAGAATGAAAGAGAAAACGAGAAGAAACCCAAAGATCTTTCAATATAAAACCTCAATCATACGCAATGCATTTTGTTTATCAACTCGAGTTGTATTTCTCGACTATTGATAGGGAAAGTAATATTTTTACTCTTTAAATGAAAATCGTACGACACTCATTAAAGGTCAACAGAAAAATTAGCTTACGAATCATAACCAAAACAACAAAAAATGAAATTCCAAATACAACTAATAAGGCAACCATTCAAGAGTTTTTAAGAAAAGAAGATTTATATTTCGAAGAGAAKTACACAAACAATTGTTGGAGGTGATTGGCATAAAAAAAATTTCGAAGAAATTTAAAATTGACATTCTCGCTTCTGAATGTGGACACACCATTCTACGATTACCCCAATATCATTGCATTTTCAACCRCATTGAAATGATATGGGGGCATTTAAAACAGAGAATTCAACGAGGGAACACCGGTGAAAAATTTTGCAATGAAATGCTGCTAAAAATTAGACACGAAGCTGAAGTAAAGTGTCGATGCATGGAGAAATTCAGTGCGGCGTGTACTGGACATTGAAAATCGGTACAGAGCGAATCATGTACAAGAATTAATAATAGAAGTTAATCGTGATTTTAGCTGTGAAAGTGATAGTATTTTTTTTAGTTTGTGACTCTTGTAACGTGCTTATTAACAAGCTGTAATGAACATAATCGATACCGTGTATAAATTTTATTGTGCAGTATTGTAAATTTTTTCTAACAAATGTAAATAATTTTCTACTTACTAATTTGTATGTTTTTATATTAAATTTGTATAAATTGCATGCAAAGGCTTTTATTTTATACATCGGAAAATTTAAACCTAATAAAGTATCACATAAAAATAGATCGCGGGTAGCGCTAGTTAGCATCAGGCCTGCATTAAATAAAATTTGTTATAAAAGCTTCCATGTTTTACCGATTGCTAAATTATCACAACTAACAAATTTCAAAAATTTATAGTGGAAAAGTTAAAATTTTAGCCAACAATCCCGATAGTTTAGGACGGCCGACCATGAAGCTGTAAAACCCTCTGCATAAGTCAGTCTCATAGATCGTTGCTTGATACTGTAACTGATAATGAAACGAAAATATTCAGTATAGATGAATTTTTGGTGTGAAAAAAAGATTTAACTTGGTGGCATTTTCAGTACCATAAATATTTTATCTGTGGCCTCTATTTAAGACGTGTCTGTTGAACGTCTTCCCGTCCACCATCCGCCGCAATAGCCACCTCGGGATGCCCATTTGGGAGATATAATTTTTATCGTCGTAATTTATGACATCGGCCGCCGTTTTTATCCGGGGAAACTTTAAAACTCGTCGTGATTTACGGCAAAATAAACACCGCGTGCTCGAAAATAAATAACGCCATGAAAGGAAAGGTTTTCCTACCACCTTTTGACCTCCAGGTTATTAATTATTTACTTTGGCCCGTTATGTCCGCCTGACATATTTATTGTCATATTTCAGGTTCTGGCCTGGCACGAGCCTAATGCATTGTGTCCAAACACAAAGGGATATTAATGCGCATATCCGCGGATGACAGAGTGGTTTCCTTTTTTCGATGGGTACGTTGCAATTCGCGTAACTGCCACGTAACAGGTGGCACTGGGGTGCAATCAGTGACGGCTCGTCGGGATAGACAGGGTGGGTTGTGCCCACCCTCAGAAAAACAATTAACATAGTAATGAAATAAAATAATATATATTACATTTTTTTAAATTAATGAATGAAAACATTCGTTATGCTGATGGGAAACAACAGACAAACATGAGATTTTCCCTTTATCACTGCGCGAGAATTAAATTCTCATTTTAAACTCGAGACGGGGTAAATATATCCAACTTTCTGTATTTCTGTTTCTGTTACGTCCAAAGGTCATGGCAAAATACCTGCACACAAAAACAGAGCTCCCAAGTCGTTCAATATAATACCCTTGCATACACAAGACACGTTGTCATCACTTCGGCAGTAATGTAATGTCATTAAATTCGACATTTTTGTCAAGAGGTTTCAGCACTTGGAACGCATATGCTGTTGCAGGGCTTTTATCCTTCCAAGTTAATAAATCAGACTTCCCAAAATTCTCCTTTCCACTGGAGAAACAGAACAAAATCTGGAGGATTCATGTCAGGGCTGCACGGGAATGTGAGAGAATTTCACGGCAATTCTTCTCGCATAATCCTTTGACTGACATTGCTTTATGCGATCAAGCATTATCGTGCAAGAGGATCACGACGCTGTCTTTCATATCTCGTCTACACTTTTGGAGTCATACATTTACATTTTCTACATAGACGACAAATACATTTATCAGATAATATTTTCTCGGAAAGATCGCTGACTCTTGAAAACACTGGTAAAAAGTTATCAGTCTGACGTTTCGATTACACCTGTAATCTTTGTCAAAGAGGAAGAACCTCAAAATTTGCCTGACACAAGTCAAAGTAAATAAACAACGTGCCAACCTGAAGAACCTAACGCCGAAAAAGGAACTATCTAACCTACTAGATATACACGAACTACTAGGTAAAAGATAACTACAAAATAGTCTTCCAAATGTAACCTAACTCATAATTTCCACAATCCCTATTAAAATTATTAGTATTCATACAAATTTCTATAGCTTCTTTTATTAAACGTTTGTGATAATATTTTTCTCTATGAAAAATTTTTGTTTATCACAGTCAATCATGTGTTTAGCCAAATATGAGTGTTCAGCTACGGAAGATTTATCTATCTGTTCCAGCCTAGTAGCACGTACGTGTTCTGTCAAACGCGTACCTACTTTTCTTTTAGTTTGACCTATATAACACTTGCCGCAAAAACAATTAATTTTGTAAACACGCTCACTCTCTAAATGTACTTTATATTTAGTAGAACATAAATTTTATCTAAATTATTATATGTACTATCAACAACTAAAATATCGAGTTTTCTAAGCATCCCCTTTAATTTTTACGAGAGGTCTTGTACATAAGGCAAACTCAACTTCAATTTACTTTGTCCTGCTTGAGAATTTACTTGATTTGGATGAGCACTTTTATTAAAAATTGACCAAATATTCTCATTGCTAAAACGATTTCTCACTAGCGCTGATTTAAGATGATATATTTCTTTTTGTAAAAAACTTTCGTCTGAGATCCTTTGTGCTCTAACAAATAACGTCCTTATAAGACTACACTCTTTTGAGAGGGAGGGTGGTGAGATGTGGCTTGTAAATATCTGTCTTTGTGTGTTCGTTTTCTGTGAACCTTGTGTCCTAACTGTCCAGTGTTTATTCTGCAAATTTGGACATCCAAGAAAGGTAAACTACCATTGCTATCTAATTCCATAGTAAATTTTTTGTCAGAATTTTGACCGTTCAAATGATTTAGAAACCTACCCAACTCTTCTATACCGGGGGTCAAATAACAAAAGTGTCATCTATGTACCTATACCAACATTTTGGCTTAAACTGAAAACCGTTTATCGCTACCTGTTCAAAATTTTCCATAAAGTTTTGTTTTMGTTTGTCCATGCGGTCTTCTTCGATTATTGTAGCCACAATAGCAGCAAAAGTGTTGTCGGTAGCAGTATGTGGTCGTCTTTAACACTAGTCCAGTGCTTTGGAACGCTTAATCCATCAAGTTGCTGTTCAACTAACCACACACGACTCCTGGCAAGTTTCTTGTAACGCACCGTGAATTTTGTCAACCGTTTTTTCGCGCACTGTTTGAAGTTTGATATACGCACATTAATCCGCTACGGTGACGCGTTCCATTGCAACAAACTACCCCTATTTGAGAATTTTTTTACACATAAACCGCGTGAACTGCCCGCACTCTATATATACCTAAGTGATGTCCCAATGATAGCCTTTTATAATTTGACAGCACTTGTTTTTGCCTCGTATGTTCCAGCTGCTCCACTATACAAGAAAACTTAACTGCTCTTAACCCTACTTCCATACCAAATAAAAAAAAAACTGCTCCCTGACACCAACCCCGTTGTGTACGCAAAGCTCAACTTGTTTGCAATCAGCCGCCTTCCAGTTGAAGAAGAACGCTCTAAGACATCCGACCCGGTTTTACGACGTTCCAGTCTTTGCTCATTTGAAATTCCCTCGTCATGTTGTACAAATTGCAATCTGCATCGAAAAACTCGCGTTCCATTACCAACTCGGATACAACTTTAAAAACTTCCAGAGTTTGCTCTCGTTTAACCTTATTCACATCAGACGGCGTGCAAACCGAACCCACGGGCAACTTTCAACCTCGGATATTCCCAGTCGGACTGCTTACATGGAAAAACGAGAGGAACTCGAGTCCAATCAGTCATAACAGTCTGACTGATCGGTTCCGATCTAAATTTTTGCAGGTGCATCTGAGGGGTTGCTAGGTGTTAAAATAGAAGAGATGAGAGTAAATCGAGTTAAAAGCTCCAATCAGTTAAAGCTTGACTTCTAGAAAAATATCTAATCCGATCGATATCTTCCTATAAAGTGCATAAATAAAGCCTTTATTGAAAAGGACTACAAATGTACGTTACAACATTTACTTCAACTTTTTCTCTCTTATTTACAGGTACCAATACAAAAATTTTATTTGTTATCTTAGGGTAATGGATTTGGTGAATGTTTGCAGTCGCGGTAACTGATGATATTGTTAGGCTTACAGAGTTCGAAAACTGCGGATTTCTGACTAACTTCCTTTAGTTAAAACACATATACCATATACAATAAGTCTAAACACAACTAGTTTAAAACATGTCTGCTAATTCACTAAACCTATCAACCGCACACACTAGAAGATTACCGTTTTGTCAGAGGTACTTGAATAAATTACAAACAATAGTTATAAGCAATAGAAGAATTACAGCATCAATTTTCTTTCAATGTAGAGTGTCTTGTCATTAGGAATAACATTAGAATTCAAGATTTATTTGTTTTGCAAGAATATTAAATGTAGGACTTTGTCAAAACGCTATCCTTACACAATTCGCAGAACTTCAAGGTGATGAATTACAAGAGGGATATTTTCAACTGTACTTTGTCCATCGCTAAATTGATCTTTCTAGGAAAATTTTTGACGGCTAAATAATCAACAAAACTGCACCTAAATCATGTGTCTATTTTCTTTTGGTCACACATTAGTAATTCAATATTTGTTAGGCGTGTAGCCGATGGTTTAAGATAATGCATTTAAGAGAAAAAAGATAAATATAGTGCAAAAGTGAGCTGTTAAATACATATATTTAGCAGGAGAAAGGCATTTCAAAGTTTTATAATAAATCATTGCTGCAGTACGGTCACAGTTATTAGCAAACATTATGTTTATTAAAATGCCTTCTTCATTAAAGTAATGTTTTATGGTTGTTACTGACAAGGAGGGATGCGAGTGATTAGATTTGACTCCTAATAGAAATTTAGGTAATATTAGTTGGACTTTAATTTGCTTTGACGTCTGTTATACATTCTAGACCACTAACATCCATTATAATGGTATAAGGTATCATGACCAAGCTGGTAAACTTCGCCCAAAACGTGGTAGCATTGCGTTAGTGGTAAGGAGAGTAGGCATCTGACAACTTTTATAAAGAAGTGGGTAAAAATAATCCATTAAGATATGTACTTAGAGTATCAACCCCCAGGTCCACCGTATCCACGGTGACGGCACTTCTCCCCATTTCCATCGTAAGGTACCCTGGAAGTTGGGATGCCCTTTTAAGCGAATAAACAGTTTGATGGAAGATAAGCAACGGGTCGTGAAAGAAAATTAACATAATTAAAAAGATACGAAACACTGTGCTGCCGGAGTATCGCGACGGACGAGGGGGTTACTTTTCCGCGTTTTAGGAGTTAAATTAGATCGTTGAACCGCAGGCATCACTTTTGTCTTTCGTCGTAAGCGGGCGTAACTTTCGTGCTTTAGTGCAAGTTAGTATGGAAGTTTTTTGATGAGCAGGTTAGGTGCAGCACGATCCTGCCTAAAGGACTTACAATCAAGTCTAAGATATTGTCAACGTAGTGTAGTGATTAGGGATTAGGAGCATTTATTCGTTCGTTTCGTAAACAGGTAAGTTGCATTTTTATTTAGTATCTTTAGTTAGCTATAGTAGTTTTGGGATTATGTGTGAAAGTTTTGATTCATTTAGTGTTTAAATAAGTACTGCTGCGTTCGACAAAGTGTTTTGTTTTTTGTCTTCTTATTTAGATTTGAATCTAACAGTTCTAACAGTAATAGATTAGTATAAATTCAATAAACGTGTTATAATAGCATAGCTTAGTCTCTATCGACCATTAACTGTGTCTAACGTAATGGAAAGAGTTGCTCAGTTTTATGTTCATGTATAAGTAAATAAAGGGCGTGAGAAAGATATCGTTTATAGATAACTACTATTTTAAGGTATCTCTTACCTTCCACTACAATCGCTTTAAAACGAGGTATAATTTATGTATAATGCGTAAACATTATTCTCTAAAAGAGGTCACAAGGAGTCTAGATAGTACTAGATAGGATGGACAAAACTATATTTATAACCTGTCTGAACATAAATCTTAAACTACAGATATATAGGAATAAAACTAAACTTTAGCAATAAAATTATAATGTACACAACCAGTGTATTCCCTTGCTTCACTATGTGAGGCGACATACGTTTTGAAACAAGGTCCCTTGTGATGTTCTTTGCGATTACAGCTTAACATTGGATTAATAACAGCTAATTTTTTGAAAAGATGCTGGGACCAAACGTATAAGATCTCAATACGTCAACTTTTAGTTTCTATGTGCTCGCTTTATTTAATATTCAAAGCTTCTGATATAATCCTCTGTTCATTAACCCACATAATAAACAATAAACCCTATTACCTCGCAACAGTCCACGGCTGTAGCAGCAATAGTGCTCATTACTATTTTAATTTCTGCAGCCGCGATGGGACGCTCATTCGCGAGAGCAATAAAAAGGCGGATTTGGACCTTCATTGCCAAACAAAACCCATGACTAGCATATTCAAAAGCGTCGTAACCCCGATGGCATGGCGGCAATAAACGATACGACGTTATTCCTTAATGAATTCGTAAACCCCTGGTGAATTTATAAGTCAAATAAAGAATTCTGTTTATGGGGGGTGTAAAAATTATGGGTCACACAGTTAGGCACGCAACTGATTTGGGATAGTTTATTAAACAGCCGAATTTAGGGAGCTTTTTTACGGTGGTATGCTTTAACCTTACGCATTTATTTCGTTTTTGACAAGTTGTATTTACTAATGGAGATACTTTCCATGAATGTGGCTCATTACTATGACACGTTAAATCAATATCAAATTAAATTATTAAGTCTTACTCTTACTAGAAGTGGCGCAGATTCTAAGGAATTATTTAATTGCCTTTTCAAAAAAAGGTCAAAGTTTTGTGAGTTAAACTGGAATCTAAAGAAAGGAAACAATTTTCAGTAGAGGGTCTAGCACAGCATATAAGGCTTTGACTGTACTTCAAGCCCTTCAAAAATTGTGCTAATATTACACGATTTCGTTGGCAGTATAAATTTTTAACGTTTGGTTAGCAATATCTGAAACAGTAAACGCGACCTATTTAAACAGAATAGCCCCCTGCGACCTTTCATAAAAACCTGTTATAGCGCGTTTTAAACAACTCTCCGATATAGATCTAAAAGGGGGAAAAGGGTGTGACATTACTGCTGACAATTAACAATAACACTTAAAAGAAATAGCTTTTCTCGTTCTTAAGCTTTGAGGTTCCCATAAATGCTGCTGCGTGCAGGAATTAATGGCAGTTTTCAGCCTTAGTTACCTTCTTGTACATAATCTGCCAAATACAAAAAAAAACCAGCGTGTTTGATAAACGATAGTAAACATTTCAGAAAATGAACCATTTGACACAGAAAATTTTTAGCCATATAGATAAATTTAGCAACATGGTAATGCATATAGACCTTTTGTGAAATAAACAAAACAAATTGTAACCTGAAATATCAACACCGTGCGTGCTTTTATTAAATAAACTAAAGCTACTCAGTTTGTAACCTAAACATCTTGTGGAGGAAATGATACCAAGCTTCAGAGTGGAAGTAAATCTCTAAGATATCTTGAAACTATCTACTATAAATAACAGGAGTTTTTATCTTAAAAAGTTTCTTGAATAATGCCTATTATTAAAAATGAACTTTTCTTCACTCTTTTGATTGAAGAAGTTAGATACAGTTGTTACAGTAATCAATATGCCAACATGACGTTAAGCGGATGACAAATTTTGTTTTTGTACAGAGTAGGGAGAACACGCATAGGCTGTTCTCTCAGCTCTATTTCTCTATTCTTCAACTTCTGGACTTTATGACCCATTCAAAGAAATTGCTTAAAGCAGGCTCGCTCTAAATTTTTCTCGCATAGCAGTAAAATGTAATTTGCCAATAACCTTTTTATAACAATAGCATGTTTGCGTTCTACTTTTAAAGAACGTTTAAGCCTTGTAGCTGAAACAAAACTTCAACGATTTTACTTTTCCCTGTAGTTGTCCAACACACTGTACACAGCTTTCCCTCTAACGAGGATACTGTTTGCTATCCTACTTAGGAAAACATAAAATCTCTTTCACACAGTACCTAATCTTCTTAATTTGAAAACAGTTTCACCTGCTATCTCAGAATCTGGCACCACACAGCCTTTTTCAAACGCTAAAACAGAGATCATGTTCTTCTATCCATCCGGATCATAACTTCTGTTCCCTCCGAAGGCGTGAAAAGGTGATACGTATAAAATAATGTACCGTAACAGGAAAAACTAACTCTATTGTTTCTATACTGCTTGATGTCTTCTATAATAAAAAACAGCACTGATAGTTAAATTTTTGTTTTGTTACGTACAGCCATCAGCTGTTAAATGGTTAGCTTTTTTCTTGTACACTGCGATAAACCGTAGATTTGTCTTTTGGCTTTTGAAATGGGTTACCTTCCATTTATCTCCGCTAAAACGTGAAAGAACTGCCTTATCTCGTTGTATATATATTTAACATTTAGTCAAGGATCTTATATACTGTTTTCACAACTACTCCCATTGGTGTCTTGGTGACACTTTTCCTCACCTAGCGTCGAAAAATAGTAAAACAAGTCACCGCACAAGAAAGTCACTTGTTATCCGCAGACCTCTGTCTTACACCCATTCGCCTGCTGCAGATCAATCAAAAATACAGTTATTCACTTTCGATTCCAGGGTCGTTCAAGACAGTGCCTCCGGGGGCAGCTCATAAAAAATCCGGCGATTCTCCCGCAGTAAAAATAGAGATTGGCCACCAGAAATAAAGGCGCCGTAGCAATTATTCATTCAAGTCGTAAAACCGAAGAGCGAATGCAGCACTGACACATAATCAATATGGAGCAGTTTCGCCTCGTTCAGCTGGCTTGTCTATCGGCTGGGTAAACTGCTGTGGGTATTGGGGAAGCTTAAGCTGCTGCAGGTACTACATTACTGGGAAGTGTTCGGTGTTTGGCAGTTTCTATGTTGAACAGAATTTGACACGTGTAAGACGTAATGAATGCGGCTAGTAAATAACTGAAAGTTCGACAGGGACGGTGGATTAAAGGGGAAATGGCATGGCGAGGAAACCATTAACAGCAGCACAAGATGATTAATCATTTTCCGTATGGACAATTTGGATGTGTTTCATTTTTGGTTCCCTTCTACCTATTAGGTTAGTAATACTAGTAACATTTTCTACAACTCATATGGTTCACTTTGTTGTACAAATTGGTAGTTCCTCTAGGATCAAGGCGCAAGCAATCCAAGGGCGCAAAATGGGATTTTTTTTAATAATATAATAGTCAGGCAAAAATCTTTCTGGGAAATTCGAACAAAACCTGCATACACTTATTGAAAATATCGTTTTAAACACTTGTCCCTTTTTCGAAAAAAAATATTTTTTGGGGGAGATTTTTCAGCCTTTTCAAGTAAAAACATATAAATCTAGAAAAAGGACACTCTTGCGTACCCKTAATTGCACATTTGATAATCACCATCGTAATCAGCGTAACTTTTTACATACATGTACGAGTATAACGATATTCGTCCCAAGTTGGAGAAAGTTTCTATTTATAGGAATACAGGATATAACCAAATAAAATGCCTCCCTAAGGATTAGGATCGCAGTTTCGAAGAATAAGACAACAAAAATTAATTGAATTGAATTGAAAAAAAAACACGAGTGATATCTCAAGTTCCCGACAACGAATGTCAGTGATTCTTCTACGAATGAGAATGAACCCCATGTTGCAAAAAGTAACATTCTGGAGCATTCAGACAAGGAATTTTTCTGAAGAGTTACTGAGAATCCACTTGAACCAATTGATTTCAATGACCCTACAACATGGCGAATTACTAAAAATAATATCAAAATATCCGTTAAACGATATGATCTCGATTTTTATCCAATGAGTGACGGTAATCGACGTTTTCATAAGAAATAGTTTATCAAAATGGAAATAAGTTGCAAGGAAACTCGTATTTAGTACAAGAGGATAGATAAGTATTGGCAGATTTATAGACGATCATTTGGTGAAAGTCATTATGGATGAGAAAAAAATGGAGACATATCTTAAAGGTTATCTTGGATGCGATTCTTCACTACGTTAGCAATAACGATGCTCTCAGATATACGTCTAAAAAAGGGGACCTGAATTGTGGAAAGTTTTTAAACACAATTGGGCCATTAACCATTATGAACCTATACGGAAAAATCACATTGCGAGATATAATAAGAAACAGGTTCCTGCTTTCTTAATACTTTTTTAGTATATAATTTTACCTATTTCAAAGTKAATKACATKATTGTTTTTTTTTCATCGTTTTTCAATCATTGTGATTGTGAAAAACAGTTCATTCGAAATATAATCTATAAATACCTATCATGAAAGACATTATCGAAAAATAATTTTTTTAAGGGCACATTTTGAAAATTCGCCACGGGCGATGAAATTCTAGTTCCGGCTCTGCAGAAAAGAAGATTTGAATTATTAATTATGTTTATCGTTCATTAAGTCACAATATTGGAAATGCCGGTTATAGCCTTTTCGTTGAGTACACGAGTTAGACGAATTTTTAAGAACTTTTTGGGCAGTAGATTCTGGAACTAGCGATACCGTAGACAATATTCTGGTGGTGTGAGATCTGTATAGCCGTGGCCAAAAAATCAATTACTTTGGCATCAGTTCCTAGATGATTTTTTTGTTATTTGCCGTCATCTCCGTCAAAACTTGTGAAGTAATTCAAAGTCATACCCGTGACTATGTACATGTCTGTCTGCATGTCTTTCGTTAAATGTATTTACCACCACTCTAGCACATTCTTCGCCTTCGTGAAATATAGTGAAATGTGGAAAATCATCATCAAAATTTTAGTATCCCTCGTAATTCCGTTAAAATCCTAACCATCATCCACTGCTTAGCAATTTTTACAGGCCCTAAACTTCCCAGCAACTAAAATACGAGTTTTACACGCCTCTGCGAAAAATAATTAATCCGGCCATTAGGCAGGCAGGAAAAACTTCGCCTCACTCGACTCCAACCGCGTAAAAGAAAGCGAAAATTACTTTCGAGCATCCGTCTTAATCATAATCGCAAATTAAATAAAACCTCCCGGCTTAATGTCGTACGCTTAAGCACGGGCAACTCAGGGATGCTGTAAATAACACTGGGCGACCGCTTGAAAAATAAGCAGCGTTCTGGGTTGATATCCGCGAGTACTTGTCAGGATATGCAGTGGCTTATCCTTTATCGTGCTACGTGGAAGCAGATTACACGTGGCTTGGCTTAAAAATGACAGCTTCATATGCAATCTAGCTACACAGCGTGTATTAGATGTTTCATCTTAGTGTTGGTTGAAGCGTTATATATTTGTTAACCCATTGTCGCCAATAGGCTGGATAAACAGGTCCTCAAATACTAGTACTTATATCTGACCGGTATCATACGATTGAACAATTTTCTACAATTTGTTTGATTACATTTGATGAAATTGCAAAAACAAATGTGAATTAATTATCAGTCCTATTACGTAACTGCAAACGCACTGTGACGTCCCCGTATGTTATTGATGTTTCTCTTTAATCATTAACACTTGACTTTGGTTCGTGGTTGCCAATACTATTATTATAGTAATAGATCTACCACTTTTCAATACGATCTATTGCCTAATTAATCTTCAGCAAAAATATGTTACCTACACCTTCAAAGAACCACAGGCACCAAAAGTATAGTTCATTCCCATGCTTCTCTAGGCATAAATTGATTTAATCAAAGCAGGTAAGAAGGAAGTTGGGAAAAAGTAAATGTTTTTACTTACGGTGGTTTTGTGTACCTTCTTCTAACGACGTTGGTAAAATATAAATCAATTACTTTCTGCATCAGGAATCTAAAAACTTTTGCTGTACTTGAATGTTACATTTGCATTACATATTCTCGAAACTGTGCTCTGATAGAAGATAGCTGAAGATAGCGGTGCCTCTGTGCTTTAAAAAAATTGCTAGTTCATGTACCGAATGAGTTGCAAACCTACTATGCTTGTCAAACGTATATCAATAAATATTACTATATAACGTATACTACCTTACGTTAGAGCACACACAAACATTTATGGATGTATAATACACAATTATAGTTTTAATACTTATATGAAATCTTCAGGTGATTATAACAGAAGTGCTGATACGTTTACACGACCTTAAAAATTACAATACTGGTATTTAGTACTAGTTATGCTAAGTTGAATAGCGGGAGATAGGCCCGTTTGCTTGTTTAATATCTACGCATATCCTAGGGCAGTTAATATATCTAATAATCTCATTTCCTTCTAAGAAGTCCATTCTTTGCTGCAAACATGCAGTATTTATAAATTATCTATTTCTGGGAACTTGTGTAGGTAATTTCTTGCGTGATTTGCTACCGTGCTGTTACTTTTGTTCAATCTGAAAGCTCTTTGATGTCCCTGGAACCTTATATTAAAGTTTCTTCCTGCCTGGTCTATGTAGATGTCATTTTACGTGAGAGACATGTTCTCTTGTCCAGGATGTACAGAATTTGTGTATTTTGCAAGTTGTCTGGGTAACCGTAAGAGATAAAGTAATTTAGACATGTTCCGGGTCAAATTTTTGAGTACACTTCATAAAGGCCAAAAGTAAAAATTGTATAATTAAAAAGAGAGTCAAATAACTTTATTATTTGGAGAGTTAGCGAAAAAACGTAAAGGGTGTTTTATACAGAATTTTACAATGAATTTGACAAATTAGATAAACAAATAAAAAGTTCATTTGTGTTTGATATATGATACAAAGTTATGTTTTTTATATAACAGTATAGGTGGCTTTGACATATTGTGATTCGCTATTTTTAAGCTTTCAGAATATATATTTAGTTTATAAAATTATAATAAAAGGCTGAGAAATTCAAAGTTTTCCGTGGCAGTATTTGTTGAACACCTTAATACCTCTATTCAGCAGAAATTTAGTTTAGAAGGACGACATTCACCATATGAGAGAAGTATGAGATGTTTACAATATACATTAAAAACGGAAAAAATCTGGAAGCTACAAAAAACAAATGGTACAACAGATTTACAGAAAGATGTTAACCGTATACCCGAACGTTTCCAAAATTGGATCACAAGTTAATAACGATTTGGCAGTTTTCTTTAATAGTAATTTCCGTGTTATTCAAATCAAGCAACCGAGAAAATCTGCCAAAGTTTGGCTTTCTACAAAAAAATCCTAGCCACATCCACAAAGATGTTTACGGTATTTTGATATTACCACTAAAGATTAAATTTTCGATATCAAAATCATTTTACACAGAAATTTTTTTATACCACAATTATGCCAATGAGTTCGCGATGCTCGTTCTAACCACAAGTCTACAGACATTTCCACAGTTAAAAGCAAAACTTGTGAATGGTTTTTTCGACCTTATCGAACGGGCAGCCTCTCAGCTATCCCATCTACCAGAGCACCATCACATAAGCCCACGTTGGCAGCCGCATCGCTTAATCTACGGCCCAGCGCTGTCAAGATATTCCATTTAGGTCGTTTACTTTCTTAATTAGAGCGACTGCTTCGACAAGATGCAATTTTCTGGATGGAAGCGGAGGACAACACCGCGTCCCGTTTTTAATTATCTCACCCGAACGCCGCTGGTGGCTCACCATCGCTGTCGGGTTCGCAAATCCGAAGTGACAGCTGTCGCACGTCGAAAACCGCGAGTTTTATTGGCTGACACTGTTTGCTACACAATGGTCTCGTTTCTATAAACGCGCGCCGCCTGGGAGGGTAAGTATTGTCGATGGTTTCTCGACTGCAAAGTCTTTTCTAATTACTTAAAATTAATAAATAGGCGATAGTCCTTGGAAAGAAAGTCCTAGTTTTTGTATTTTCATTTATTGGTTGGCTATGGGTGTCACGCCTGAAATAACACATTTCAGGAGTAATGTATGTAATCTCTTAATCCTGTTGACAAGGGAGTATTAACAATGCGAGGAATCTTGAACGGAGAGAAGGCTAGAACCACAAAATTGCTGTCTGGGTTTAGCAGTGTTTGGTGAATATGGGCAATAAATTTTTCTTCTCTGGTCTGGTCAAAAAGGTTTGAATGTGAGAAACTGTGCTAAGAAGGTTATGCTTCTTTAATTATATGCAGATGATTTAAAAATTGCTGGGTATATAAGGACTGAACAGGATTCCTATATGTTTCAGAATGATATGGAGATGTTCAGTGAATGGTGCACCTCTAACAGATTAACGTAAGTGCAAGCTCGTGAGGTTTTCCAGAAAGACTACTAATTTTGGTTTGAAGGCTTCCGTGGTTGTTGTCGATGATATGTTGTTTTCCGGGCTGGTTCCCACCTTGGTTATTTGACCTTGACGTTTCGACACTCATGTCGGAGTCTTCCTCAGAAGTAGCTCTGAAACTGAAGTGTCCTAGTCCGCTCGGGTATTTAAACTCGTCCGGGTCACTGACGCGTGGGCGTTGTTACGCATGACCGGTTTCCAGACGTCAAGATCTAATAATCAACGTGGGAACCAGCTCGGAAAACAACATGTCAAAGACTACTACTGTTTAATTCAGTTACAATATTATTGGTATCCCTAGCATTAAAGTTGATCAGAATAATGAGCTTGGGGTGGTTGTAGATTCTCGTTTGTCGTTTATGCCACAGAATACTCATATATGTTCCAAAGTAGCAAGGATAAGGGGGTATATTTTAAGAAACACAAGAGGTTTTCGTTCCACTGAATCGCTCATATTAGGATCAGGAGAAAGAGGGTCTTCCGAAGTTATACAAGGCGGCGCGGCCGTGATGACACCGTGGGTATTTTATATTATGTACCGGTACTGTTGTAGGCGGTATTGTACTGTACCGATACTTGTATAACGGGTACAATACGGTACACAGTACCAGTATTTTGCGATGTACCGAACATCCCTATTCACATACTACAAACAAAAATGTTACTAAGTGAGAGGGCAAAACCACCTAACAAGTTTTAGAGTTTGGTGAATGATAGAATACACCGAATGCATAATTTATCTTCATTATATTATACCATGGAACAAAGATTTAATGTCAAAATCTAACTATTTCAAAAATCTACAAAAAGCCGCTACCTCTCAACTACAACCCTCAGTGCGGCGTGCATAATTAGGTATTGGTTCTATAACGGATAAATCTAGATCGCCAGAAGAAAAAAAAAGAAGATCTGACGATTATAAACCAACGTTTTCATATATTCACTCATCCTGCTGGGTAGGAGTCGCCTATGAACTTAGAACTTCAGAGAGTTTTAACAGTATCCTTTTGAAAATATCACGAGCACCAAAAATAAATAAGGTTTTTATGACTATCAACTAAATCGCATTTGGCTGATAATTCTTCAGCGTTCTTGTAAGAAGGGATGGTTGTTGATTCTTTGCACTTGTTCTAACAACTTTTTGGTTATATGCTGCTACGATGTTTTCAGGTTAAAGATTTCCACCTGATAGCTCGTAGAGGGCGATTTCCAGTTTCCACTCGTATGCTTACAAAATAGCCCAGCATACTTTCGTTCGTATCAAACAGCAACCAACATGAGTCGACATTTATCCCGTTTCCTCAATTCCTTCGCGCCAACTTTTTATCGGCTAATCCCAAAAATGCACTCTGACAGAACTCCTCACGCGCCGCATTCGCTCACCCCGTCATCTGAAGCCCTTCGCGTCTGGAACACGCGCCGGCTAATCTCCACGACGAGAAAGTGGACGGTCAAGGAACCCCGGACGGTTCATACGTCAAACTCCTGCGACCCACCTCACCAGACGTCACCGCCAGAGGACGCCTCGTTCGACCCCCGCGATCGGACTTCTAGAAGTTCTATAGGGCCGCTTTAAATGGAAATAAACCGAGCAGCGGACCCTTTCATAGGGGATTCCTTTTCACCGTCACCCTCTGTCGATTTTTAATACGGGGAGCTTGATCCAATGTGGTTTTGTGCGGCAGCCGGGGTATTACTGTATGTGCATCACGTTGGGATCAAGGGAGGTCGGGGAAATGCAGGACTGATATCTATGTGTGATATAAGGGTGTCGAAAGAAATGCATCGTGGAAGAAACGAATTCTGCTTTTGGGTATACGTGTTCGATACTAATCTTTTACAAAAGACAAGCTGCGCAGCTTAATTTTAGTCCCTAAGAACGAATAAATAAATGACTTCTTATTTTTACCTTTGACATTGTTTTCTGAGTCGCTGAGTTGTTTTGGCTAATATTGATGTTTATACTTCGATTTATTTAGTGCAAATGTGATATTTTTAAGGCCTCCTGCTTGAGTTGCTGCCGGCAATCACTTTGGTAATGTTTGTAACTGCCAAGTTGCTCATTTTGCATAACTTTAAACTGAAAATCCAAAAGCTTCTCACATATCATTGTTTTTATATAGCCAACCTTGTTTTTGTTTCCCCCTTACCTTGTGTATAAGCCCCTGATTGTGAAGACTTGTGTCCCAGTATTTCTCTCGTATACCTACATTAGTTGCACTTCAAGGCAAAAGCATTTTACAGTGTGACTGTTGCCAGGGCTCACTGCATTTCAGTTGCACTAATTTTAAAATCACTAGAGCTAAGTCTAGAAGTTTAAAATTGGTTTACATGCCGGCAGTAACGACATCGAAATAAAAATTTGAAGGCTCACAATTACAATTCTGCTGCCGATGAACCAACAACTCAAATACTGGCAGTCAAGAAGGAAGGTCAGTTATCGTTTTCTTCCGAAAATATTTTTGAAGAGATACATGAGCGTGAATTAAGAAAGTAGAACTTTTGGTTTGGAGGAAAATATTGTAACTTAATTCGACTAGCGAATTGCTAAAGAGAATGAAGCGTGATTTTATCTAATATTGATTCAACCCTTACCAAAATCGCAAAGCTGGGTCCCTTCAATGAGTGGTATGCGCCATCGTCCTCTCAAGGTAACTTTTAGCTAGTTGAGCGATGTCATTCTTTGTATTCGCAATGATTTGAAGCTAAATTCCTAAATATCCATTTCATTTAAACGCTTACCCCGACAACTCAATTTATACAGACAGCTTTAGCAACAACTAGACGAGGGATGTCGAAATGGTGCATCAAACCTTAAGGTTAATTATGTAAATGGTATTCCAAAATTCTGTGCGTGGTATACATTCCAAAACTCCTCAGTTCTATAATACTATTTGTGCGTTTGGGTATATATGATAAACAATCAATAAATAAATATATGCTACCTGGATAATAAACAAATAAAGCACTGGAATTAGGTAGTGTTTAGATAGCTTACGATGCAAACATTATAACCTCTCATCTTTGGTAGTTATTTCTAGTTTTGTAGAATCAGGCCATGTGGGCCAGTTTCTCTTATTTATTTTAAACTAACACCAACTCAGTATATAAAAACTAAAAGGTATTATCGTGGTCGATGAAGTTAATTTTAACTAATATCAACTTTAACAAAGAGAAGATAAGCCGGCCCTATGTCATTTGCATTTATTCTACATTGTGTTGGGTACTATAATGGTTAATATTTTTTAATAGCTCCAAGAGCAGGTGAATATGGCTTTAAATGCGTATCACACTGATTTTTGTCGTTAAAATAGCTTTTTGCGGTAACGTAGTCGTGTGATGTCATTTAGCAATTGTTTCAATTTCAACAATGGTGATTTCGGGGTTAATACAGATTACAATAGGTCTACTAATAGCTCCACTAAGGATGCCGAACAAACGATTTGGAAGCATCCCTGTTTTTGACGGCGAACTCAAGCTTTAACGGGCTGCCGATAGGTAGCGCCACATGCTAAGTGTATAATTTTCGAATAAGTTAGGCAAATATGGCAATTTCCTTTTTACTGACCAAACTTTAGGTTATTTTCGTTTCAAGTTATAAAATCACAAATACCAACCATTCAGTTTATCGCCATAATTGTAAAATTATCGTATAATAACAATCTTTATCGTAATATAACAATTAAGAAGCTATGTACTACCGCACATGTATTTGTTTGTCTGCTCTAAGCGACCATAAATTTCGCCAAATCGAATGATACACAATGATTAATGAATTTAGCAAAACTCAAACTATGATAAGCTCAAAAACACTTAAAAGGTAAATGAAACTTGTGAGAAACAGTGCTTAACTAAAAAAATTATGCACCTGACCTTATACGTGTTGTTACTGTTCAGAGCATATTGAAAATTCCTATGAAAATTCCTATGGCCACCTATTGCATTATTACTGTTTGACTGTGAATAATATGATAAAAAAGGACAAAATATGGAAAAAATCTCCTCCATCTACCGGTAACATTTGAAACTTCTATCGCCATTTTTGTAGCATGACATTTGACAAAGATCGTTATCCTTTTAATAGGAGCTATCCGTAAATGAGCCCTAACGTTTCAAAATGTAATGAAGAGGCAACATACCATAAAAGATATAAATGCAAAAGGCTCGTTCTGATCCKCGAAAAAATGTAATGTTCAATAAKTGTCAATTCTGAGAGGCTATATATAMTTATGGGACAGATGCCTTTTCGATATAGATATTGCTTACTGCTTCATWTTAGTTTATAGTGGTGCACTATATTCTTTTATATATGAATTGCTTTCTATAATTTTGTACTGAGAGTGATGTAATTAGTAAAATACCCGAATACTCATTTGAATCAAATGAAATTTTTGTGATTAGTGAAGGGTTAATACATTCTTAATTTTCATTTTACTGTGTACCAACAAAGTTTTTTTTTTCAAAAATATTGCTTCAGAATCAAAATGTTGATTCTCTTCATTGACTGTACAAAGACAAAACAAAATTGTCCTCCCATAGTGTAGTAGCAGATTATTTATAGAACGGCAATTGAGACGGGTATATCCTAAACTAGAAGAATAGTTCGCTCAGCAGCACAGCCAAGGAAAACCTACCACATACCCCGCAATCGGATTAAGTTTCAAGCTTTCAAAATCATCACCCGAAGTTTTCAGACAACCTTGCGTATCCCCGCAAACCGTCAACAGCTGGCACAGACCTCCATTTGTATCCCTAAAGATAAAGAGCCGCCCCTTTCCTACCTGGACCTCCTGAAACTTTAATCCACCAAGAACCTCTTCGCCTTGTGCCTCGTCCTACGCCGGCCCAAATGACAGTTTGTCCTGGTCGAGCCACTTCGGTATTAAAGCGCGTCTTGGGATTTATTACGGGAGCTCCGGCTGGGGGGCCCGATATTTATTGCTGTTTATTTGGTAACCCCGGGCACGTTTGACATTCAATTTGAAGTTTGGAGAGCGCGCAACCCCCCGCTGTTTGTCTCGCACGGACGTCGCTTATCTAATAATTTGGCGCGAAGGAGTTGGTAGGTGTTGCTCCGTTTGCTGGGTGGGAACGAGGATCTGCGATGACTGATGTGGCCGCAAATTAGGGGGCTGCAAGATATTCTTCTATCTAGTTTGATAAGGACTACAGCAATTGATATTTTAAGGCAAACCGGAGCGACGATGTACCACTAACAAACATAGGCGTAGTTATTGTCGCGTGACCTGAATTTATCTTTAATATTAACTTTATATGACGTTAGGACGTTAGTGATGTTAAACAAAGCACTAGTATGTCAATTTAGTTGTAAGGAAACAAGATATGTTGTTGATTCTTTAAGACTTGCGAGCATATACAACACACTAATTGTTAGAACAAGTGCAGTGGTCAGAATGACAGTATTGCATATTAAAATGCATGTCCATGCTTTGCTGTCTGCATCGCAATCATCTAATTTTCTACTTAGTATTGCATATGTATATGTTAAGACAGTTAATTTTTTACACACGTGTTTGCCTCCATCTTGAAAACCCTCTTCTCTGGGGAAAAATTATGTATAATATAGTTTCAGTTTGTGTAATCGTTTTCCAAGTTTTCTAGTGGTTTTTTTCTTTAAAAGGTCTCTTTGTATACGAACCAACAATACTTAGGTAGACTACAACCTACGTTGTACGCTTACACGGCTACCAATGCTATTAAACTATTGTAACTTACATTCACATTTTTGTTGGTCGACTTGACGTATTAAATTTCTTTGTTTTATCGATAAAGCTTATACTTTATACTTTTTCCTTGTGGCATTATAAAATGCAGCAATATTTATTTTAGTTCGCTATCATATTTAAAATTTTACATTTTTAGCAGCTGACTTTGTCAATTTATGAATGAAACACGCGGTTGGCGCTTTAGCACCCTAAGATGCCTTTAGTTTTTAGGTATGACGAAGGTATGTATAAAAGTGCATAAAAAAGTACCGCCATGCAATATTAAGGCGCCATAATTTATTTTGGATTGTTTTTTACTAATAAATGTCCCTTACAGCTTGTGTTTACTTACCAATTCACTAGAACCGTCTTTAAAAGGGAATTTTCGTTCTTACCTGACAATAAGAAAACAATAATTAGAATACTACGATCTTACATTATCATCATTCCAAAAGCATATAAGATGCAAAAGTTTTCGCTCTTGAGAACATTAGACAATTTGATACAACCACTGACAAAGAAAACGTCTAATTTGTGCACATTACAAAATAGCAAAGAAATCTCATCATCCATCCGGTGAAATACGATTAAATAGATGCTCAACATTTTGTTTACTAAACAGAACACTGCCAACTGCAAATGAATCGAAGCGTTTGTTAGACATAGGCAATGCCCGATATGCAATTCAAAATCGTAAGCTTACAATTGCAGGAATTAATGTAAAATACAAAGGATTTTGTATTTTTTGAATACCACCCGGCATGTGGGCTGAAGGTGTTTGTTAACAAAGATATTGTATCCAACATGTCATGTGATAGTGTATCCCGGCCTGCTATAACTGCACAACGAATAATTACACAATTTGTATATCCCGAACGTGAGAAAGGCACCACTATTTATCGTTTTCACATGAAACCTCTATTTTGTTGTGATTTCTAATATTGGTGTGTCAAAATGGCAGTTGATATTATTATTCAGCAAGCTGACTAGCTCCCTCGAGAAAGCGGACATAAATAAGAAAAAATAAGCAGTATTAGCAAATTCAGATTATAGTTCACTTACAAGGTTAGTACGAAATACTGAATGATTTGTGTGGCCAGCGGAGACGAACCACTTCAAGATTTACAAGCATTTTAAGCTAAGGTGATGATCTTTTAACTTGTACCATTATTATGGATTAATTTTTGCACCAAAACAAGAATTCAAAACTATCCCGCCAGGAGGCTGAGTATTATAATCATAGCATTTTAAGATATATTTGTATATACTAGAAAAATCGATACTGTTTAAAGCGAATCACTTTTAGACAAGTAGGTACGGTGTCATTATCACGAATTAAACTTAGGTATTTATTAAATAATTTTGATTCAAAGTGTCTCATTTCTGAAGCATTTATAATTAAAGATTATGGGAGAATTTTGTTGTGCTTTGCAGGCAAATATGTTTATGAAAAAGTACTGTCAGCTTTGACTAGGAACCAAACCCGGGACCTTCTGAATGCTGGTCAAATATGCTGTCGCTGCATCACCAAAGGACTTATTCATATTTGAAGTCAAAGCGGCATATAAACATCAAAGTTTACTATAATATTATGCTACTGAACGCCATCTGACCTGAGTCGCTCGTCGCTCGTTATTTGCGATGTTCAAAGCGGATTTCTGTCACGGTGGCCATATTCTGGTGTGACCATTAGCTTGTTTATTGCTGCATGTGTGACAGTTAATTATACATTACACACGCCTTGTCATATCTGGCCATATGTTATCCATTAAACAACAAAATCTTTCGAGACAGTCTAATTGGAAATATCTCCCCCCACCTCCACGTCATGTAGTCCAGACTTAATTTTCTCTGACCACCACCACAAACATGTTAAATCCAACACAGAAGTAGTGCTATTTCTTTTATGTTACTGTTATACCTCTATACAATAAAGTCCAGCTAAAATCGATACTTCCCCCGCATATTTCCAGCTCCGGAGTTCATTGAAGCTTCCCGGCAGAACTAGCAAGTTGTCGCATACTTCACTCGGCAGGTAGCTCCCCAATTTCCTTTAATAATTCCAACGTCAAAGGCTAACAACCTGTTAACCGCCCCAAAGTCAGGTTATGCTCACGTTAATAAGGCTTTCGATGGAGTTTCCCTTCCGTACCGCTGCATTGGGGTATCAAAAGGAACATTTGCCGGCCCAAAAAGAGCAAATGACCAACACCGTCAGTAGCAGGGCGATCAGAGATGCTATGGGCAACCGTAGATTTTGTTAACTGTTATGAATGGAGAGAATTTCTAGATGAATGTCTAGGTAACGTATTTATAGTCAATGCAAGCGAGTCCTTGCATAAAAATAACATGAGCAACCTTTATTCTTTTCTATATATATTTAAATGTTTTCTTCTTGTCTTAATTATTGTAGAAGTCACCTTTATGCTGACGATACACAATTATATATTTCCTGTGAAGAGGCTGACATATAATCACGTAAATTCTGATCTAGAGCCATCGTCTTTTTTGCGTAGTAGACGCACTGCCTTACATCGAATCCGTTAAAGTCACAAGTTAAATTGTTCGGTCCTAAACGTATAAAGCAACGATGTCTTTCTCAGCTTGACATATGGCTTAATAATACAAAAGTGCCACTTGCAGATACAGTAAAAAACCTAGGCGTTTCTCGATTCTGATTTGAGATTTACACCACATGCAAATTAAATTATTAGAATATCTATAGCAAATCTAAAACTTGTACAGGATGCTGCGCGAATGATAATGACCCTGACGAAATTAAAAATGCAACCCAAAATACATTCTCACAGTCAATGTTGTTATTTTACATATTGGTATTATTTTAAAAATAAATTGGGAATCCATGACGGCTATGCGATATGGTTCCTGTCACTGTATTTATTAAAAGTCAAAATGTATTCAAATGATGAAGAAACAGATATGATTTTGATTTATGGTGAATGCAAGAAAAATGCTTCTGCTGCTGCCCGTTTATACAGACAACGTTTTCCAAATAGAAGAGCTCCTGCCGATACAACTTTCAAGAGACTTGAATTAACTTTAAGGACAAACTGGCCACAACTGAAAAAGTCAAGAGAAAAAACAGCAACAGGCCCTGACAATGAAATTAGAGTATTGGAAATGATTGACGAAAATCCTCATATTAGTCAAAGGGTAGTCTCAAGAGCAACCGGTATTAATCTGTCTTCAGTACACCGAATAATTGAAGGCAATCAATTTCATCCGTATCACTTGCAATTGGTTCAGGCCTTAAAGGAGACAGATTATCCTAAAAGACTGGCTTTTTGTAACTTTTTTCGGGAACACCAAACTTTGAGTGTGAGATTTTATGACAACATTTGCTTCTCAGATGAAGCAAGATTTTCTAATAACGGTGGAGTTAACCAACATAATATGCATTATTATGTGCAAGAAAATCCATGTTGGACTCGAGGACATTTTCAAACTATCTACTCGACGAATGTCTGGTGCGGAATATTGGGATCAAATTGTTGGGCCTTATTTTTCGCGATAGTTTAAACGGCAATACTTATCTAAATTTTTTAAGAAACATTTCACCGCTACTTCTCCAAAATATAAATTTACAAGTAAGACAAGATCTATGGTTCCAACAAGATGGAGCACCTGTGCATTATCATAGAATGGTGCGAAATCATCTTGGTTTGGTTTTGCTTAACCTATGGATAGGAAGAGGTTCAATTAATCCTTGGCCACCGAGAAGCCCTGACCTTACTCCTTTGGATTTTTTTCTGTGGGGAATAGTAAAAGAGCAAGTAACACCAATTGAAAGTGTAGAACATTTAGAAAATAAAATACGTCATGTGTGTAGATCCATCACTCCAGAAATGTTAATGCATGTTAAAAGGTCGTTTTGGGCACGAATTCAAGCTTGTGAAAACAGCCGAGGGCGACATTTTGAGCATTTATTACATTAATGTTAGTGAATAAACATTTTAAAAGAATAAAATTTGTTTTACAATACCAAATTTACTCAAAGCAAATGATTGAAGTTTATGTCAAAATTTACGAATTACGATGAACAATTATCAATGTTACCTCTGTAAATGTAGTTTGGGATGCATTTACGTCAGGGTCATTATCATTCGTGAAACATCCTGTATAATAATCGTGGTATATTAAATTTCGAATCAAAAATAACTCTTCGTAACTCACTGGTTTTAGCGTTTTTAAATTCCTTTGACATGGTATACAGGCCCAGCTTAACTCAGCACGACAGTAAGGATTTCATCACAAAGAACATAGGTTTCTTCATTATAAACAACGTAAAATTACTAGTACATATATTCATATATATAACATTATTTTGTACCAATGACTGGCATAAAGCCAATATAGATTGAACTGGACAATAACGAAATTGAGTTTGGGATTCGGCCAATTTTTATATAAAGAAACAATCCGAGATATGCCATTTAAATATGAAAACAATGAGCAAATCAAGAACATTTTTCTTGTTTTATCTAATAATATAAAAAAATAAATTGCCAGCCAAAAGTGCACAGGATCATTTCTTATTGGTAGGTGTTATATGAGATGTTAAGAAATCCATAAATTTTCTAGGCGCTAATGTTACAATCTTACGCTAACGTTAGAACTATCTACAATCATTGTGAACATTCAAAGTTGTCGCCTTTGTTTTTGTTCATAGCATCTTACGATCATTATCATTAACGTGATTGTCACAGAGCCTTAAAACTTATCGGCCCCATTTTTTAATCTTCGAATAGACTTACGATTTTATTCAAGAGATATTATCGAAATTCTACAATACACCAGTACGATTATCAAACAGGAAATAGAATGCCCTTATTGTACAAAAATATTTCTCGATGGTATAGGGAACTCACAGGTTAAGAATTTTATAATTTATACGACATGCTTTACAGTCGAACCCAATTTACAACGATCAGACGTAGATAAGTCTTTCAAAACTTATGGATGACTGCCATATAACGTATCGAGAGTTATAAGAAGTGTCGTGGATTGCTAATTATGTGATTAATAAAAATCCGCATGACCATTTAAGATAAGGATAGGTGAGCTCGTTCGAAGTCTTTCACGAATAAATAAAAAACGCACCGTGTATAATGGCACCGGAAAATGCTGAGGAAGGGATCGTCATAATCCCGCGAGCATCGTAACGGCTAATAAAGCTTCGCTTTATTCTTATGATGTTTCATCTGAACTCGAAGATAAAATGTGTATGTATATTAGGAGCTGAAAAACCTCAAAAATTATTAGCAACTTTAAATAGATGCGTCCACTGGTAGATTTTGACCTAGGTGGAGAGGTGGAGTTTTCTGAACCTAAATGTACTGATGAACCAACGGCGCTAGAAAAAAAAAAAGAAAAGAACAACTCACTGTTCAAAGGAGCAACTCTWCAGTTATCATATCTGAGTGAGATTGGGATGACCAAAACCTTTAATATTGACGGTTACTAATAACTTCAGCGGGATTCCAATACAGCCTAAAACTGTGAAAGAAGCTTATCTGCTGTTTCAGAAATATCGGTCGATCCAAAGACCCCAACGTCAGGCATAAAAGGAGAAGACCAAGTTGGACCAATCAAGACGATTTTAAAGTCGAGGTTAGCCGCTAAACGTGGCAATCCCGCGCAGAGCACTCACCTGTGTAACGAACACTCCCTCGTTCCAACCAGCCTGTCAGCGGGGTTMATGCTTCGCGGATCCTGGCTGAAATMAAGTGGTTACGTACTAGGGCGTTTAAAAGTATTAAATTGCAGGAGAAATACGTGATGCAGCCGCAGGTGGAGTGATGGCGCCCGAACGGGATGCATAGGATGCAAGCTAACATGAGAGGGGAGGCCTGGATTCGTCTGAATCGTCCATCACCMTGTCTGGGATCGATCGGTMTTAAACTTGGATTAGGTGAGGCTTTTAGGTTTTAAGTTAACGCTAGAAAAGGATGGGCTTATACAGTGTGGTGTATTGTCTTGTAGTGGAGTTTTAACCCTAGAACCACAAAACGAATTAATAAAAAGAAAAATAGGAAGGTACCTCAACTGCAGAAATGCTAAATGCTTCTGCTAAAACTTTTGCTTCCTTCTGTTGAATTGTGCGACCTTATACCGAGGTGTCAAAAAGATACGCGTGCGCGACCTTAACGGGATTTCTCGGATCTATCACGATCAGAATAAGATAACGTCCTATAATACTGACGCATGTTTACAAGACTTATTGTTAAGTTGCAATCCCAATATAAATGAAACTTTTTTATTACTTAACATAACCTTGATTAATTAAAAATTTGGATACAACGGTCCCTAAGTCTTAAAAAACTTATTTCTGGTGTGCTACTATCCACGTTTCTACTGCTTCCATAACTTCTACGTTGAAAAAAATAACTCGCTTTCAAGCTTTTTTCAGTTTGGGAAATAGGTAATAGTCACATAAAGCTAAGCCAGGTAAATATGGGGATCGTCTCTACTTCAAACCACAAATTGCGTACTTATACTCCAGACGCCTTTGGTGACCATTCCATAAGTTTTTCCCAAATATTTTTGTGCAATGCTGTGAACAAAAGCAAATAATATTCTCCTGTTATTGTTTTCTCCTTCTTTAGATAATGAAGATGACACCACCACTGGCATAGAAAACGTTTTTGCCCTCGAAGAGTACTTTATTTCCGTTGACTATCGTTTTTTTTCATACACAAATCGGCATGAACAATGTGACGAAGTCAGGTATATGAAATATCCGTATCTCCGCTACATTTTCTGGTCCATTTTTGCGGTCTGATTGTATGGTGTCATGAGCTGTATGGACATTTAGAGGTTGACACAGATTTTCCTATTTCAAAAGAAGCAATCTAGTTGCTGACAGAGGCATAAGGAGGGTAGGTGTGATGTAGTATAGTGATCATATCATCGCAAATCTCATTACCTTCGAATACTTTAAGGTACAGGGACTTGGTATACAATTTTTTTATTTTGTCGGTGCCGCCATCATTCTTGTAAAGTTAGCTTTTGTATTGTTGAACCTTGTGACCTGAAGCTCCTTAATTACACCAATGAAAGGTCAAATTTATGGTTACGGAAACATCATTCTGTTATTACACTCCAGTCAAAGCTATTTGTCAACGTTCCCTCGTAATTACGAGATACTTACTTTTATAGAAGTATATATTCTAAATTATTATATTGTTATAGGTATCTTGCACTTGATTTAGACTTATAGTACCATAAGAGTTAAAAAAAATTGTATTGGAAAAAATCCCGCGTCGTGGAAATAATGGGAGAACTTTGAAAGATACGCAAAATATTTTGAAATATTTTAGGTTATTAAAGTAGTAAGATAAAGAGGAAATAGAACCACCCACTTTACAAGACTTCAAAGAAAGTATTTGTGTATTATAAAGAAAACAATAGTGCTCCAAGGGGACAGAAATTGTTAACCTCAAGGGTATGCCAATATTGGAAGCCCTATATTCTAGAGAAATGACTGCAAGCCAGCAGGAAGATCCCACGCGATCCATAAGAYAATAGGGATTGAAACAGCTGTAAATGAATAGCGCTTCTAAGAATATTATATACAAAACTGCAAAAATTAAAAAAAAATGCAAGTGAGAACGCTGGCGACATGTCAAGAGTAACAAAGTAATGTTAGGAGGGATAGGCCGGCTACTGGTCCTGAAATGTCATCGCATCACATGTTACAGCGAGACTCACTAAAATTAATATTTATATTACTATTATTACATTATCCCAGTTAATACGAAAAATATTAATAATATTGACATTTTCCTGTTGTAAAATAACTACGTGCAAGCTTTGCATCAATGAGTAAAAGGGCTGGGTCCATAAAAAGACGTAACTCTTCAAGAGCTTCGCGATCTTTCCGCTGGCGTGCACTTTGCCTCCATTTTATCCCCACCCGAAAGCTCCGTGGATCTGGTGCGCTTTGCAGAGCGGCCCGCTCCCTACTTTAATATAACAAAAACGGGGTAAAGCCCCGGGTCATAGTAAATGATGGAACTTTGATGAGCGGTTTGCGTTGTATATGGAAGTTAAACGGGAGAAAGTGCAGCTCGCGAATTATGAGAGTCGCTTTAAAAGTTCAGCTGCGGCTAACGATGGCAAAAAGCGTTTAGAACTTTTATACCTGCAAAATTGAACTTTTTACATCTGCAGCGGAGGATGTTTATTTCTGGGATCCTCGTGGATCATGACGCCTGAGGTAAATCGTGGAAGTGACGTTCCGGTTACAAGATTGTGTTTCAAGTTAGATACTTTTCGATTGCAGCATTGTAGAAGCATATGACTAAAAATTAAAGGAACGTTTAAATTTTTATACTGTATTTTGGTCAGAATCGTCTTAATCGATCAATTTTAGACTAAAGTGTCAGCGAAATGGGGGAAGTACAATAAAAAGAATAGAACACAATGGCTCACTTTAGAACTACAAGAGAAGATAAATGTGAAGAATAGCTAACACATAGAAGTGACCAGAACAGAGAAAAGTATAAATAAAGAAATCGAGAAGTGAGGAACAAAGCTATGGGGAAAATAATAAAGCATGGGAAGTCAGATGTATCGAAAATGAGGCATACATAGATGAAGCAAGGTAGACAGAAGTTTGGCGAACGGTGATGAGAAATCTAAAAACCCTTGATACGTTGAATTGAATTGAACTCTTTATTTCTAAGAAAAAGTGGAATTATTACTATCAAAAAATGGCTGATAGAAAGAAGAGATGGACTTAAGGGTAATGAAGAAGATGCCCATAGATGGCATACCCGTCAAATAGCGATCAGTGCGGTACAGGAGGGTAAAAGAGAAATGAAATTTAGAAAAACACTAAAAGTTTCCGTTCTTTATCATATATAAAAACGAAGCCAGAAAAGATCCCAATAACTATAGGGGTTTGAGCATTACCAGCACCTTGAGTAGACTTTGGGGTAAAATTATATAGAAGCGATTAAAACAGGAAGTTAAAAATAAAATATTCTACGATCAAATTGGTTGTTGCAGGGTAGGTCCTCCATCGACAATCTTTTACCTTACAGCAACTAAGAGAGAAAAAGATCAGAAGAGGAGATGAAATCCATATCATTTTTATCGACTTATTAGACGCATATGGCAATGTTCCGGTAAGTAAACTATGGATGGCACTACGACAATTAGGTATTTCAGAATATATATTTAAAGTGAACGGGAACTATATACAACAACGTATTATATGTTAAAGTAATAAATCAGCTATTATCACCTATAGAAACAACGAAGTGTCTAAGGCAAGGTTGTATTCTGTCGTCTCTTCTATTCAACATTTAATTAGAAACAGTGCTGAACAAGGAAGGAATGGAAATCCCTGTAAATAGATTCCATTTGTTTACACTTAGTTTCGCCGATGATCAGGCAGTGATTGCACAAGACGCATATGTCATCGTGTCAGTTTATTGCTTATATAGATGGCATTGTCATATAATTTTCTGCTTACATCTTACCAACTAAATCTTTGTAGATCGATGAGCTGTAATAATAGCGAAACAGTTCTATCTGTGGATGATAGCGACGCAAACAGTACAGCTGAGACAAAAATTTTAAGAAAATAACGTTGTTAAAATGTATCAACTACCTACATGTAAAATCAATAGTAAAAAAATAGTATTGAAGGAAGGTTGCGGTCGCACACTTATTATATTATAGGCAGTAAGGGAATATCGACCTGGTGGATATACTATATCGTTAATGAATACTCTTTTAACTTTGCCAAGCTTTCGACATTTATTTTACGTCTTCTTCAGGGCGTCTACAATCATCAAATACAATAAGGGAACATTAAACTACACTAGAATTACTTACAGTAACTTGAGGCTTTAAAATAAAGCAATAGTCTTAATCATATGTGAATCTTTTATGTTGAAAATTTTTTTGACAATGTCAAAATTAGAATCGACACTCCAAGGCTATGCTGTAATTAAAATTTTGTGGATTTCACCTTTATTTTCTTTAAAATTGATGCAATAATAGGATATTTATTTTAATGATAAATCTGCAGATAGTAGGTAGGTATATATATTACTTAAATTATTTGTATCGGATTTTTAGTTTAATACATTAACACTTTTATTAATTTGGTACATTTCTAAAATTAATCTCTTATTCATATTTTTCTCCTTTTCTAATATATTTACATTTTCCCAGTCAATTTTATGATTGTTTTGTAATACATGTTCCACTAATGCAAATCTTTCCCGTTTTGTATTTATATCGCTTTTGTGTAAAGATATTCTACTGGTTAACCACTGCGAAGTTTGAGCTACATAATTTCCATCGCAAGTAACACATTTTAGACAATATACTACTCCAGATTGAAATTTTAATGGTATTTTAGATTTTAACTGACTAAACAAGCTTGAACATTTTTTCATATTTCTTCCTGCAATTTTTAAATTTTCTTTATTGAATATTCTTATTAATTTGAGTGTTAGACCTGTAATGTTTGGAAGAGATCCAAAATCACATCCTTTTGGTTCAACAACTGTAATATTTGTTTGGTGGTTTTCATCCTCCTCAAGATTCACAAGCTGACTATCATTGATATAATTTTGAAGCACTGTACTTTACCACCGATCGGCCACTTCCAGATTTTAAAGCCTCAAGTTACTGTAAGTAATTCTAGTGTAGTTTAATGTTCCATTATTGTATTTGATGATTATAGACGCCCTGAAGAAGACGTAAAATAAATGTCGAAAGCTTGGCAAAGTTAAAAGAGTATTCATTAACGATTTAATATATCCACCAGGTCGATATTCCCTTACTGCCTATATAATGTGTAAAAAAATAGTGTAACTTACGGCGAAGGAATACTTCCCTGAACTGAAAACTAACTTTAATAAAAAATACATCAGGTGAAAATAGACCATCAATAAACGGGTGCTTCAAAAGAACGGTCGTCCGCAAAAACATGTTACACTCGGAAGGATGTCACCGGGTGTCATGCGGGTTGTTAAAACATCAGTTTGGGTCACAATACTAGAAAATTGGTGAATCAAACTGATATTGAGACACTAGTTACAAATGTAATAAATTACGATACGACCACAGTAACACCAAAATTGTTAGTTTCATTAGATATTATGATGATAATACGTTACTAGTTGTACACAAAGAGCATGAAAATCTTTGCCTTGGGTACGCTTTACACAATTCATAACAAAATGTAATCTACTATAGCGAGAAAAAATTACCAAACCCAAATACCCTTTAAATGCTATTAATAAAGACCATGAGGTAGATTTTAAAGGGTGACTGTGTAATATAATACAGATATTAAACTTAAACCCTTAGAATCAATCATCATAAAAAATTCTGCACAAATCATAAATTTCAGGACTGACACCCAGAAATAAGACAGGAGGAAGTGAAACTTCTAAGAAGCTTTACCTCCGGTAATGATTTAACCTGCTTAAAATCAGTCCTCAGCCTCCGCAACGTCATATTTGGTTACCCGTCAACCGCTCCTCTTAGGTCTTCCGCTATCGACGCGCGGAGTGGGAGATGCATAATGCGATTAGGTCGGAACGCTGCAATTCCTTTAAGTTTTCCGCTTGCATTAGCCTGAAATTGTATCATTGCCGTAACTTACCCGACAGTCGGTAGCTTACGGGCAGTGCAGAGGCTCCTTTGAAACCTCATGTAATTATTAGTTGGCGAAGCGGTCGGAAATGTTCATCTGGTTATGGAACGGTGTGTTTAAAACTTAACTCTGCAAATGGGTGGAGGCAGCTGGTAAGAAAGACATTTTATGCAGTTTCTATTTATATCTATGTATATCTTTCAATAATAGTGGTCTTCGAGATTAAGACTTTCAAAAAAGAAAGCAAATCGAAATATATTTGATATGGGCGTGACGTTAACATGTTCCTAAAACGCAGCCATCTGGTAGAAACCTTTTGTTTAAATCATTTGAAGACGGTCTGAGAGTTTCACAAAGTTTTTGGTACTGTAATCTTGTGAAAATGGTAATTTGTGGAGTTGTTGGTTGTTCGGCAACGTACCGACATATGGCGTTCCGCAAAATTTATATGACTTGTCTGATGTGATTCGAAATCAGCGCGACAAAACTAGAGATCTCTCCACGAGAAGACAGTCAACTTGCAACGTAACAACTAATATTTGACGGCTAGCTCTGAGTTTGAAAAAGTTACTCAATAAATCTCTGCTACTTTAGTGTTAGACTTAAGTGCAGTAAACACCATACAATAGTCGCGAATAAAATTAGCTAAAAATGTAACCATTATATGTTCACACCAGAAAACAACTTTGACAGTCAGCCTTTTATCAAATACAAATACATCTTTTGTTCCAATAACTACCTTTACATTTATTTTCAGACATGAGGCGTCTGGATGGACAAAAAGAGTTCGAAACGTTAGATTGTTGGTATTACGTGTTGCAATCATATAATAAGACGTTTAGGCTCTAAATGAGCAATTTTGTGTATTAAATTGGACTGAAAAAATGAGTTTATATTCAAATTTGCGCCAAATTCACTGACGTTGGTATTCAAATCAAGCCAAGTCCCTGATAACCAATAAGTAGCCACCTGAATAGCGATCTACATTCTTTCTGCATTGTGAAGCAAACCAATTTTACGCTATCGTACTTTCGTCAGCTTAATATCGGTCAGAGGTATGTAGTAGCAATTATAAAGAATGGATGGGTGTGGCAAGGGCAGGGTAACTATAAAAACACCCGAAACAAGCTGAAAGAGACCTAAGTGACCTGACAAACATAGAAAATCCATAAAGAAATTAAAGAGATAAGCGAGAATTGAATTCCTGGTTTGTACACGCTGTGGTATTTGTATTCAGATACTGCGTAAAACGTCTACCTAAATATTCGCAATGTAAACATGAGAAGGGGAAGATGACATGTTGTTTTCCGGGCTGGTTCCCACGTTGGTTATTAGACCTTGACGTTTCGACACTCATGTCGGTGTCTTCCTCAGAAGTAGCTCTGAAACTGAAGTGTCCTAGCCTGCTCGGGTATTTATACTCGTCCGGGTCACTGACGCGTGGGCGTTGTTACGCATGACCGGTTTCCAGATTCCAGGTAGGTCGAAGCCCCGGTCTCGGTTGCAATTGTGCGGGTTCTTCTGGAGACCGAGACCGGGGCATCGACCTACCTGGAATCTGGAAACCGGTCATGCGTAACAACGCCCACGCGTCAGTGACCCGGACGAGTATAAATACCCGAGCAGGCTAGGACACTTCAGTTTCAGAGCTACTTCTGAGGAAAACACCGACATGAGTGTCGAAACGTCAAGGTCTAATAACCAACGTGGGAACCAGCCCGGAAAACAACATGTCATCGACAACAACCACGGAAGCCTTCAAACCAAAACATGAGAAGGGGAAGGTAAAACGTTACGCATGATTAACATTAAGGTATCCCATGCCTTCTTCTAGTCTCACAAACAGATGGTCAGGTAAGACAACTTTATTTTCAAGTATTGCACATACGCTACGCCAAAAAGGCAATGTACAAGGCACAATTCCAGAAAACCTAAGGACAAAACAAAAAAATTACGGTGATTAATCCCAGTGTGCTATGAGCCTGACTAGAAGTGCTTGAAGGAGCTAGAAATTCTTAAGACAGCTATGGAGGCAGTACCAGTAGGAGATACAATATTAAGAGAGAAAGAGGACAGTGCATTGAAGTTTGGAATAGCGATTCACTAATAGTTTGGAAGTTTTGCTTATTGTATTGAACAAATAAAGTATGTTATGATCTGCACTACCCATTTTTACTTTTTTTAGATTCAAAACACGCCATGTCCACAGCTCAAATTCAAAGTGTGCCAATTCACTTTACCTTCCATGATTCCAAAAGCTAGAGACATCTACGATTTCATTTGGTTACTTCCCGCTATTTGTAAATAACTTCTCTTCAAAATGAGATCCTACCTAAACTTTATTACGAAGGAGTGTCAAAACCTGTAAACTGTTCAGGCGAATATCTCAAAACTGCTTGACTGGTGTTTCATCTAGACCCTTCATACATACTGTGATGGATTGAAGTAGAATTTCTCTTTATCCTTTCAAAGAGAGACCAAGAAAGGTAAGTGACACAAGTTTTTTTTTATCCAAAGACAATTCGGAAGGTCATCTACGAAAATCTGCGAAAACGATCGAAGATTGCATGGTGGATAGCACGACAAAGCTTGACTTAACTTGAAGCACCTTGCTGGTCAAAAATCGGAATACGTGATAACGTTGGGCTACTGTAATGAAAAATGAACTAGCAGCAGCAGATATTTCGATATTTGGATATGAGCTTTGGTCCCCAACACATAAAATTGAATACCAATTAGCATTTAGACATGTTTTTCTTATCATCACTAAACCATACGTACACATTCCATAAATTGTACATTGTTAACATTCATAAAAGATGCCCTTTAAATGAGACATATTTTCAAAACTTGTCGACTTATATACGGACTGCAAACGTGCAAATCGTAAATAATAACACAATTCTCCACTGTTGAAATAGACCCACGAGAAGTTTGAAACATGGTGTGCCAGCGAATAAAGTAAACACGAGCATTACCGGCAATATCGCGAACTTGGAGCAGAGATCATGATATACGGACCATGAATATCATTCTTCGTAATCCGACAAGTTAATAGTTGCATGTATCATCCGGCAAGGGGCATGGAGTAAAATAGTACACTATAAATTCCCTTTATTGTGATAGAAAACGATTTCGCAAAGTGGCACACGAATTACGTCAGAACAATGCCTGTTCTTGCGCTGAACAGATGGAACGGTGAAAAATGCGGTAAATGGCATGCGAAAAAGTGCTACAGCTGGCATAAGTTCTTAAATGTATGCACGATCGAAAAATTGTGTATCATAACCACCAGGTTAGCAATACCAATTCCGCCAAATTTCATTAAAAAGTTCAAATCGTAATGTTCAAATCAGCACTAAAAACAGTTGCTACAGGAGTCGATTTTATGGCAGCTCTAACACTTAATTTTTGAATAACCAAGAGAGGATTTTGAGAGCGCTTTTGTAACTACGCAGGTAAAAAAAGGAAATTTTTAACAAAAGGTATGCTTAAATTACATCAAGTTTCAAATGATAAAAGTTTCAAATTAGCCCCCATAGACATCCATTGAGTCGCGACTCAAATGGTTTCATGACATTTCTGAAGATCTCTGGAGTCAATTGCTGCCACTCAAAGACAACATTTTGAGGCAAGTTTTCCAAAGATGTTAGTTAGCAGATGGTTGTTCTCACAACTTCAAATGTTACATCACAAGATGTTCCTTTCGAAATAAAATGACAACTATTTAAAATGCATGTCTATGCTGTGCTGTCTACACCTCAACCAACTGCAGATAGATCTATTTCGCTGTCATTACAGCTCATCAGTGCAGTTTAGGTCTAGTGTAGACAGCACGGCATAGAACTGGTTTTGCTTATATACCAAAGCAATGGTACGATGTAAGTAAGAATTTAGGATGGCAATGCCATCTGTCAGCATTACACTGACATGATGACAAAGCCACCTAGCTGCCTTAACGGGTACTACTTCCTAAAGGAAGTGACCTGTAGCCTGACAAATTGGCATGCAACTGCATACTTCAATTTGACAGCACGCCCCCACGGCACTTTTTGCAGTGTAATGCTGACAGATGGCATTACCATCCTCAATTCTTACTAACTATTTGGTAACTTTGATAAGCAAATTGCAAAAACTGACATATAGCTATAATGATGATGAAATAGAATTAAAATAATATGATGAGGTACCTCTTTAAAAAGGTTTTAGCGCCGCAAAAAATGGTAGAAGTATTAGGTACTCCATAATAGAAAGTCAGGTCAGGTCAGGTCGTGAGTCAAAATATTTACAGCGTGTTCTATTTAAAGCGCCGAAGTTAGCATTGTATATACCAGAAGTTGTTTTGTGCTGCCATTATTTTCATTTAAACGAGTAGGTATATTCGGTAATTTTATACTGCATGAGCGCCTATCCAAAATCTTCGCATGGCAATATTCATTTGTTGCAGCGCGCCTATCAAAAGCTCGAAAACTGCAGTTTTCTCACGCCAACTTATTTCTTCTACAATCAAAAACATCCCGCTATCAAACCACGAATATCAATCAACTTTTGCCAAACTCGACATAAAAACATCTAACAAAAAGCAATCTCGTTATACTCTACCCGCTTTTTTTCCCAAGACGTCCTGCAAAGATTTCCCGCGCGTCTCTCGCGAAACATAAACCGGTCCTCGACGGATCGTGAATCTAAACCAGCCGAATACATGATCGATGAAGTTTTTAGGGGGCCACAAACCCGCACACGTTAAATTCCTCACGTTTTGTAAATGTTTGACACGGGCCACTCTTAACATCTATCACTCGGCCAACACGTAGACGTAGTAAGGGTGAAAAGCCACCTTGGTTGAAGGCTGGGGTCAATCACTGAACCAGGAAACAAGTACAGGGAAGAGGTATTTCCAAAGTCTTTTTTGTAGGTTGTCACAATACTAATACATTTGTCAGGTCAATTAATTATTTTCTCTAAATCAGCATGGTTTTTTGTCAATAGAATATCGACACTTTATAATCTCGTTTGTGTAAAAATAGCCCAAATATAATCCATTTTGGCCAATAAATTGTAATAAGAAAAATTTCCGGAGAGATTTTACATTTTTTTAATCGGAATTCGGTTTGAGCGGATACGGACGTAATAAGCTAAACTATACTTATATAGTGTTGCACGGTTGCAACCGCCAAAGCAGGAAAACAAGCACGGACCTTAAAGCACCCCAGATGACCAGCCCTTGAAAATAAACAAAGAACAAGGTTCTGAAAATGGGAGTAGGCGAATTGGGTCCCGGCCGATACAGGTATACTAATCTGCAATGTGAGTTGGGTGCCAGTATAAGCCGTAGAGTATTTTCTTAGAAATTCCATAATACCTAATATACCACATAAAGATCGTTAAAGCAAAAATAAGTGTAGGTATATCCAATAACTTATATACATAATAACAATAAAACATGTAGAAATACAATTATTTTGATTTTGGTTTTTATGGGTAAACCGAGCGTGATAACGAACAAATTATAAGAAAGAAATGGCGTTTATAATGAAACAGGCTGCTTTCCAAAAATATTCCTTTAAACCCCAAAATAATTCTGACAAAAATAAAGGGGTAGTGTACTTTACCCTCTCGGGGTAAACCTAAAACTATGAATATGTAGAATCCCATCCTATTCATCATTCAAAACTTCCAACTCTTTATATGAACACCCCCTTTAAATAAGCCAATAAACTTTAAAACCTTAACTTTTAGCTAAAACACCCTGCATAATATTTTATATTTACTTATGTTTAGGCATAAAGAACAATAAAAACCTTAAGATGTAAATATATAACACTTCTGTACTGTTTAAAATATAAGTTAGTGATTTACACTAAAACTTTGCTGTTTTGACGCTGTATAATATTGTTTTCACCATTTGATTTTGAATAAATTTTCACGCTTTTCTTTAATTGTTTACTGAATGTCACGTAAGTATGTTTGACAAAAAGTGTCAGTTGTTTAGTTCGCAATTTAAAAATAATTTTCTAAATTTGAACTTTCTTTTTGTAAAAACAGTCGCGAGCAAAACAATATGTATTGTTTTTCTACACTGATTTGATATCTTACAGGGCCTTTTGAGAAATATAATATCCTCAGTGATAAACCCCAGTAATTGCTTTATTGGGAGGAACCACTGGGACCCAACTCACATAGGAACCTTTTCTATCTAGCAGATACACATGAGATTAGTGGGACCCAACTAGTGTATCGGCGAAAAGGCCCTTAAAGGCAGATAGGCGATACATACTGGAAGTTAAAGCTACACCCAAAAATGCAGTAAACCAATACGTCTAAAAATAGGCTTCACGCGCGATAATAGAACATCAGTACAATCTTAAAAATATGTAATAATAAACTTAAACACTGTAGTATTAGGAAGTAGAAAAAACAACTAACCAACAAAACAATAACAACGGCTTTCGTCTTTTTAAACGTTCTTACAGTAAAAACAAATCAATAAAAGACGACAAGTATATGCATATAAGTATACAGGGAAAAGAAAAAATGCTTAAAACGGTGCTTATAAGAAACTATACAATCCTGGTGCAGAAAATCCCAGGAGATGGAAAGTGCCTGCTAAGCGCACTAACTCACCAAATATATGGCTACGATATTACCTAAAATGAACATAAAAACCTCACAAGAGAAATAAGAAGAAAAGCTGTGAATTACACTAGACAAAACATTTGGAAGTTCAGAAGTAGCTTGGAATGAACTGTTCAAGAATTACAACTAAAATATAACTCAACATAAAGAGTCAACAGAATTCCAGCATTCATGAACGATCTCGAACAGGATGAATTCTTGGGAGGAGAAGAAATCATAACGGCAGCAGCAGAAAAGCTTCATAGAGAAATAATAGTCCACATGGAATAGGGGAAACAATAGCACTCCAACTCAACGAATATACCGAAAAAATACTGGAAAGCAAGTAAACAATGTATACAGACTTCAAGGACGAGTAAGAAACCACCATGACAGTGCGATTATGATATAAAAAGACATGGGAACAAACCCAGCCATAAAAAATGAGGACAGCAGTAATAAGCTCCCGACAGGAAGCTAATGCACTCCACCTGAATTAAATACATAAGAGATAAGTCAAAGAAGCACCAACAACATCATGCAAGAACAACCTAGACAAAACGCAGGAAGCAGACTCTAATTAGCCACTTAGAATGTCAGGGGATGTAAGTATAAGCCCAGAAAAATGCAGCAAATTTGATTAATCACTATACGGAATGGAGGAACAGAAATAGCATGCCAACAGGAAACTCATGCCCGAAGGAGTAGCAACAACAAAACACTATATATGGAACTAACTAATCGACTCCTAGTAAAAAAGGATACACAGACTTTAATGTAACAACAGAAACGATAAATGAAAACATAATTGCGGCCAACATAGCAACCTAAAAGGACACAATCTTCATAATAGGCGCACACGTGCCATCATATAAAAAATTCGGGCCAACATTAAGACGATTAACAGCCCATCGTTCTTATGGAGGATTTCAGTTCACACATAGGGAATGAGAAACAAACTACGAAGGACAAAACTATAATAGGACCAAACTCATTCCATATCTGGATAAACGAGGATGGATGCCAACTAAAAAATATTAATTAACCTCATAATAAAAACAGCTGGAGTAACTCGAAATCCTGCTTCATAACGGGAAGCAATGGCAATAGCAAGTTACAGATAGACCACATATTGACAGATGGTACTATAACGACAAAAAGAGTAAAGTCAATTGTATTGAAAACGTACGAAATGACACCAAAATGGTGTATATCTACTTAGAAAACATAACGACAAATACACAAAACACAAAAGGAGACAAGCACGGTCAAAACAAAGAAAACCCCAGAAACTGGAAGGGGATAACAACACGTATAAAAGAAGCAGCAAAACAAACGTTTAATATGGACAGGTCCCTTCTTTCGCCAAACAGGAAAGCTGTAATTGACAACTATGAAAAAGTAATTAAGAGAACGAAGAAAATCCATCATAGTAGATTGCAACAAGTGAAACTAACAAAACTAGAAGTAAGAAATGTCCCAAAGCAGCACGAAAAAAGGAAATGTCAGCAGTTCTTTGAAAAAATGTTCGAGAGGCCAAAAGGCAAGTGACCCAACTACACATTAACATTAGAGAAGCTAGATCGGATCACAAACAGCATGAAGCACGATAAAGCACCTGGCCTAGATAGGATAAACAACGAACCAGTAATATGGACCGGAAATAATAAATCAAGATATACATAAAATAATAACAACAGCTTAGCTAATAAATGAAATTGCCCAAGATTGGAACAACACCTCCCCCAGAACACGGACGACTATCGAAGAATAACGCTATGTAGTGTGGGGGTAGGTATAAATACTACGCACAATCTACACTCACAGAACTAGAAAGGTACGGGGCATGTTTTTTTTAAGTAAGTACCGTTTTGGAATTAAAAAAAGACGTGCAAAGATATCGCAATAATTTTAACTTACATGAAAGCCTGTACCTTAAACTACTTTTCTACATAATTTCCGTGAATATTGAGGCACCAGTTTTTGAATACCCTCCTCATAAAATTCTGCCGCCTGACTTGTTAACCACTGTATCACATATGTTTCGACTTCGTTATCGTCTTGAAGACGCTGACCACCCAGGTGTTTGTTCAAGTGCACGAACAAATGGTAGTCGCTGGGCCCCAGATCAGGGCTGTATGGAGGATGATCTAGAGTTTCCCATTTAAAAGATTTGATGAGATCTTTGGTCCGATTAGCCACATGTGGACGGGCATTGTCAGGCAGCAAAACGATACCCTTACTCAACTTGCCACGTCTTTTGTTCTGGATTGCACGACGCAGATTGTTCAATGTCTTACAATAAGACGCTGCATTGATTGTCTCATTACGAGGCAGAAACTCCACTAGCAATACTCGTTTTCCGTCCCAAAAACCGTACACGATTTTCCGGGCAGAAATTGTTTGCTTAAACTTCACTTTTTTGGGTGATGATGAATGTCGCCATTCCATGGATTGTTGTTTCGATTCTGGTGTGACGTAGGCCACCCATGTTTCGTCACCAGTAATAATTTGGTCTAAAAAATCTTCGCCTTCATTGTGGTACCGCTCAAGGAAAGTCAATGCACTGCCTAAACGTTGGGTTTTGTGCAAATCCGTCAACATTTTCGGAACCCAACGTGAACACAATTTCCGGTAATTCAAGTTCTCGGTCACKATGCGATACAAAACACTACTAGAATATTGAGGAAAGCAGTCGCACAATGATGAAATTGTAAAGCGTTTGTTTTCTCTCACCTTTTCGTTCACTTTCTGCACCAAATCTTCATTAACGACCGAAGGACGCCCACTCCGTTCTTCATCATGCACATTTGTGCGGCCATCTTTAAATGCACTCACCCATTTCCTTACCATTCCATCACTCATAATCTCACGATGAATATCGATCGGTTTTACGCCTTTAGCACTAAGAAATCGCATAACAGCCCGTACTTCACAATCGGCGGGACTCACGATTGTCGGAGGCATCTTAAACACTCAGTAAACAACGTATACAATGAAGAATCAAACTGTAATGGCGTCAGTGCGTAGACAAGAGATGTAGGGAACCAGCCCGCATGCGGCGGAATCGCAAAACGGTACTTACTTAAAAAACATGCCTCGTACATCGCGCAAATGCTACAAAAACAAGCAGCCTTTGTCAGTTGACCGTCATGGAGACTATTATTTATTCATCTTTAAGGCATCATGAGGTGAAAACAAAAGTAGCTGAACCATCACAAAAGGAGATCGGATAACCCTCCCGAAGGAATGATACTAATTACGAATCCGTTCGTCTACCTTTCACGTGAACCCCATAAATCATCGTTCGATTGAATTTTCCATTTCTGCTTTGTTCTTTGCTCCAGCAGTTGGATGACAGATGGCCGTGTATCTTCACCAGCCTAGCAACTGATGTATAGGCAAGCGGCCGCCTTATTTACGACGGAACTCGCTAATACCGCGAGCGGATCCATGGCCGCGACCGTTATGAATGATCCTCGAGGGGGTGTCTGGAGGCCGTACACAATGTTTAACTGTCAAACATCGGAACTTACAGGTCATCCGGCCGGGATACACCTCAGGGGGTGGGCTTGAAATTAATGAACAGGTATGTGCGTGATTGCCCGGATGGATAGGGTTGAACGAACTGGGGAAACTGGTTGCGGTTTGGATAAATCAGCTGGGGTTGATACGAAATTCGGGCTCCTGAAACGGAAGATTCGTGAGACTATTACGCCAGTTGGTAGTGTTTGTGCGATAGTATCGGTGTTCAAATCATTTGGGGCTCTTGGAAATAAATATATTTTTATTTATATACGTCATTTAGCGACTATGGGTCATGATTCTTGTCAAAGCATCAAATGTCTTACTTAACCCATTTAACTTCGTTACTCTTGGGTTAAATGAACTAAAAATATCAAAGGTTGTTTATTCGATCATTTCGTGGAACTCTGGATTAATTATGCTGGTTTTTATTCTGTCTGGTATTGTGATGTTACCGCAATGTGTGTTAATCTTTCAATCTTTTTTTGTATTGTCAAGCTGAAATTATTTTTGTGCTGCTTGCATATGACAATCGGCCAATATGTTAAAAACAGAATTAAGCAACACAAAAGTAATAGAAACTTAACACTACTGAAAAAATGTAAATGTGACATTGAACAACATGCGCGCAAACCACTAACAGTAGAAATGATTTATATAAAAGACCCAAACAAACACACGTACCTTCTATTTGGTAAAGCACCTGATTAAGGGAAAAGCAAGAAATAATGTCGAAACATAGAGTTGGAATGCAAGTTATTTATTACAAAAGAGACCAATATCCACAAAAACAAATACAAACGTAACTAAAGGTTACATGCAGAGCACATTGGTAAGAAATATTAAAGGATTGGATGCTTCGCTTCTTGTATACCAATTAAAACACCTACAGGTATATAAGTAAGCTAAGGCAGTGTACAAAATAATTTAAATATGCCATACTGCTTAATATTAGCATACTCCGGTTCCTACCTGAAAGAGCTTAACTAATGGATAAACTGTATGCCTTCGTACACTCACTGTAAAAGATTCCGAACAAATTAAGTAGTTTGTAAACAAGCTGATTGTTTGATTGTGCTTTGCTTCACATCCTTTATCAGATAGCTCTGGAAATCTATCAATCAAAACTATAGCCAACTCAGATGTGTAAATTTTCGTCCACGTCCTTTACTTTTACAAAAGTGTAAAATTTACTTGTAAAAATCATTAGCGGATGTATTGACGTGGAATATTTCTTTGTGTATTTATCGAGGTATTTAGAAAATATTAATTTCCAGTTAGTCCAAAAGAATTATTTTTCTTTACTTTTCCTATTGCAATGCAAAACTAATGGTGTTTTGTTTCAAGCAATGACTATTTTTAATGCAATGGTCAACATAACCTGTTGTACCTTCATTTGAGTTGATACTTGCAACATATTCTTTCGATTTATTTTGGTTTTTGGCTTATTGTTTGTGATTTACATCTACCCTTTTATTTCTGAAGATTATAGAAAGTGGGGTTACATACTTCTTCTAACAAAGCTTTTGTAATGTTAGCCTTGTAAGATTTAAACGTCCTAGAACATTGGTAGGTATTTGCAGATATGCGAAGGCCATTCTTTTATTAATCAAACAATTTCGTAATCAAACGCGGAATGGAGCTCCCTCCCTGGTGTTGAGATTCTCCAAGCGTTCTGCACACGGCAACATTAAGTTATACGTATGCCGAGCGTATCAAAAGAGCCGGAAAGTATTTCCGCCGACGCTGGAATGCCGTTTCAAATTTAAATATGTGACTTGCCTGCTTGAATCTGCCGTATACGAGGCAACGTTATGCTGCCGTTGAATAAATCAAAACTCATTCGAGTCGGCGATGGAAAAGAAATTGTGAAGGGTTGCCGTGAACGAGCAAACATTTAGAATTGTCGTCGAAAATGTTGTTACGGGGAGTTTGCCGCGGGAGAATGATGCGAATGACGTGGAATTTCGAAGTTATACGTCAACGTGAACTTGTTATCAAGTGCCTGTTGGTTTTAATGAGCTTCCTAAGCTTTATTAATTTAAAAAAGTTGCTTAGTATTATCAATCGCATTAAATTAGGAAAGAGAGCAGTTGCTAGCGAATACAATTTGTATACAAAAGTTAAATAATAGACTTTTTGTTTTCACTTTCAGTCACGTGTTTTTTCAAACTAATTATTATTTACAGGTGGTGACTCAATTTGATTTGTACATAAAGTCCTTGTAATTGTATTTCATGTATCACACCTTATGTATGTTTAGTGATTCGTCCTGAAATTAAAATCTAAGACCAAAAAATAGCTTATTTAAATGAGTATAATAATACAGTTTTGACTGTAATTAGTTACTGGAAGGAATCTGGTCACCGCACTTTATAAAATTACGCTCCGAAGCTCGAAAATACTGAGCGACGAGCGATTCAGCTGGAAATGCGACAGATGGCGTTCGGCAGCGTTACATGTCATAAACCTTAAGGTATATATGTTACTTTTACCTTGATTTTGAATAGGGCTTTGATGGTGCAGTGGTTAGTATGTTTGACTAGTAATAAAAAGGTCCAAGGTCAATCTTGGTCAAAGTTGGCATAATCACTTACAGATGTTCGGATAACACTCAATGTTTTCCTTTAAAATTAATTATTTAGATCAATCTATATGGTTTATTACGGCTGTCCCATGATAATAGTAGCAAATTAGTACTTACACGCGACTTATTGTCAAGCTACCTGTGTTTGTAGGGCAAAAATGTGATGCGTGCAATTAATATCAATAATGTATCATAACACCCTATCATTTGTTCTGACAAATCTGCCAATTTTTTGTTTAATCTAGTTATTAGGCTTATTACTGCTTATTAATTAATTAATTTTTTCACCAAACGATCGGGTTAGGATTGTCCAATCCTTGATGCATCCAAATAAAAGTGGAATGTTGAAGAAAGGTGCAATATTACGACGGTAGTTCGTCTCAGATGGAATCCATATGAAAAATGCCTTTTTGATCATAAAATTGGTATATAGCCCTACATCGTGCAAATGCCAAACAGTAGGAAAGAGTAAGAACGGAACAAAAGAAACATTACACAGCCCATAAAATCTGTTATCAGTAAAGAGGTACGGAAGATTGTTTTGAAAATAAACTGCCAAAAACGCAAAACCCCTAATGATGGCTACAATAATTTAAGCTCACGCAAATACGTTAAATAGTCCGTCCCTACCCGCAAGTTTAGAATGCAGTAAGAAAAAAATCTAAATACTAATTTTTAACCTATTGTTTAATTTCATAAAGTGTTTACAGTAAATGTTGCCTTCTATGTGGAGATAATTTTTATAGAAATTTAAAATCTCACAATAGGCAAAAAATGGCTCAAAATTATTATATGTATTTACATACATATAAGAAACCATGCAAATACCAAAATAAAGTTGAGAGTCAGGAATAAATAAATATGTATAATGCGCAACACAAAAGCTTCTATGGATGTCAATGCTTTTGCAGAGCAGAGGTGCACCGATATTGTGGACAAGTATTAATCCTAAAAAGAAAAAAAAGGTTCTGCTGTTGCCTATCGTAAAAGTAAAATAAATCATTTCATAACCAATAATCAACCCTCAGAGTTCTGGTAGGAGTGAGCCGTATAAAACAGTTTTTTAGGATTATAAAATTTTGCAGTTTCTAATATTTACCTTAACGACGTCTGTTAAAGTTACGTACCGTTTATATACGAGATTTAAGCTTTACTGTTCTTTCGGACATAACTTCCTAATTTCAACTACAGCCCCTACTAAATCAAGGTTCTTGTGGTTACGGCCCGTAAACACTTTTACGGTAAACAATAAAGCAGAATCTAATTTAAGATGGGGGCTAGTGCCGTACTGTTCAGTGACCGTTAAGATCCAGAATCTGTGGGTTTTATTGGTATCGGTAGAACGCGTATACGCTTAGCACTTACATAAATAACGGAAATCCGTTTTCAAGGGGGATGTGTGCTATAAACTGAGATGGATGCAGCCTGCACCATATTTATTTTAGGTCAGGGAAACTTGAACAATGGAGGTCTTTCTTTGAAGAAACTGGGTAATGTGGGCTATTTGCTTTAAGTGTATATAAACCCATCTCCGACTCAACTTACAGATAGAGTTACGAAATAAGCAGTTTCGTGTTTTTTTGGAGTAAAAGCCTGTGTTTGGGAAGAATTTATCAAATGTCTATTTATATTTTCTACGTTTTAAAGATGTTGGGTAGATTAGGCTTATTAGTTTTACAATAGATATTTAAATTACACAGCTAATTGTAGAGCCTCTTATCAGAACATGATTAAAAAGTATATGCTTTTTCCTCAACTTAAAATTGTCAATCAACCATGGCTTACCAGTTGCATTTTCTGTAACAATAATTACATCGGTTAATTTTTGTAGGTTAATTTTTTATGCTTTGAGCCTAAGTTTAATACTAACACCACTAAAGTATGATCCGATTACATTCTATTACTTCACAACTAATTATATTATTTTTGTTATTATACAACCACGAATCCAAGGATGAGAAGAGGATGTATGCGAAATTCTAGTCAGCTCACTCATAAGATAGCGAAAAAATGTTCCACAAGGTCGTTAATATAAACATTAGTGTTGAGTTGCAAACAATTAATATTGAAATCTGTGTAGTAAAATATTTCCCAGTCAAAAGCTCTAGCAGAAATCACGGTTTCCTCAAGATGTTCGAACAAGTTCACTATAGATATCGATGGTGGTCGATAAAACACTCCAAAAGATATCAGAGATAATCTGAACGCCTTAAGTTTTATCTATGACTGTTCAATACTTTGTGAACATGTATCGGACAATAAAAATGAATGAAAAGCACGTTTAGTACAAATGGCAATGTCACCTTCTGGAGTACCTCTATCTCTCGTATAGAGTTTATTAGCAAGTTGAATATAATCATCTATAGTACGAACATCTTGTCAAAGTTTCCGTTGGCATGCAACATCATAATAATCGTGGACATTTAAGAAAACTTTTAAGGGTGTAGGGTAGCCCGTTTTTGCCCATGCTATTACGTGTAAAACGATTTTATGTCCAGATAAGCCAATTTTAAAGCCACTGCTCCAACTTTTTGATATGTTGTTCTGTATACAAATCTCTAGGGCCGTGCACTGCGTTTTATTAATTTTTCCTTCAAATTTTTGCTAAAAAGCGACTTTTGTTTTAGCATTGGCGTAATATGCGTATATTTCGGTTCACCAATAATATTTTGGAAAAAATAAACTGCAGTGCCCTTGGAATTGAACACTAGAATGCGTAGACGTAAAATCAATTTTGTATGTAAAGTATTGTAGGAGTTAAATCCAAAAAACATAAGAAAAATTCATAATTTCACGCCCCACACAGGTAACCGCCCTTAGTAATACCTAATTGCCTGTCGTAAAATAGATCTCGTCCTAACCTGAAAGGTCTGCAAAGAACTTGACCGGAGGCGTTCTCTCATTTGTGAATGAAAAGATTTATTGCACTTCACCCTTAAATACATTGCAATATTTGGGCACTATACGAAGACTAAGGCGGTTTAAGTAGCCAATAAAAAAAAACACAGAACGTTGATAATACGTCGTCTAGCAAGAATTTCATGTTTAAGCAATTAATTTAAATTTTGAGGATTTGATTACCTTTACGCTAATATTTTTACGTTTACATAACATGCAAGCTGTTGTGAACACAATTTCATGCTGTGTACCTACATACAGTGATTGGACCGTTAGCGACCGAGAGTAGTTTCGGCCCAAATTTAATATTGCAATAGTTCTAGCTATTCCATAAAAAACCACCTAATTGACGAAGTTATTGTACTATTTGTAAAAACGTTGTCAAAAATTGCCCGACTGTGTCGTACGGATTTTTCTAGGGTAAACTTTGATATAGATTACAGGCGTGASCGAAACGTCATTGCCATTTTTACAGCGTTKTTACCAAMAAGTTTTATATAGTTATTAATTATTTAATGTTTACCGTTKTTGCTATTARTTGTCTACAGTGTAGMTATACCTTATCTTTACAACCCTTTTCTAACTGAAATAATTATTGTCGTCCGAGAAACTTCTAATACATTGTCGATGATTATCCCTGAAAGGACGAAATTCTGCAAATCTTTTGAGCGGAATCATTTGTATACTTTGAGTATTACGAATGTGTCTCAGTATGTCAGTTTATTTGGCCCAAGGATCAGTGTAATAAAAGCCAGGTAGCCCCAGCCCGTATAGTAGCTCTTAGTTACCTACATTATTGTTACCATTACTTTTTGCAATTCTATACGCTCCAGTAACACACTCAAAAATTCTTTTAGTGCAAACAAAGCCATAGCTGGCTTTACCATGGTCGAAAAGATCTGTTATTAGTCCATTTTTAATGATTTAATCAGATTTTGTGTTTACACCAAAAAAGTTATGGAACAGGAGTACACACCATATAGTATATATTCAACAGTAATATAACAACATCTTAATAGATAGTGGACTATTTGCTGCTGTTGTCTTTGATTAGTCGATTTGGTCGAGTTAAATTTTGGAGCACTGCAGTCGAGAAAATTTCAGACAATTAATGTTGATTTGTTAAAGAAAACAATTGCGCTAAGAGAGCATATATTTAAACTAACTGTTAACTGTGATATGGGTAATATTCACAAAGGAGAATAACTATGAAAATTAATAAATATGTAATTGAAAGAGGATTAATAAGATCGTTCAGATACTTCTAGTTAACAATGACAAAGATTTTAGAGTTTACCTGTCAGGAGTGAATATGTAGTGCATCAAGTAGATATTTTTAATGGTTTTATACTTTTTAACGAGCAGTTGATGTTTTTTTTCTTATTCGGTTCGAACCATTTTGACTTTGACTTGACTTTTCAGGTAATAAATTAACAAAAGGTTTGGTGAATGTTATGAAAAAGTCTCATTTTATTTGACTCGAGTAATTTGAAAACTCGCACGCTTGATGGCCGTTTCATTCCTCAAATGAAATTAAAGTTTTACGTAAATTCACGTAAAACAAGTTTACACTACCAGCCAGCAAGTCACCCTGAAACTGGGGTCACGATCAGAAGTTCCCCATTGTCCTGGATTGAATTGCCTAATCTGGATGTGATAGGCATCGGCAAGATTTATCCAGATTATCTCCGGGACCAATGAAAGTGAACCGTCTAATCCAGCTAAGATCTAGGATGCGTTGGGGAGCAGCCAGCAGTCCCAGATTGTAAATCTTTATCTAAACGGGCGAATAAAGTATCGAGGGATGTAAAGGAGATGCCGGACACGGCTTTATCGCTGCGTTTGTTCCGGTATAATTCTGTTTGGATAAACAATGCATCGAAGATTTTTGAACAGCTAATATGATATTCATGCATGGGTATCGGGAGAGATAAACAACTTTGATATGATACAAAACTTGAACTCTAGCTGCCGTTTATTGCGATGTAGAAGCTATCGTTCAAAATTTAATAAATATGTATAATAATACTGCGTAAACAAAACATAAACAGTGTTCGCTATTGTGATAGAAATATTTTTTGTTGCTAGTGATGTCGCTTTAATCAACTTCGTTTAATTATAGTAATAATAATAATAACTTTTCCCAGCAATTTTTCTCCATTAAGGATAGATACATATAATAGCAAGAACCGAGGGGGAAATCACCCACTCAAAATTGTACAAACTCATCCATTTTATCAAACACATCCACATAGATCCATGGACAAACCTGTACATCCATCCACATCCGCCCATATCCATATATATCCACTCACATTCATTACACCTCCTACAAAATTAAGACCTATTCACGCTAATCCACACTTATTTCGACAGAGAACCCCAAGAATTACCTTTTTACACATCTTGAGTTTCATAGACTTTACAGACTCCCTCTTCACTACTTTTTGCACATGTAAAATAATAATAGATCATAGACAAAGGAAATACACAAACAGTTTTTTCAAAATATGTTGAAGTATGCCAAAAAAAGAAATCCTAAACGTACATAACAAAAAAAAATGTAAAGAAAAAGAATGTTTCAATAGTTCAAAAGATCTTTGTCTTCGAAGAATGTATATCTAAAAATACTCTATTTTGGTTCTTAGAAGATTTATTATATTTTTTGTATTTTGCTTATCTGCCCTTTTCAGACAAAAAGGTTGCGGGCTTAGAATTTTTTTTTATTTCTTTGCTGTATTTTCCGAACTACACTTCTTCGATCTAAATTTACAACCCAAATAGAAGCAGCCATCAAACTACACTTTAATAGTTTTCTAGCATAATACTAACACTATTATTTTTATCTTCATCCAACGACAAATTTTCGGTATCTTTGTCTTCTGCATAAGACAATTCCTTCTTCATCTTCACTTGTTTTCAAACTAGTTTCAAATTCAAGAGTATTTTCTCTCACAACAGCTTTACTGGTCCTTCCAAGTTGTTTGAATGAATTAAGATTATTTCATTGTACAAGTTTCAAGGCATAACGATATGAGAATCATTTGTTTTTTTTCTGGAATAGTGCGCACGTATCTTTTTATGTCAACACTTTTGTCTTTAGGAAGAGTAAAAAAATCAATAAGTTCATAAAATTTGCCCAAGCATTCCAGACCTTTGTTGTAAGTGTTGCTGTTTTAAGTGAATATTGTCAATGTTTTCTTTTTCCTTTAATATATTTGAAAGAATGTACATACGCTCTCCATAAAAGTACTATTTATATTTGGCGCCCTGTAACTTATACCAAAAATACACCCATACATGGTCATTAGAAATTTGAGTAATTTTTACACGGTTCAGTCTGTCACTGCTTCAAATTTCATTAAAAAGCCAGCAAACGTAAAATGCGTAGTGAAACGCGTGGTTTTAGGTCKGGTTGTWGCAGTGGAGTTTTTTTTTGTGGGCTATGCACATGCGCGCATGCCTAAATTTACAAATCACATCCATCCACATCKAGACACATCCACTCAACAGATCCAAACACATCCAGGCCACATCCGAGCAGTTGTACAAACACATTCACGGTGATTACCCTCTCGGTAAAAACACTTAAAATGAAAAAGGAAAAACCTTGAAACAGATAAAAGGTATTGAGAATAATAACAATAAAGTTTCTTAAAATTAATAATATTATGAAAAACATGAGCATAAAAAAATTATTTCCAGACAAACATTTTCTAGTGGAGCTTTCCACATAATATTGGTAGCTGTAGAAAAAGCAATGGTGAAATTAAGGTATATCGATAATTTCCACGTGGAACAGCAAACACTAATTTATCTAGGAAGTATATACAATCAATATTATCGTGGACATTTTCAACCCAAAATGAGCAGGGTGAGAATACCAGCGGGCAGCAAGTGTCATAAAATTATGTTGATTGAGAAGTAAGATTCTCACAGAATACTTTTTACTCGTTCTGAATGGGAGTAATTTAAGATTTAAGAAAACGTCTTTGTATTTGTTTAATATCTAACTGACCTTCAAGAGACACGTATATTATTAATGTAAGTTATAAAATAAAAGTCAGCATCAAATGTCACTCCAAGTCCTTCTAGAAAAGAGACCTTGGTAAGCGGTTGATTGTTTATGGAATATGTTAATATAACACGACTAGTTGTGAGTGAAAGAAATAAAACATTTGCCAACACTTATCTTCAAACTATTAATACTATACGACTACAATACTTGGTTAAGATTAATCTGTAAACGATCAACGTTCCGCTGTAAAGAAAGAGAGGCATACATTTTTAAATCATCTGCTTAAGCAATCTTGTGGAATGCAAGAGTATAAAGTTAGTTATCACTAAACGATACACATATCGAAAGGACCTAAATTAGGTCTTGAAAATAAATTAGATTTTAACGGTTAAACCGAAGAGAAAGCTATACCAAAGGACTTCGATTTGACCAAAGGACGCTCATGATCCACAGTGGTAGAAGCACTGGTGGGGTCAGTATGTATGGTGTCAACTTACCCCGGCCCGTCTACATGTTCAAGAGCAATGTGACACTGTAAACGCAATTATACAATAAAACTGCAATTGGTACATTATTATTTAAATCAGTTACATCAACTTTTTTATGAATTGCGGAAAATCTAGTTCCTTCCAGGTAGCAGGAAAAATTGACGTTGAAACAGAAGTGTTAATTATTAAACAGATTGGTATTGTCAATGCAAATTTTCTTGAACAAGTAATTCGGAACAAGTTCATCTCCCGCTGTCAGGTGATGGAAAAGTACTCATGATTTTTATTACATCATCAACATGGGGCGGTTGTAGATAAAAAGACGCACAATTAGAAAATGCAGTTACCTTTAGTGTTCCTGTTAATACCAAAGGATTTTGAAAAGCATGTAGCAAACTTGTCCACAATAGTAATAATAATAATAGGACCAGTTGGGTTACCTGAACGACGTAATGCAGACTAATACTGAGAATTTTTAGAAAACACTTGAAATTAGGCAAAATATGTATTATCAGCATGACGGTGCTCCAGCACATTTCGGGAGAAATGTAAGAACGTGGTTAAAGACACATTACGCAGGCAGGTGGATAGGGAGAGGTGGACCACTATCTTGCCCACCTCGTTCACATGACCTAAACCCTTTAAACCACTATCTGTGAGGCCAAGTAAGCTATAGCGTTAAGTCAAAATAATAGTGATAACTAACACAGTTTTATTATTTATCACGGCCAATTTGATAAAAACAAATGATTTAGTTAAGCAATGAAAATGCGAACCTTAATTTTCAACTGCAATTTTCTCGGAAAGGGTCCAAGATTAAAAAAACCAGTGAAACAAGTGCTTACCCGTTTTATATTTAAGGGTTAAAATGTGGGGTGTTGGTCCCCTCTCGTCCCTTGCCCAGAACATTTTAAAAAATGTGCGCATCATTTTAATGGCTTCCACTTTGTATAATGATAAGTAAAATTGTACGTAATTATATCTACAGATCTAAGAGATATTTTTGAAAAACCGTTTCTTATAGTCCATGTTTAAGAGTGATTATCTCAGTAGGCGGGCGTTATTTCAAAAAAAGTTATACTGCAAAAGAGTATTATTTTAACACAAGTTTTCAGATTCCGGGATTTTGCCCACATAATGCGGGACATCCTGTATAAAGCAGCACGAGCCCAAAAAAGAACATAGTTACTCAGGCTTAATACCTAGTCAAATAAGCGTCAACTTGCTATTATTACGCAATGTTACAAAAAAAACTACGCATTAAAGCAGATCTTGCAGGTAGGTAGCGTATAGCTACCTGTAATACCGACAAGTACACAATTCGATTCATATAAACAAATTACACCGAAACTGAGTAGCTAAAACACTACGTGATCCTTATTTACTGCATTTTACCCTGTATTTTAATCTGTAGATGTTGATTTGAGCACTAAAATTCGTCAAAATCCGCACTGACCTTGATGACGGAGAAGGACGCGTCGCTACAAAGCCGGCTTTCTTTTGTCGTTATTCAAAAATTAACGCATCTCGATCGTTCAAAATGCGATAACCAGCTACACTCACCTTCTTTCTTCACGTTGCACACGATTTTCCGGCCCGGGTCCAAGTTTTTGGCACTGGAAAAGTCAAGTGTTTTCCGCACAAAATTGTCCGCACTACACCACCGCCACGCGTAGCACTACTGAGGAAAACGCAGTAGCGTTGAACGCAGTTTCTGGAAAGCACGGCCTGCTCGGATAAAAAATGGAACCGGCTAAGGTATCGGGGCTCAGTGCAATAATTACACGGGGGTTTAAGTCAATATGAATGCGTAGCACAAAATATGGACAGATTTTTGTGATCAAAATAATTCATGCCTCTTTCGCTTTTACTCATCTTGCTGCATGCTCTTGCTCTATTCACTCTTGTTAGATCTTTCCGCATGTAATCGCTTTTTATGAGGATGATGAAAAAAGAAGATTGAAGCCAAACCAAAGCATTGACAAGAGTTTTTTCTTTCTTAAATCTCTTTATTTAGACAAGTATTTTTATGAGCAAGAATAAATGCAGTTTCTTGATTTATGTTGGTCTAAATATAATTATTTTCTAGTTAAGTAATTTTCGTAGTTATTAGAAACTGGGAAAGCTTCTAGAAGTATTAAACATTAACCTTTCAAGTTGGTATTTTTTGCAATGCTCGGTATTTGTGTAATCTTGATGCTTATAGGTACATTGCTATAACCATTAAGACTAAGTTGTATTTGGTTCTATTGTTCTTATTAATCTGCTTAGAAAATAAAGTTATATGACATTCAATAAATCTATAGATATAGTTTTATCTTTATGCATTCTCAAATTCATTTATTTAGTTAATTTCAAAACAAACCCTTAATCAACATGCATATTAGCAAGTCCGATTTTTCTGTCTGTTTGTGTTAGAGATCTCCACTAACATTTTCAAGCTTTGCATACAGTTCTTGAGCATTAGCGCTTGATTTAGATTTTTTTAAATAATTGTTTGGGTATCTCTTGTTTAATTGTCTTGAAGACTTGATTGGACTTTATGGAGTACACTAACATTTTTATAACAAATTCTTATTATTGTAGAAACTGTACTTCTTGAAAAGTATAGCATTTGTTTAACATAAAATGTCCTTATATAGGGTGTACCGAATTATGTGGGCAAACTCTCGGAATCTCAAAACTGCTGTAAATATAACATCATTTTACAGTATAACGTTTTTTTTTATAACGCCTACCTACTGAGGTATTCACTCTTAAACATGGGGGAAGAGAAACAGTTTATAAAAAATATCAACCCTCACATTTTAAACTTTGACTTTAAAACTAGTAGGTATTTTTCTTAAAAATATGAGTCATTTCAGTCTTTAAGCCTTGCAAATTGCAATTATAGGAAATCATTAAATGCATGTCAGCTTATTCATTTATATGAATATTCCATTATTATTATTTCAGAATTTTTGCAACAAGTAACGTAAGGTATTATTAAAATGTCAATGTAATAGTGACAATTAGCACAGTTTCATTATTTATCATGGACAATTTGATGAAAACGGAATGATATTAGTTAAGGGGTGAAAATGTTAACCTTAACGTTCAACTGCAATTTTCTCGGAAAGGGTCAATTTTAGCCGCAAGAACAAAGAGTATTTTTCTGTTTATAAGGCCCAAGGTTAAAAAACACATATTTTGGACAAGAACACTTACTCGTTTTAAAGTTAAGGATTAAAATGCAGGGGTTGGCCCCCCAAAACATTTATTTAATAAATGTGCGCATCGTTTTAATGGCTTCCACTTCAAATAATATTCAATGATTTGTACTGAAGTAGATACCCGTTTTTTTCTGTTTTCTGTTTCTGTTTGTTGTTTAAATACTTCACAGTTTATGAATAAATATTATGTTTTGAAAAGTTGCACTAATATGACTTATTATTACTAATATTAGATTATTTCTTAGCAGAATTAGCACTAGTCAATTGCAGGAAATGAATGTTTGCTACTCTTTTTACTGTTCTCAGGCTCGCTCTCGAATCGTTTTCAAAATGATTTAAGGCACTGTCCAAATTAAAGTTTGTCTGTGGTCTTCCTTGACCACGCAGTCTGTTAAAAGCACCTGTCTCCATTAAGTTCTTGTGTATTGTAGAAAATTTTCGTCTTCCTAGCTGCCTGTGTGTTTTAGGTTAAATGGAAATTATGTCTAAGCAAGGATCTTTAAATTGAAGTCACTTATGTACCCTACAAAAAAATAACAAGTGTAACCAAAATTTTCAAAATAATTTTTCAAAAAAAAAGTTGGCTTGATGACCCATTGACACCCTATACTTATCTAGAAAACAAAAAATTTACTGGGCTATGTAGAGACTCATCAAATGAGTTTAAAGTAGTTCTCTGTAGCGCAGAAAATAATCCCACCCAGAAGCATTTTTATTGATAATTAAATTAAACATTAGTTTAGATAGGCACACGTCAAGAAGATAGTATCATCGCATTAAAGAGTACTTCCTCTTGTAAAGATGACACGTGATCCCCGCCAGTTTATAAATTTTTGGCAACATTATCACAACACGGAAATTGCTCGGATCCGAACGAGGGAAGAGCTGTTAAGCGGCTTTGCGATAGGGTTGTTAGCCTCAAGTTCGAGGGTGCACTATCGCCATCAAAGCCCGAAATGCCTCGATCCCTCGCGTTAAAAATTCGAAATCGATCCTCCGGCGGTGTACCCACAGCTCGTTTCTTCACTAACTGATGTGGTATCGAGCACCCTTGATGTAATTCGCCGCTCTGGGCGCGAGGGGGCCGAAATTGAAAAGTTATTAAGTTGCTAGGGCCGCCGGAAAAGCGATTTGTTTCTGATGCGTTATTTCGAGGGCGGTTATTTTAATTTGGCTTGGTGCGGTGCAACCACGCCCGATTGCGCAAATTTTGAAATCAGAAAATTAATTTCTAATTAAAACACATATTTGGTTGAACAGTGAGAATCTGTTTGCTTTATTTTATCTGAAAGTAGAAGCGCGGATGCTATTTTGGAGAAAAAATATCCAAAGAATAACAGCAGCACATCCTTGTCATTCAGTCCTTTCGTGCTTTGCGTAAAATTAACAGTCTTTGAGATACAGTGTGAGCCAAGTGAAAATGTGACTTGATGGCCTTTTCTAATATAACACTCTATTTTTTATTTTATATTTTCATTCTTTATGAAATTTTGGGGCCAGTTTATTACCATATATTAGGTCATGAATGAGCACTTTTTTTATATATAAAATTATTATTATATATAAAATAGAAACGGAAAGACATGTGGCCTAAAGAATATTCTTAATAGCATTTTATTTTGAAATTTTCTGGTCCAAATAAGTTCGCTTTTTTAATAGAATGGCATATATGTTTTTGTAAAACTAAATTTCGTATTGATTGTTTTTTATTTTCTTTTGCTTCTTATCAAGATCCTTTGGATGTTCTTCTCTATTTTTGTTTTAACCTCTAGTCTTCGCAAATCTGCTGCCAGACACCAAATTTTCACRAGAATTTGATTTTATATTTTTTATATTTGATAATAGGTACCATTTTTTTACTATGATTTCACAGATACTAAAAAAATCTGTAACTTTTTTACATCACTAAAAAACTGTCAATTCCAAACTAGTAAAACAACTCGATGCCATTAAATCAATGAAAACTTTATTTCACATTTGGCAGTTGGACAAGCATTCCATTTGAAAAAATCAAATTATTTAATTTAGAGTTTCTAAAACTAAGCATCCGAAATAGAATTCTTTATTACGCTTTATATATTTTACGTAGGTACGTAGGTATTGAAATAGTCATTTGTATCACAAAATGTCGTACATTTCATAAGGAATATAAAATATAAATAATATTAATAAAAAATAAAATAAAACCATAGGTTGTTCCGTTTATAAAAAGTAAGTGTGCAATTTCGGTACAACCGGTAGTCGGCCATATTTGAAAGCAATTTTAGGCTGCAGTAATCAAAAATCCAAAACACCTTTGTATAAAACACCTGTCGGTGTTCTTAGCGACTGTGGGCACACTCTTTCCATCTCTTGCAATTCAGCTAACAATAAATTACAGTAAAATGAAAACTGGTAACTTAACGTACATGGAAAAATTGATACATAAACACAGGGAAACATTTTCGCAAACTGACAATGAACTTAATCCTAAAACTCTTACAACAATATTGGATATCCTATTTATTGTTCTTACGCTTATAGCTGAAAATAATATTTTATTCTGGTCTTTGTTATTTTGTAATCATAACATGTAACGAGCCTTTACTTTCCTTTTTCTATCCATATTCAAACGAAAGTAACTGGAGAAATGAGCAAATGTGGACGTAACATTCAAACTTATAGGCCGACCTAATTCTCTAAAGGACCATATCATATTTGACTGAAATAGTGAAATAGATATTTAAAAATAGAAATATGGCGAATGTGCCATAGGTGCTAAAAGCAATTGGACGGTGTAATTTGAAATAGTGAAAAAAATAGTGCATTAAAAAGTCGCCGAAATTGCTTATCTTAATTTTTTAATGTATATTTTTTGTGTAGGCTTTTACAATGCTTCTAGCAGCTAATTAAATTGCTGTAGTCAGAATAATTAATCCATCTAACTAAAGTGACATGTAAGCACAACATACCAACATTTTTATTAAGCTTTTAAGTGTGTTGAAGCATCTGTGAATATGCAGACAATTTAGAAAACGCCAATATTAAATTGATCGCAAATTGACCAACTATGTACTCGTGTGTATTCGTGTCTGAAGTAAGTAGAGTAACCTGTTTAAATTGGATTTCTCAATCCAGAAAACCGTTTCATATGCCAGAATAATTCAAAACGACTTCGAATAGCATAGCACACAAAGGGGTTATCAAAATAACAATGAACTAAAACTTTTCCTTTTGAACAATAGTGTGGTTGTTTGCATGTCCCGGTTAGTTTTTGATTAATATTTTACACTGTAATCTAAAAATAATAACCACCTATATCCGTTGTGATCAATTCGGTAACCGAAACACCCTACCCATTCCCCTAAACTGCTATAAAATTGATGGACAAACATCACTTAAGTTTAATAAACTGKGCCGKGTTGCAGGAGMCATGTTCTTGCGAGGCTTCCCCAGATATATTCCTCTTCAAATATTTAGCAGGGGATATATTTTGATCTATCTCTGTCATGCCCACTTACGGCGGACAACTGATATATGGAGCAGATCGAATCAGTTTAACGTCTTGTTCTTAGAGGGCTAATGGATATAAATGTCACCCTTCTGAAACTTAAAAGGTTTTGAAGGATATACGACGTTGTAATTTTACTACTGGTTGTTTTGTGAAGTGGTCGTTATACCAGTCGCACCTTTCTTCAAGCAATAACTTTTTTGTTATACCTTAGGTAAGCCTGAAAAGTATAGCTTAGTAAGTTTTATTTCTTAAGCAGCATTGGTGAGAAGAATTATATAATTCGTGTGGAATATATAAACATATTCACCATATTTGCTACCTATACATTATAAACAACCGTAGAAATATTAGGAACATATTTGATTTTTATTTTTTACTAGCTGATGTTAAAGGGTTAGAATATTTTTTTGCCATCATACACGATTGCATAAAATTTTCGAAATCATTGTAGCTTTGAGATTTTTAACGCCTTTCGTTTGTCGATAAATTTTCCAGAATGTTCTATAATCTTATTGTAACGTCTATTTTCGATTTTTTATTATGTGTCACACTTGAAGGTTCCTTTGTCTTCATCAAATTCTCTAGAATATTATGTGACGGTCTCAAAACATCGATTTTTGAGTTCATCACCGCGAGACGGTTTTGGAACTCTTCCACACTTTAGGATTCCATCGTCATCTATTGAATCATCTGTTTCTTGTAACAATATTCAAATAAACATAATGATGTTCTACCACATTTTATAAATATAGTTTTTGCTGCATTTACAAATTAAACATATTTGATATCAATCGTTCCCTAATTCACCATTTGGCACCATTCTACTCACAATGCTCACAGCAAAAATAGTTTCATGTTGTGTAAGCAAAAGCCGTTTTATACATATTGGTCGTAAATACTTTATAATAGTTGTAAGGTTGTGTTTACATAAAAAACTTAACTTATAAATTCTAGTTTATAAGTGTTCTATAAAAGCTTGTAAAGCATAAAGTTGTTGTTGGGATATTACGTGTCTGACTGCCAAAGAAGTTAGCATTTATTATTTTGTAGAATTTGTACTCTGCGAGGTAAAACTAAAAGCGTTTTAAAAGACTTAAATATGACGCTGACCCAATATGACATTTAAGCTAGCAGTATTTGTGATAAGGTGATACGTGAAGTGTATTCTATCACCGATAATCGATGACACCTGAAGCGCATTCCTCGACATGTCCCAATCGATTTCCGAGCAGGAGTTTCCCGGAGGAATTCTGGCACATTTTCAGTATACAGATAGGGGGAATCATAAAGCTTTCGGCGTACTTATTTGTCATTCGGTTCCAATGCACAGTGCAACCGGCAAGGGTATTTTGATTAATTGTTTCCATAATGGAAGGTTATTGTGCGAAAATTGGGGCAGCCTGCTGATAACGTCGATAAAATTCCCGTTTGGGGTCCCCATCTTGGCGTTATCGGTTTAGCGTACATTAAAAATTAATGGATTCGCGCCGGCAGCATTGCAAGTTAGGCCTGTAGCAGGTGGGGGGCCAGCGAATTTGAACAAGCTTCAAAACTAATAACGTAAGTGATGCATAACTGACATATAACACATGCTTGCTAGTTTATCAGTAATATCAAACTAAAGTAATATATTTGACTGAGTTGTATAGCAGTTTCATTATGAAATATGCAAATACGGCTTAATTTACTTGCAGTATATCTGTAAACCTTAAACACACAAGTCCTTAATGCGTTATGTAGTTGTCAATTAAACACTTTTTCTTATAAATTTGATATATGTACAGCATATTTCGAACTTCGATTATTTACTTTTTGCAACTGTCCGGCATCATTTCCTTTTTAAGGATAGGGTGTTTTCTAATAAGTTTCAGTAAAATTGTCAAACATCTCCAGTAATTTATTGTATCACAGAATCTTTAGAAGCAATGTTACACACTTTTACGGTATAATTATATCCTGCACTAATACTAATGATAAAAAATACTCCATCTTTGCAAAACCTTTGGCGAGTAAAGACCACGTTTTAATAAGCAAGTCTAAAAATAGGCACATGCGCAACATACAAAATGATCATTTAAAACTATAATCCCAGCCTACTCTTTGGAAGCTAAGTGATAAATCTTTGTCGAAAACGATGTTTTTCAATTATACGGTTGCTATATCACAATTTAAAATTGCATATTTATTTGCTGCTCATTCTGTCAGCTTACTGTGCAATGTTATTAGCCCCGAAAAGATTATCCCTGTTGGAACCATTGTTCTGGTTGTCCTGAGCTTCTGTTCTATACAAACCCTTTCAATTATTTCTAATACATCTTTGAGTATGGTCAGTTCATGAATATTGATAAATAGTTTATATCCCCCCAATTCATAAATCCCGAGTCAAATAGCTAATTATAGAGATGTGTGCATATCTTCTCCCATACCAAAATTTTTGAATCCACATGCTCTAATTGCTTAAGTATGAGTTTTGTTATGATCTCAACGGCCTTGAGGGTTGTGGAGATGTGGATAGTGTGTATACCGATATCACTAAAGATTCTGATATGGTAAACATATCCTTATTATTGTGTAAGTTGCAAAATATTCCCATTAAAAAATGCTCTTGATTGGGATTTAGATTATACCTTACTTCGAAAGCAATATGGCCAATACTGTCTTTATCTGTAGTAAATGCTCATTTTGGGGTACCACGGGGTTCCCATATTGGGCCAATTTTGCCTTTGATGTTTATAAACGATATAATTTCTACTTTTGGTCACTCCAAAATATTATTTTATGCAAACGATTTTAAGCTTTTTAAACCTGTTAGCTGTGCTAAGGACTATGTATTATTGCAAAGTGACCTGTGCTTATTTAACAGATGGTGTAATTATAAAAGCGTGCAATTAAACATAAATAAATGTAAGGTTTTTCCGGAAAATTAGAAACTAACAATTTCGTCTACTGTATCCAAAATATTGTGATAGAAAATATAAATTCCTTTAGAGATTATGGTTTAAATGGATAGACATCTTGATTTTATCATACTTATAGTTATGGAGGCTTATAGAATACAAAATCATAGTGTTAGTTCTCATTTATTGATCGTTATTCGTTCGATCTTAAAACATCGCTGTATGGTGTAGAATGCTCAGAATAATATTCCGATCAAAATCAATTTATTAAATACTTGTGTTTTAAACTGAACTTGATATCTTACGTTAACAGTAATTCCTTCTTCAGCGGTTTTTAATAGCCTTAATGGTTGTACAGAACTACTTGGCTTGTTTTCATTTGACGTGAAGAATTACACGGTTTTAAACGTTTCATTGTTTCTTATATCCTTTCACCGTACTAACTATAGTGTCAATTCTCCAATTTGTCATGTTTCATGCTGTGGAAAACTACAATGATCCGAATTTTTTCTGTGTATCCCTTAATTATTTTAAGTTGTATTTGCGAACGCTACTGTTATAATTATACGACAGTGCAAATTGACTTTTTCCGTTATTTACCAATTATTATTATTATTTAATTTTTATTTGATATCATACTTTAGGTACCACGCTGTATGCCCTTTATAATCTTAATTAAAAAAAAAAACGACATCTATCAAGCAATATATTACATCTTCTTTATCAAAAACAGGTATTTTGACACAAGGAATAGCACCTTAGTGACCTTATCTAAAAGAAAAAGTCATTTGAGTACGCGTGTAGACCACAGCCTACTACCAAGCGAAAACCCGAGGTCAGTCCAGAACTTAGAAGCCGAAATCTTACTATGCGCGTCCGAATGGACATCATTCGGGTATAAAGCGTTAACGGGAGTTGCGCTAAAAACTTTGCCTTTGATTTAAAATATCAATGCCACAAAAGAGTGTGGAGTAAAGTATAGAGGCCAAAAGCACGCAGTATAGAAGCGACAGAATCAGTAACATACTAGTATCAAAGTGGTCCGTAACTGGAATTAGTTGAAGTCAGGTAATGTAACTTTTCAACTATTATAGTTAGAAGTATGCTGCAACTGCTACAACTGTTTACTAGTTTCTTGGGTCAATAAAGCAGATACTTATGACTTACACAATCTGCTCAAGCACTGACTGAAGTATGTTTACCTGAAACAAGAGAAAAATAAAACATTAGCAAGCAAATGACGGCCGTAACTTTAGAAAGCTGCACAAAAATAGCAAAATTCAGTTTCCAAAGAAAGTATAATGCATTGGTCAGCACAAAGGGTAGGGGTGAAAGATATGGATATATTAAATGGTGAACAACGAAACTTGGCAGGTGTCAAACAAAAAAATTTTTCAATTATTAATAGCTATGAAAGAAACCGTTGGTCTACATTACTTACGAAGGATTATTGAGTACAGAAAGCTAGTATGCCTATTTGTGAAACATTACTTATTTAAAGCTGTACTTGAACCTCAAACGATAAAAATATGTTAATTTCCTTCAGATAATTAACATGCCTATCAACAAAGCTTGGTAACCCGATTGCCCGTAATAGGCTCGTTTATTTCGCACTTAATCCCCAACCCTCACAAAAAACGACAATGTATACCTTTTATCTACACTGCTGACAAGCCTCTTCATCCTTCACGCCCGCAAAGAAAACTATACAACTCGGGCAGAAATGAAAAAGTAGGCGACGCAGACCCTGCTGCATACCAAGGTGCCTTGTTGTCCTGCAGTAGCACGTACGACGCAATCAAGGAGATAAGGATGCAGCCTGCAACGTCCATTTTCTGGAGTCGGTCCTCGAGACACGTATCTCCATTAGCCAGCAGCGCCGGCGAAATTGCGACAAAATTAGATGTGAAAAATGAGATTTGGAGCCTGGTAACTATATAAGATAGGTGTTTTTCAAACTGCTCGTTTCCTGGGGGGCGGTAAGGAGATTGCTAATGCGAATGGCATACGTGATTAGCTTGGGGAAGCGGCAAAACAAGGGTTGCAGCAAAATGAATCGATTTATTTTGTTAAGGAATATAGGTCATCCGTCAAGAGAGTATTATGAAGATTCATTGCATTCTGGGCAGCTGCTTTGGGTTTGTCTTACTGAAGAACCAATAATATCTTGTAAAGTTATAGAACCCCTAGGTATCGTAGGTATCTTTTATCTAGATGGATAAATCTCATTGCATGTGCGAGAAAATTTTGTGATCGCATTGTTCCTTCTTCGTAAGGCAGCGAGTTTGCGTAGTAACTCTCAATTGTGATCGAGTAAAAGGTGATTGGCAAGATACGCTGGTTGACATGACGTTCCCATGTAGTTTTTACTGCGCATGCGTTTGGCCCTTCATGCGCTAGGATCATCTGTCATAGAATCTTCTAGGTAACTACGTCTTTCTGTGATAGTACCAGAAAACCTATTTCAAAAGTCGTCTTCCTTTTCAATCGTTATGATAGTTTAAAGACATCATAAATGTATCACTTGCTTTGCCAACTAGAATTTAAGACTTATTGTGACGTAAACATTTAATATTTGTGTATGTGACAGACAGGGAGAGGGGGTGCGCCTAGCAGGCAGCAGGGATACTTATACGGTGGCAGTGGGAATAGCCGTTGTTTGATTGGATTCCGAATACTGGAAATGTGATAATTATCAGCCCGGTTCAGATTGTCCGGGTGTTTACAAATCTCAACGGCTTCTCAGAATTTACGACAGATATAGAAAGATGTTTTCGCCAGAACTGAGATATTATCGAATGAAATATTGTGACCGGTTTCACGTTGATGTTCATCTATCGCTGATTGGATGCAGCGTTTGCATTCTGCAGTCTGTAGACTGCTTTTAATGGGTCTAACCATTTCAGCAATGTAGACGGAGTAGCATAAGCGACTGCAAATATCCCTAGATTACAAAAGATTTGTTTTGATCTTCAGAGCCGATAATAAATGTGACATAATCTAAAGGAATTTAAAGATTGTTCGGATGCTGAGTTGTATTCTAAGCATTTTTCCAGTTCTCTCTATGATAATTAAATATAGGGAAGTAGTGCAGTAGTGTATGTCACAGTTGTTTTAAGCCTCGTTTGCCAAGCTAATACTAAGTGTTACAGTTCACTTTGAAGTTTTCCTGGTTCCGAAATTGACACTTCCTCGACATAAGTAAGCCAGGTCTGACTGTGTGTTGAAAGGCTTCCAAGAAGGTCCTAGGTACTACAGGGAAAAAGAAAAACCCCTAGATAAGTCAGAAGATTGTTGGTAGTATTGACCATGAATCGATAAATAACTAAAACAGACCCGTTTTCCTACAAAATGGGCGAAATTATGAACGTATTATGACGTATTCTGGAATTGCAACTTTTGAGAGTCAGTTTTGATAGAATATTTACATTAAAAATAACTTGGTAACGCTATATATATATATATATATATATATATATATATATATATATATATATATATATATATATATATATATATATATATATCTCTCAACAATATCAAATTACTAAGCCTTACAAAAGAGTAAAGTGTATTATAATAATTGTATGCTAGTAACATTTCGATATTTTGTACGATAGGCATATTTATGACTCGAATGAGCATAAAATAGTAAACTAAAACGTTCTAAAGGTGAGTGTACCATAGAAGTGGCTTGTCATAAACTCGAAAACAAAAACAGCCTACTAAAAAGATCGGCCAATCATACACATTTCATACGAAATGCGAAACCATTAATATTTCCCGAAGAAACAACACAATGTGTTCCAGGAAAGTCCCCTTATTCATCAGAATGTCAATGTTTGGTATAATACTAACCCAATTAAATAAATTACAAGATGATTGCACTCTAAAGCAATCTAAACCTAAAATCCTATGTGAGATCGATTACTTATATGAGTGGAACTTATATGACAGCTCAATATTCTTTACAAGATTCATCTGCTAATGAATTCTAAAAGATCGTCATGTCTTGATTTCTTTTAATCTAATACAACCAGTGTAAATGGCAAACCTGGCTAAGAATCCTGGACTCCACATTATCCTTTACTTTACAATGGCCACTGTTGCAATGAAATGTCTATTTTATGTGTTATTCCTTTCCGACTATCGAACTAGGTCTATTTTCTACGGCAAAACTGTAAAATGAACAAAGCTTTTGACGGTTACAGCTACTACCTTAACTTTCGCAAACTTTACGACCTTGTGGAGTATATTCTTTAGATATTACCAAAAAGCATTGCTTCTGACATCGTTATACAAATTTTCCTTGAACGTGTCTGGTATCAAAAAAACAGCACAACCTGAACTTCTAGAAAGATCGCACATACGTTTTTCAAATCCACTAACGTAGGTAAATTATGTCAGAATACCCTTGACACGCAATTTAATAGCATTGCCAGAAAACATAAAAGCCTCCTAGATTCAGAAGAAAGTAGATTTGCAAGATGTTTTTATTCAATGCTCAAAGCTCAACACCGACTAAAATGAATCGTATAATTCCGCTGCTATTTAGATAGCGGTTCTGAGAGGCATACCTGTTCACATTCCACTTAAACCGCTAACGTTCTCTATCCTCCTTGACTTGAAACAATTTATTATGCAGAAGGACCATCTTGTTAGGTTTGATTTGCTCGTTGGCCCAAGTCCTGCTTTCACAAGATAAATATTTGATACTCCATTCGGTTTGGACAATTCAATTCCACTATTTGGTTAATGTTCCTGTTGAACTAACCTTCCGGGATATTTCCCAACTTGACTGCGTTTCGATTAAGATGCTGCTTTTGATTTAAATAACAATTAGGGTGATTGTGAAAATGCCACTGCTTGCATGTAAAAAAAGAAAACTGAATGCAAGCTATGATAGGAGTGCCAACCGTATAAAACGATACAATATTTTTATTATTTTTATTAATAATTATTTAAAACAAAATTTAATTTATTTAACATAGCCTCCTTTAAGACGTACATTTAGCAGAAGGTTCATAAAATAATTCTAAACCCTCGGAAATAGATTCTCTATTTTGGTCTACAAACCACGGTTTATATGACTTCGTTATCTGTCGAAAATGCTTTGCCTTTCAAATATTTTTTAGCTTTGGTAATTAATAATACTCCGACAGTACTAAATCGGGAAAAAAGGGCGGGTGGACAACCAATTCAAAATTAATTTTATCAATTTTTTGCAATGCTATTAATGACTTGTGGGCAGGAACACCTTTTGCGCTATGTTCCTCCACAATTAATTCGCATAGTTTAGTTAGTAACTCACTATAATATGCTCCCGTGACAGTTCTAACCTGCTTCAAGTAATCTAAGATCTTTATCCCACAAAGCTGAGGCAAGAACCCTACTAATAAACTTTTTCAGCCGAAACGTTTTGGGTCGTATCCAACCCATGTACTTAAAGAATAAGTAAGTCAGAAAATTCCCGTTCAGAATTATTTAATTAAAGTGAGGAGAGGAAAAAGAAAAATTTTTTACAGAACTAAAAGAAAAATGACGATCTGACAATTTTTTGTTACAACCTGCAATAAGACCATCTTAGATAGTTGTAGGTAACGTATTTTTTTAATCAAGAAGTTGAGCAACAAATACGTTTTTGCTTTTGTTGCGTCATATGGGGTTCAGGTGGCAGAAGCAGAACAATGGAAAATTATTTATTGAGAAACTTATTGGTAGTCATTATTTAGAAAAAAACGATATTTATTTAGTCAAAATGTGGGCGAACCCTAGCGGCAGAATGGACTAACTTCCTTCAAAAACTGGACAGATGATTCAAATAAAGGCTTATTTCCGAAGATCCCGAAAGATTAACGATTTATTATTAAAGCATATGAGGGGTGAAAAAAAAGCTGAGAAGTGGATGAACGCTGTGATTGCGCTAAGAAAACTCAAAAAAATATGTAGAGCAAAAACTTCAGTGAAGTAGAACCACCTGCTATAAGCTTTGAAAAAGGTAGCAGTAGCGATACTGATTCTGAATGCAGCAGATGGCATTTTATTTTTCTTTATAAATATTTGCAATAGTAGTTAGTTGGGTAGTAATTTATTTTAGTTTAGTATAATTTTAATTTGTAAGTTTGTAATATACTGTAAGAATTGTCCTGCTAATAAATTTATACTCCTACTAATTGCTTTATTTTTTATACGTTGTACTTCTTAAAATTTAGCAATAATTTTAACACTTTTTCCGACTTTCACTGGCACTATGGTATTGATATAAATCATTAAATACATGGAAAAAGCAAATACAGACAGCAACGACAAAAATGGACAAGGAGATACGTCAGTGATAAAATTGTAGAAATCGATCCTAGGTCAGTTGAACCAAATAAGATATTATTGTTACAATCGACTTTTTATCATTGGTAAAAGGGTGGAATATTGGCTGATTTTGAAAGGGAGCTGGTAGCTACTCGTAAGACGTTTGAGGCGAAAATATTTGAAACTATCTTATGGAATTGTTCGATACTGTGACAGATCGTGAGTTGTCAATAGAGATGTTATGTCGATACCAGAAATTTTATGGGAACAGATTTTAGAAGAGGATGATGCTCATAATCAACGTCATAACTCTCTGATTGTAATGTCATCAAACAATAAATCATCAGGTCAAAAACAATTTATATTCAAATGTCAAAGAAATTATTAGAAATGTAGAAGGATCGTTCAGAAGTGAAAAATATTTTTTGTACAAGATATTTTTGCTGGAGCATCCCAGAAAGTCTATAGACTTTAGATAGTACCAGTGCATGCACCGTTCATGGACAATGGATTAGCAGCTCATTGAGACTTTGGGTTTAAAAAAGCTACTTTCTTCCTTTCTTCACTGGTGGTTTTCAGTGCTTTCTTTGAATAATTGTTTTCATGGTGTTTACCAAACCTATTTTTCTAAAACTTGCGCGTATCCCGCGGTTATGTTTCTCAAACACCCTTTTCTCTTAAATCATTGGTTTTAATAACCTCATACGTTGTCCACGGCAATATTATGTTGCTAGTAACATCTTAGCTAATATAGATCAAGCCCGAGCCCTTTATTGCCTGTTGCAAAATTACTGGTGCTGTATTTTTTTATAAAGCTGCTTCAAAAGTGAAAAATTGAGACACTAAGGTGATGGCGAAACTAAATAAGCAAGTATAAGAAATGATGATTTCACTATCAATTCTTGGCATTATAAACAAACACATTTGGACCAAAAGTATCTCACATAAATCTTAAAAACGATTTTGTTGATAGAGTAAAAACTGTTATAAAACACGAATCACGCCATCCAACAGCGTTGAGTTTTATAAGTGTTAAAATAAATTTTGTCAAAATTAAAACAGCAGATTTTTCCCAACCTGTTAGTCTGCCCTGACCCCTTAACGACTTGCACTGTTTACAATTCCCCACGTCCATCAGGCTTGCGCTCCCAAAAACGACACCCCACATCGACGTCGGCCGCGGAACAATATCCGCTGATGAAATTTCTGGCGTGGCAACATGTACTGGATTTTCATATTCAATTCCTGTTCGTCGGTTATATTCGATAATATCGTCCCATTAGCCCGATGACAGCTCAAGCGTCCCATTTTTCAAATTTAAATCGATATCGGCCCGGGCAACCATGCTGATGTAATATGCAAACTTTAATGGCAGGGGGCTTATATTGTAATTTTTTACCAGGCCCTGGAGGATGTGGCGTCGTACGGAGGTTGTGCAGCATTCAAAACTGTGCAGGATACATTTACAATTTGATGACGAGAAATAGACACTTTTAAGGGTGTTATGTGAAACGTGGCATATAATACTAGGCAATGAATGTAGAGATATTTATCAATACTTTAGGGCAGAAGTATCGATATTTGGATCAGTTTCTACTTGTGGGATACTCGCTGGTTCTCGATACCTTGGCTACTGAATCGAATAGGCAATACTTATGTATATAATTTAGATATACTGGGGCATAAAACTTTTATTATTCTCCTTGTCGCTCACACTCCTTTAAAATTGTAGAAGAGTATGGCTTCAAGATTTTGCAAATAAAGTGTAATTCAAAGGACATACTGATAAAGATAAGCCTATTTATATTTTAGATACACTGAAATTGAACCTGAAAATCTTCACATTCTCTGTTTCAACAATAAAATGGCATGAAATTAGCTCATTTCAATTTTGACAGTTTTTTAGTATCGATACTTTCGTTCGATACTAGCAATCCTATAATTACGTAAGTATTGACTTGCTTTGAAATTAGTAGTAATTAGCTAACGTAATGCACTACAGATAAAATAAGGATCTTTAACTTTATAAGGTACGAGTAAAAAAAGCAAGTCAGGCCGAATGTATATGAAATTACATTTCACATTTTCAGGGTGGGTTTACTATAAATTATAATCATTATTGCAGTTTTAAAATACTTAAAGCATTGTGGGCGACACTATGCCATCTACTGCCAATTAACAGTCAGTTATTTGCATGTAAAATAATTTCTGAACAAAAATCATTAACTTGCAGCTAAGATATCTCCTGAAAGGACTATATTTTATTTTACTGAATGAACAGCCACGTTTTCGTGAAGAATTTAGCTCCGTAACCACGCTATCTGACGTAATTAACATCCTTAGAGCATGAGACAACGAACAGCTTATTGCTTTGGTTCTATTAAACTACTTAAAGCATTTGATACATTAAATCATGGGGGGAGGGCAGTTGCCCCTCCCTGCCCCCTCCCTTGGCGACGCCCATGGGTGTTAGCGCTATAAAATTGATTGCCTCTTTAATTTTTGACAGAACGCAGAGTGTTCTTGTTGGGGTTGCTTCCCCACCGCAAATGCTACGTTAAAGATTTTGGAATTTCATGTAGCGTCGTCAAAACTAACTAAAAGAGGTTTAAGTATCCTATACATGTTCTCATTTTATATCTACGATTACAAAATTAGGGTCAACCAACAGACATGATATGAGACGCACGCCAACAAATAAATCAAATGTTTGGCAAGGAATTTAATCCCAATTCCCAAACACACCACTCAATCAGAGTATAACCGTATCGCCTTAGGGTTAATGGATGCCTTACAGTAAAAAAGTGGAATACAGTACAGTATAAACAAGTACCCTTGCTTGCGATAAAGCTACTGAAGGAGTTAGCCAAAACATTGGCGAAAATTTGATTGTTATACATGATATATGACCCTAAAGATGAAATATTACTAATTTTTTATTTGTGGATTACAAGAGGTAAAAGCCAGGAGTCCTGATTGGCGCATTTATAGAATGGTCTAAGATTGATGGCGTTTCCTTCAGATTTTAAAACTTCTATGTGCCCTCAGTGAAGTGCGATATTTTAGTAACATCCACAAACTAAAGGTTTCGTCAAAATTGAACATCCTTACTGCTTATTATGCAGGCCACCTACCCTTGTATCCCCACATTCCCCCACCTCCATGGCTACCAGGACACTCCACGGGATATTTACACCTAAGTCGACGGCCGCTTACGACCTGTTACAGCGACCGCGTCCTGTCTGCAATTGTTTCAGAAAGTGCAGAGCTGTAAATTCAGGAAATTCGTGCCGCATCTCATAGCACGTGCATTAGGAGGAATGGGTCCCCGAAGATCGGCGCATGAGGGATGTCGGATGCCAGCGGGATTTCAATTGTCATGAGGCGTTCTCATGTAGACACAGGCAAAACACGGCCATATATTACCGTTTCGGGCGTTTACGAGGACTCTCGAGCTCCACCTCGGGCCTGAAGTGTGCCGTGGAAAACGCGAAAGTTTCAACAAGTGAGGGGTCGGAGATTTTTTCCTCTCTTTGAAGTGCACGCCGCTTTGTGCTGAGGGATGATGGCGTTGGAGAACGAGGAAAACGTTTACTACAAAAGGAGTGGCATAGTTTATTTTCAGCCTCTCTGTCAACAGGAAATAAGAGATTTCGGTGTTTTTGCGAGGGGAAAGGTATTAAATGTGCCTAGGACTTTATTTATATCAATGGCGACTTGTCTGTAAATGCTGTAAAGCTATAGATTCAGTCAAATAAATGAGCAATCGAATTTTGATGTATTACAGCCTCCTAGGTCGAAGTAATTCCATTTTATAAGTATATGACAATATTTAATTGAGCAGGTGATGCAATACTAGGTCATACTATAGAATATGAGCTGCACTTGATGCAGCTCAATAGAAGTTACAAAGGTTTGAATGTTTGAATGCTCTCGTACGCTGGCATTCAGAACACCAAAATTTCGTCAAGCAGACATAGATTTAGGTGGCTGTTAAATACTTAGTTACGAAAAAACTAATTTTATTTACTAAACGTAATATTGTCAAATCGAGCAAGCAAAGCGACCGTGTCTTGGAAATATGGCAATGACACCATTTCTTTGTGAGAAAACTAATTTGAAATCAAACAGTCTTAGGCTCTTAGGTCACCGTTATTATAAATTCAGCCATCGACTTTTCTAAAGAGTCTTCACATATTATTGTAGATAGTATAATATCGAAGCCTACAAAAAATTAAAAACGAAAGGTACTGCTTGCTACAGTCACATCTATTTTAAGGTTGAAGCTGTGCTTACAAAAATGCTGTTATTAAAGGATACACTATGCTACTAACTTGGTTAAATAAGCGGTTCATTGAAAGAAATGTTTACAGAAGAGTCTGAAGGCAAACATTACTTGTTTGAAAATGTACAAATTTGTATTGCAGTGAAAATAAAATAAGATATAGATGTTTCTTTACCTAAAACAGACGTTTCAAATCCTGGCACTTTTTTATGATTACCATTCCAGAAATTAATGTGAAACCATTATATTCGTGAAATTATGACCAGAAAAATTCATTAAAAATATTTGGAAGCCCTTAAGTTTCACGCTGAATGGCGTTTAGATTTTTTTATAAATATTAGTACAAAAATAGTTGGCAATGCCATCTGTCTGCTTTTTCGGCTTATAAAGCCTCCTCAGCACAACAATAGTTCCAGTGCAGACAACATGGCAACTTGGCTTCCCCTATATATGCCTTGGTAGACGAGCGCATGGGAGAACAATAATTTTCTACCCAGCAGTAGTGAAGATAATATATCTAGAGCTCCGCCTGATAAATTATAAGTACACCTAAGTAAGATTCCGAATATCCATTACAATAGATTTGACAGGCCTGTATATAAGCCACAGAAGATAATGTTGTAACTTATAGTATGTTCAGAAGAAAACAGTTGTAAGTTCAGTTAATTTGGATTCATTAGAGAATGTGTATTAGTTTCAAGAACAAGGGGGAGATGTATAGATGAGATGTAACATCATGTCATGTACCTATTGCTACCAAAATGGTGTATTTGCCTTCGCTTGAATAAATGTTTTTTTTTTTATACGCGGAAACAGTTTTCCACGGATCGTTTTGATGCAGTCAACATGGCATAGGTTTATTTCGGTGGCAAAGTCCTCTTGAGTTTGTGAAATTGTTCTCCTTTCTTCCTTACGCTTTAGGAAACCTGTACTATAAAATCTTTAAAGCACTACTATTGTAGGGTGACGTTTTGTCTATTTAATTTCTGGTCATATGCTCCTGAACAATATATCGCTTGAAGATCCACACTAGCCAACAGCCTCGCTGAGTACTTTGGTTCGATATCTGCATTTTCAAGCCCGTCGATCTTGAGTTTCAGTGATTCTGACACAGCAGACACTGTCAATGTTCAGGTAATAACGAAGGAGCATATTATCCACTACCGTGCGAAGATCAAAGACTAATTATCTTCTGACCCTGATTGAATATCCCGATAGGTGGGTTATAACCTACTATTTATTTTATGTCTTCGAATATCAACAATTTTTCGCTTTACTAAAAAGTGTCTGTACGTGTTGGTTGGCAAGTCGATATCGCCCTTTTGATGAACTGAAACATAGCGAAACACACAGTGAATTACGAGGTTCGACTTGCTAACCAAGACAGATGACTTTTTATTATGCATTGTTTGTCACTTATTTTCCTTTTTACTGGAAAGTTTCTTCCTTTTAGCCATCATAGATCCCTTTAGGAAGCCTTAGTCGCTGTTAGCGAATTTACTTATATGAATATGTCAGAGATGCTGTGCAAATGAGGAGTTTATATAAAGAGCGTGCTTTTGCGTAAAAAACAATAAATAAGAACTAAAGTACTTCCTAGTTAATGTTCTTATACCTGTCACACCTAGACAATGGAAAATTCTACAAATGCATTGGGTAGTCTTTACAGTAGCTTACTGCTTTCTAGACTTGATCTAAGTTCCTAACTTACTATGACAGGTGCACTTCTCCAATTATACACCCATCATACTTAATACCATAGTTAAGTCAAGATTCCGCTGCGCTATTTAAATCTTTGTTCCATCATACTCCCAGCCCCAGATCCGGGTAATAATGACTCCTCAATATGCATTGCATTATAAACCATAAGTGCCGCAGCGTGTTGCGGAACAACGCCCCGTATCCTAACGTTTGCCTAACCGCCCGATCTCGTCGAATCATATTATTTGGAAGAGGCACATAAAACGGGGTTATTACGCTGAAAATCAATTTGCTAACACGACGAGAACGGCGTGTTTGCCTTGACGGTCACACATCAAGCAAAATAAACATTGTTGGATGCGCGCATACAGCAGAACAAATATAAGGGCGAGATCGGCAAAGCCGTAGATGTCACCAGTGCGGTCGTAAGGAGTTTTCAGGCGATGCCTGGAGATGATCGAAAGCGCTGATATGTTGGCGGTGGCTTTTTTGAGATAAAACGGAATACAGCATATCGGAACAAAATTTGGGTTTTTTATTTTTTAATAATTGCATACAATCACATTATTTTTGTTTGGTTTCTCATTGATTATATTAATCATTGCAAAAATAACATTTTGTTTAATAGAATACCATCTTAGCAACTGGACCAAAGGTGACATTTGATGTAACAGTAATGTAACAGTGTAAGTAAGTAACAGTGACGACCAACGACTTCACTTTAGTGATAACAAATAAACCGTAGCACATTTTATTCTTAACTGACCAAAATATATAAAACGGCAACACAATAAACTAAACTAAACTTTCTTCATAACATAGTCATGTCGTCTGCTTCAGAACAGCTGTTTTAGCGTACAAAACTTCTTCGGCACTTCACCTAGCTTGGCGTATATAAGGGAAGCCAGATCTATGCCGTGTTGTCTGCATTGGGACTATAGCTAAACTGCTGAGGATTTATGCGCCGAAACAGCTACATAGACATTACTTTGTTATTATGCCTGAGAACTGCAGTGAAGTAATTGGTAGGCTAAACTAAAATGAATATGACAAAGATTAATCATTCAACGCTCACTGAACAAAATGATTTTTCTTTTACTGGGTTCCTTCTTTGAGGTGCTTTTCTAATAGGTTAAAACTTTCAACGGGCAGTCGGCAATACAATACCGGGCTATCGGCAATGTAGCTCTCTGTACTTACAGGACCTCGTAGTTAGTAAAGCCGCATCTAGATGACTTATTATCGATTCTCGCAAAATAGAGTCCAAAGTGTGGCGTAAAACGTGTCCATGTCAAAACAATTTTTAGTTGCAGTGACGGAAAAATGCTCTCGAAAATTAGAGAACAAATTAAGGTGAGCTGGTGAGATTGAATACCTAAGAAAGCACTGAGGGCATCAGCTCTTTAATATATTTAAGAAGAGTGTTAGAGAAAGATAAAGTTGTCACAAAAAGGAGAATCTGCTACAAAGTACAGTGAGAAGTATGTAAGAAGCCAAAAAGACTTACTATGATAGTTGCGTAAAGGTCATTACTGATATTGTTGATAATGAAGTGTTAAATCAATTCTGCAGTAATTTATAAAAGGCATGTTAGGTTTAGCAAGAAAGCTTTGGTTTGGTTAGCAGAGCAGTAAAAGACGATCTATTACTTTTGATTGCCCTTTTTAAGTGCCTTAAAAAATGTATTCACAAAACGTTTTACGAAAACATGAATAATTAGAACTATATTCTGCATAATATTACAACAACTTCAGCAAGTAGGTACGACATTAATTTCAATCAATAAGCAGAATAGGAAACAGTTAAAACTTAACAAATAATATTATACACAGTGAAAGTTATTTACTGCCTGAATTGACTTTTAATGGACATGTATGATATTTTTAATGGGTTTTACAGGCATGAGAAGAAATGAAAAAGTATTGCCGCCTTGACCGAGATTTGAACTCGGGCCTTTTGAACACTAGTCAAATAGTCAAAAAAAAATATCTTAACAAATAAGTTTGGTATTAGTCAAAACGAAAAGTTTATGAAAGCGCTTGGGACCCTAAAACAAAGAACGAACTCACCGAAAGAATAAAAAACCTCGCCGATTCCAATCTATGCAGCTTAAAAAGTTGATGGCTGGGTACATCAAAGTACTGGAAGCAGCGGATTATGGACCGGATTATATTCTTTTACATAAAAGCCAGTAATACTTTAATGATTTTTTGCCTAGCGTTAGGGGTAGCTGAAAATGAAACTTTTGTGTTGGTAAGTGGACAGATCATTTGAATTACATTACATTAAATTACTTAATACCGCTGAAGTAGTTTCGCACAAAGAGTTCATCGAACATATAGAGTTTGGTCCCAAATGAGATCAAGGATAATTTTGAAAGTAGAAATGTAAGCTCTCGCGACCAGAGTCAGAACTAAATCTTGGTCAAACCAAAAACGATGAAGATTTACCTAAATCCTTTTTAAAATTTCACAGCCAGGTTTAAGATCTATAATGTTGACAGTCTCGAACTTACATTGAAGAGTTGGTAAGTTAAGTAAAGGGTACCGTAAATACAGTACTTATGTGGATGTTATCTTACATAACCTTGTTATTTGAGAGTACAGATAACTAAGATGTTAAATATTAATTGCTATTAAGCGATAACATTGTCATCTTAGGTTGGAGGGTATATTTCGACATAAATTCTTGAAGCGCACGCCACTGGCTGCTGCCTGCGACGCCTCGATCCTCTGAGATCAGCATCGAACCCGCCCAATCCTCGAACACATATTCGATTCGACGGGCCGAAGAGCAAATATCTGTTACGCGGATCCACGGTGCCGTCCAAAAGTGAAAACGCTCCATTCGATTTTGGCGCCGGGATTCGCCTCCCTTTCATGTTCCTGTCAATTTACCCGCAAAGTGGAATATTTTTTTGATGGCCGTCGGTGAATGCGTCGCAAAGAAGGGTTTCCGCCGTCGGGAGTTTTATAAAAATAACGGCCCCACGTTTTGTACACATTCGCGACGGTTTTGCGCGATGTAGCCGGGAAATGGGCGGAGTGGCCCCCATGACATGAATACAAATTTGTTTCCGCACAATTTGGTATTATTTGAAAGTATTTGGAATTGCGGGTTCGGCTGGTGTAAATTCGATATAACGAAAGCTTGAAAGCTACTAACTATTCGATACATACTTATACATATCGGATGTTATTTGAGGGTTTTTGTCTAGGAGCTATATTTTTTAAATAACACCACAAGTGCTTTAAATGATCCTTCAGCAATAAATAATCACTTTGTGCAGATACTTTCTAATTTGCCACCTGATAATCGAATGATAAGCTTTTATAATTCTAACAAGAAACAAAATCTTGAGTCCTTGCTACAGTTTGTTGTCCAACTAATATACCAGTAATGACAGACTTGTTTACTGGAGAACATCCTTTCCAGCGCATGGAAAATTGCAACAGTTTTGCCGTTGCCAAAAAATCTGATTGTGGCCTTGGAAAAGGTTGTGGTGCGACAAATAAAAGGTCACCTCTATAAATATGATACCTTACCTCTCAGACAGTCAGTATTTCGACAAAGATATAGTTGTCTTACTGCACTTCTTGATTTGATTAATGATATAATTCGTGAAGTTGATGTTGGAAATATTAGTGCACTTGTTCTGCTCGACTTTTCCAAGGCTTTTGACAAAATTAATTGTAAATTATTGATTTCAATTCTGAGGCATGTCGGATTTTCGCAGAATTCAGTGAGACTTATTAACAGCAAGCAATATACTGTGACGGATTTCGGTGCATCTGAAGAGGTAGTTATTACGTCTGGAGTGCCTCAGTGCTTAGACCTATTTTATTCTGTATATATTCATGTGACTTGCTATTTTGTGTTCAGTACGCTACTTCGTATGCTGATGATGATACCCAGGTCCGTTTTTGTTTGCCTTGAGTAGTATACATTTTACAAATAAAATGATTAATGAAGATTTAAAGCAATTGCAACACCAACTTAGTTTAAACGGTATAAAGAGCTCACTACTGGTATTCGGTTATAACAAAGAACTAGTAGAAGTATTGTTATAGATTAAAGTTGGTAACAGTATCTATTTTGCAGTGCTCTAAAGTAACGAAAGGTTGGGTATTGATAAAGACACGGAACTACGTTTTAGTAATTTCATTACTAAAAAATTGAATGTTACATATGTTAGCTGTATAATAATCGCCATATTTTACCCACTAACTTAAAGCAAAACTAACGAATGCAATCAATTGTCTTGTATGGCCCGTGCTTAACCAAATCAGATGTAAATCGCATTGAACGTTTGCAAAAGTCTTGTTTGAGATTTATTTACGAAATTCGAAAATTTTCTCGGATTTCACACCAGTTGATTGCTGCAGGATGGCTGAATATGGCCTATAAACGTGAGTTACACGCGGCTTACTTATACTTCTCAGTTATATTTTTTAAATATCCACCCTACCTATGCTAAAAAATCACTTTTCGTACTGATGTGCACTCTTTGAACGCTAGGTTTCGTGGACTCTTGTCCGCCCTAAACACTACACTGCTTTATTCACCCCGTCTTTTACTTACAACATCTACAAAATATTTAATACAATTCCAATTCAGATAAAAGAGTGTAGATCTTTTAAATTTAGATTAGAGTATCGTCGTCTTTTGATGTCTCGCCAATTCTCGTGAATCAAGCACCCTCATACTTGTTAGTTTTGCACTGAACCCATTGCTTTGTGTTTTCCTTTAATTTTGTCCCGTCTATAAATAGTTTATTCCTTTTCTAATACGGCTGTCGGAGAGACCATAACTTTAGGTATTCTGTAATTAGATTTTTTCTGGACTAAGATTAGAAATCAGCTTTCTTGCATTCTTAGTCCTTTTCATAGTAGCGCCAACAATAATTTGCCTTCGAGGGAGAATGCTTTCAGCGTCCATAAATATAAGATAATAATTTGCCTTATTGTAATATGTAGTCTAGCTGAACGTAGAGTATTACGTTGACTGCTACCACAAACCGGAAGCATCACGGAAGAATCTACGGAGCCTCTCCTTCCAGTTTAATTATTTAATCCTGAATTTCAAAAACCGATAAACCTAATCTTAGGTGTTGTGCAATCTTGCTAATCTCTGCAAATTCCTCGTTATCCATGCATAACCCCGCTGGACTGGCTCAAACACGGACGGCCACGCTACGTTTGATATCCGAAACGTTTTCTTATAAAGGCGTTCCGCACATACAGACCTCTATACGTCCGCATTAAAATGCAAATTACGCCATGAATCACGAGCAGCCCAAAGCGCGAAAACGAAAAGGCAGACAGAGGCAGCGCGTACATTGCGAGAAAGCCAATTCCGTCTCGGCGATGACACGTTCCGAAGAGCCGGAGGACGCGTGCGGATCGTGTTACGTTCGAGGGGATCCACACGAGGTGAGGCATGGCTTTCCATCTGAATATTTGTTTTCGGTTGGGGAAGCATCACCCGCTGATGGGAAGGGATGGGTGGGATATGAGAGGCGGAGAATTGTTAGATGGATGAACGATTAGCTTTGTTGAGACGGTTGCTGATGGAAAGCATCATGAATGTTGGGTACTTCGAGTAGGTTCATTTCGGMTGGTCAGTCAAAGRTTGTGTGTTCATCGATTCTCTCTTGTGTAACAGCAGAGTCAGGTGGAATAACTAGATCGATACTAAAATATTAGTAACGACAAAACAAGTCATTACGATTTACGACTAGATCTGCTAAGACGATCACTGGAAACACAATGAACGTGGAATAACAGAAACCACATATTAAAGCTGCAGATTGAAAATAAGCAATTCCATCAACTTGGAAGAAGTGGAAAGGAAGAATAGAAGGAAAGAAGAAGGCGATGAAATGGTAGAGCTAGGTACCCTGTTCGAACTGGAGATATCAAACATGTTTGTGACCGTGCAGCCAAGTCAATGCCCAACATTGTACTATACATGTTCTAAGTAGGTCTGCATCCTTAGCATCTAAGCAGTAGAATAGCATAGTTCGTTAACTAGAATCAGATCAATATACGCATGTTTATATTTATGACTGGTGTATCACCAATCAACTGCTTCAGACTTAAGAGAATTTGGTAGAGTATAAATGCAATTTAGAACATTAAACGGAATATTAAAATTAATAAAAAACAAATGTTAAAGTACCACAAACTAATGAAGATTATCATCTCGGGTCAAATGTAATACACTGCAGAGCTTCCCTATGACAACTTTAGTGATAACTTGCCAAGTCCATGTTTGTTTCTGATAAAACAAATCCTCATTCTGGGAAAACAACTTCGAATGCTAATGACTTCTAAACGAAGGGTAGCTTAAAAAGGATTGATTTATTTTCGAGGCCAATGGCTAAAACATTCGCACTAACTTGTGAGGCACCCAGTTCACAATGCTACTGCTCGAAGGCTTAAGGTAAATTGAAACCACACTTGTAAATGTATGTACAGCTATTAGGGTGGCTGTACTGCTTTTAGAGTACGACTACCTTAAATTCCACCAGGAATCGTTGATCGTCCTGCATGCTTATTATTTCGGAAGTAAACGCAAACAGCAATATAACGCATTTCGCGTCATTCTCAGTGCACATTTTAAACTGCAAGCAGTTTAGTGATTGCAAGAAGGATTTTATAATATTATGAAAGATAATTATCGCCTGAATTCATTTATAAATGAGCATACATGATATTTTATTGGGTTTGGAGGCATAAGATGAAATGAAAAAGTATTGCCAGCCTTGACAGAGATTTGAACTCGGGACCTTTTGAATACTAGTCATACGTTCTAGCACTGAGGTATAAGGGCCCTATTCAGAATCGAGGTCAAGGCGGCATATATACATCAAAGTTCACTATGTAACGCTGCTGAACGCCATCCGGTGCATTTGCAGCTGAATCGCTCGTCGGATCAGTATTTTGAGCTTCAGAGCGTAATTCGCTGCGGTGGCCAGATTATAGCAACCAGCAGCTAGTTACAACCCAAACATATTATAAATATATATGTATAATTGAGTTCAAATCTCGGTCAAAGCTGGCAATACCTTTTCATTTCATCTTATGCATGCAAACCCAATAAAATATCACGTATGTTAGTTTATGAAGGATGTTACGTTTAACAACATAAAAACATAAGTCAACTGTTTCAAAATAGCAGTACACAGCTAAAATTATCAGAACAATGATAAATATTACTGTTTCAGAGAATATTTAATGGAAAAAATAACAGAATTTTAATTCTCTATTTTCTTTTCCACCTTATATTGGTTTCCACATGCCGCATAAGTTGTAACTTCTTAATCTAAGTATATGTAGGCGATTTAAATATTATGATGAGGACATGACAAAGTTGGCATGGTTGCAGAAACTTTTCCAACAGTCGCTAGTCCACTAAATAAGTCAAAATTTAAAAAATCACTGTAGGGTCTTCAGACCTCAGTTTTCTAAATGCGAACGTGTAAAGAACAAAAGTGGTGTAACTTCACTATCGACCCTTTACTCTTCAAAATTTTCGAGCTGGTGGAAACTGCGGTGCGCTTCATATTTAGCAAAAAAAAGAGTATTCTATAGAAGGAAGGAATTCTTCAATAGGTTTTTACGAAGCTTTTAACTTAACGTATTTGAAGGATGGCATAGGGGGTAAAACTGTAGACGCTCACTAAATTTGCTAGTAATTGCAAAATTCCTTCCTCTAACCAATAACCTAATTAAAGACAAGACATCGATTTATTAATAAGTCATCGTAGACAAAACTCACTTGGTTTTTAAGGAAGGGGGCTCAAGTACCAACGAATAAACAGAAAAAGAAGTGGAAGGCTATACTATAACGTCTAAATCTAGGTGTTTGTGTGGAGCATCCATTGTAATGTATATTTCATTAGTCCAACATATTGAGCAAAAGCACCCTGTAAACCTTGTAACTCACTGTTATATAGGTATGTCGTTTTTTTCTAGGTTAGAATTACTCACGTACTTAAATTCTCAAAAAAATCACCAATGAAAAAGTGATGTTGAACGCTTTGTTTTGCTGCATCGATTCATTTTGGAAGTGTTACTCAAAGTTTAAGCAAGTAGCTGACAGAAGCATCCCAATTCTTCATGTTCGATATCTACTTCTGCATACAAAAAAGGTAGACTTATCTTCTTCATTGAAAAAAAGGTTCGCTCTATTAATATTTTTTTATAGAAATAGGCATACTATACTACAGTAGCAATCAGTTTAATACATCTCTTGCATGAAAGCAATACAATAAACCCTTGTGGAACCCAAAGCCCGGATTAGAAGCATCGCCTAACAGTCCTTGTAATCCTAAGTTCGCATGGTCAAGGCCAACGAACTGTGCGACCCTCCAGTCCCTATCGCCGAATCGATAAGCTGGCGTAACAATCACTTTTAATTAAAACGGAGCTAATTACGTTATCAGCAACGAAGTATTCCTGCAATTTTAATCCATTTTCCCTTTCGTGGACACACACAAAGCTCCACTATTGTTTATGAGAGTAATGTACATTCCAGATTATCCCTAAAGCCGACCGTTCACACATACCGTAACTCAGATATTCATTTATGACGGCTCTACCAGTGGCGGGTGGAAGTCGAATGTTAATACACCATGTTCAACACAAATTACATGAATCAAAACAGCTGGTAGCCTATTGAGTATTCAGCTCTTTCTTTCTAAGTTACGTATATGAGTGTGAACGTTTATGGCGTCATGTGAATATGTGGAGGCAATTTCGTACATCCGCTCCGTACATCGTACTTGGACACACATAATCAGGATTTATGCTTAACAATATCAACAGATCCTGTTATATTTCTTGAGTCCCGATCAAATGTTAACGTTATACCCATATCAGGAAGTCCTGAGTTTATAAGAAATAGGTAAACACAAGTGAATCTTTAGTATGACATTTAGAAATGCCCAACATAAATATTTTATTCGAGTGCTATTCACTCATTCTAACAAGAGTATTGTAGAAAAGCAGGTAGACCTAAACAGATGGAACAATAATGTAAAGTTTAACATCGCAACGTGTAAGAGAGCTCGGAAAGTCATTCATAAATAAAGGAGAAGGTAGAGGCCCTAGGTTAGACCCCTGAGAGACCCCGGAACGGCATATTTCTATTAGCAGTAAAAAACAGAAATCTTTAAGGATATGATGTTACTAACATCAACATAAACAAATTTGTACAAACAAACATTACCACCTATGAGCACGGAACACAAGTGTATTGTCTTCCATATATCAGCGAACTTGATAATAAAATGTATCTTGTAAACGTAATCTGCAGAATGGGGTTTTTTACGTTTCTTAATGATACATAGATGCCAGTTTAGGTTAATCAGAAAGTTTTTCAGTACTTCAGAGTTCTGTTACAAAAATAGTGCCACTGTAACCAGGAGAAAGCTGTCAGCAGCTTTCAGAATAATACTATCCAACGTTTTTTGCATGTCTTTTTAAACGTATAAGTAGGCTGTGAAATATACGAGGCATGTTTTTTAAGTAAGTACCGTTTTGCGATTCCGCCGCCGCAGCGCTACGGTCGGCGTTACGCGCATGCGCGCTGGTTACCTACATCTCTTGTCTACGCACTGATGCTATTACAGTTTGATTCTTCATTGTATACGTTGTTTACTGAGTGTTTAAGATGCCTCCGACAATCGTGAGTCCAGCCGATTGTGAAGTACGGGCTGTTATACGATTTCTTAGTGCTAATGGCGTAAAACCGATCGATATTCATCGTGAGATCTGTGAAGTTTACGGACAAAACATTATGAGTGATGGAATGATAAGGAAATGGGTGAGAGCATTTAAAGATGGCCGCACAAATGTGCATGATGAAGAACGGAGTGGGCGTCCTTCGGTCGTTGGTGCAGAAAGTGAACGAAAAGGTGAAAGAAAACACGCTTTACAATTTCATCATTGTGCGACTGCTTTCCTCAATATTCTCGTAGTGTTTTGCATCGCATTGTGACCGAGAACTTGAATTATCGGAAATTGTGTTCACGTTGGGTTCCGAAAATGTTGACGGATTTGCACAAAACCCAACGTTTAGGCAGTGCATTGACTTTCCTTGAGCGGTACCACAATGAAGGTGAAGATTTTTTAGACCAAATTGTTACTGGTGGCAAAACATGGGTGCCCTACGTCACACCAGAATCGAAACAACAATCCATGGAATGGCGACATTCATCATCACCCAAAAAAGTGAAGTTTAAGCAAACAATTTCTGCCCGGAAAATCATGTGCACAGTTTTTTGGGACAGAAAAGGAGTATTGCTAGTGGAGTTTCTGCCTCGTAATGAGACAATCAATTGAACAATCTGCGTCGTGCAATCCAGAACAAAAGACGTGGCAAGTTGAGTAAGGGTATCGTTTTGCTGCATGACAATGCCCGTCCACATGTGGCTAATCGGACCAAAGATCTCATCAAATCTTTTAAATGGGAAACTCTAGATCATCCTCCATACAGCCCTGATCTGGCGCCCAGCGACTACCATTTGTTCCTGCACTTGAAGAAACACCTGGGTGGTCAGAGTCTTCAAGACGATAACGAAGTCGAAACATTTGTGATACAGTGGTTAACAATTTTATGAGGAGGGTATTAAAAAACTGGTGCCACGTTATGACAAGTGCCTCAATATTCACGGAAATTATGTAGAAAAGTAGATTAAGGTACAGGCTTTCATGTAAGATAAAATTATTGCGATATCTTTGCACGTCTTTTTTTAATTCCAAAACGGTACTTACTTAAAAATCATGCCTCGTATTATAAATATTATCACGATACCTGAAAGATTTACTTTAACTTTACCAAAAACAGTGAACAGACAATTTGTTTTTAAAGTTTCGTAAGAATCAGTAAACCTCCTCAAAGCGGCGCGCCACTGGTTTCGCTCATTAGCAGGGTTGCCGGGGTTAACTGTCCCCCGACAAATAGTGATAGTATATAGACAAAGCGTAGGTCCGTTGCGGTTTTATCCCCTCGGTTATTTTGTGTTAGGAACATTATTTAAAACGACCACCGACCCGCTTATTAATGAAAAGGGGTGCGTTTGAAAACATGAATGCGGGTTATGCCGTTACCGCATTGGGTAGGTGCGTTAAATATGAGTTTACCGTCGGTTTCGGGAGAATTACGCATGTGGGTGCAAGAAGTATGAGCGTACGCTTCTGAATAAGCACGAGCTGCGATAAAATGTGTTAAATAAACAAGATCTGGGGGGGTAAATGTAACAAAGTAAGGCTGAGCTTGAACTTCAAAGCAAAACCAAGGCAATAAGTAACACAAGATCCTCTGAGATTGTCTTGGTGTGTATGAGTATGAAATAATGAAATCAATACACCGGTGCTGTTTTATGTTTCACCTAAGCTTTAACATGCATTATTAAAAATACTTAATGCGTCAGTCACTGGAGTAGGGATATTCGATTCTATTCAAATCGTTCAATCAATCGCGCATCAACACAAATTAATCGCGAATAATTAGTTACAAATATTGCCAATATAGATATACAAGACGGACTTTTGTTTACGTGATGAGTGGTTTCTACAATATGACCGCCTTTTGCATCAGTTCACGTACCATTCGCTAGATGGCGCCCTTCCGACACGAATTATTGAATGACCTAAGCCTAAAAAGCCTAATTATTGAGGGTAGTTAGCTTCCATAAAGCGGCACTTTAAGGTATTTTCCTTTTATATTATTAAAGATGAGCTAAACAACTGTATGATTAAACGCCAGATTTGCAATTTTCATCTCCGACCTGCTCACGTCTCGTTTTTTACCTCCACACAGCCTAGTTAGTATTTCACGAAATCTTGCAAAAGCACGGTATTATCATCATCTGTTAAACGTTGGAAACAGCAGTCATACAACCTTGTCAGATGTTAAAATAATCTCTACGATTAAGAACTTAAAACTAGTAATGTGAAATGTGCAATATAATTTTTTTTCAAGTCGACATTAAGGCTTACATGCAACTTTATCGGACTCGTCTTCTTCCGATAAAGTTCTTCTTTAAGTCCTTGTTACATAAATAGTTATTAAGGATTGCTGTACCTAATCACCAGCTCAGGTTTATAAAGTGCAGCCACAGCTTACAAAACAATGTAATTATAAAGGCAAAGCTTTACGAGACTATAAAACCAACACAAATAGTAATTTAATTCTATGGTAATCTGCAATATTTAAAATGCTACTGCGAGAGTGCAATTAAAGCCTTCTGGTCTTTTGAATTACGCGGCATAAAGAAATGTAAACAGCAAATGGAAGAGTGGGGAATGAAGGCTAACAAAACCGGACTTGCTATTAAACCCATGCGCCAGATTTTAATAGGTCATTTTTAATAACAGTAATTTCCGCGACGAGAAAGCTTTTAGCGCTGGTAATAAAATTCCAGCGCAGTAAAAGAGACAATCAACACTTAACTATTACTGTTTGAGTATGTTTGAGTGGCTATTTTAGATTCAATTAATAATTTCTGAGATCATTATGTTACGAGTCCAACCTATTGAAGATTAAAGGGTCTGTAGATATCAAATCAAAATTTACATACAGTTCTCATACAAATTGGGTGAAGAAAGCATGTAACTTATAGAGAGTTAGTCAAAATTATGGAATAATAGGCCCTTTACTAATTTTGCTAATTATTTTTTTTATTTCTTAGCCTTAGCCACTTTGTGTCAACGCATATCCATGATAGCATTTTTTCTATGGCAGTCAAACAAATTTTCTGCTCATTTTTATTGACCTGGTGCTTATTTTTTAAGGTGTTTTCAAATAAAATAAAATAAAAGGTTCTCAGATTCGTTAGGTGATAGTTCTAATGGTCATAGTACTTTATTTACTTAAATAAATCTTTACAATAAACTAATGTTCAAACTGAAAACCCTGTGCAGTTTGGCAATAACTTAGCCTACCACAGAAATTGTGCAACGAATTTTGCAGCCATTTAGGCGGTATTTCTTGAATTTCATGTCTGATTCTGGCTGCTAGCTCTTGCAAACTTTGCGGTTTTTCTTTGTAAACCTGATTTTTCAAACGTCTTCTATAGGAAAAGATTCAGTGCATTTAAATCTGTACTTTTTTGTACAGAAGGAACAATCTTCGTTTAGAGTGCAAGTACTAAACGATAAGTAATAAAAAAACTACGATTAAAATACAAGAACCTTGTAATAAAATTAATTAAATGAGCCGAATTTTTTTCTGCGTTATTGGTGTACTTTACCATATTCAAAGTAACCGCGAAGGGAAATTTACAGCACCGGCGACTAACGCACTTGCTGATGTATTTATTGCTAAAATTGAAAAATTAAAATATCACAATTAGGTATGTTGTTTTATTGAATGACCGACCATAAAACTTCAGCCAATGTAAACAGTTAAAAGAATAAAGTCTATATTAAGCAACGTTTGGCTTTATCGATTCTGAAATTCCTGGAGAATAGAAAAATAAAGGATACCAAATAAAAGCATTATTCATTCTAAAACTGAAGAGGAAGCTCCCTCTTTTAGTGCACAATTATTGAATAAATGTCAGTTGCAATTGTGTCAACAGCAAGCAGTTTATTCTTATGAAAATCATTAATATAACACAGTTCTGTTAACTTCATGCGACTATGGTCGTCTTTTATAAAAACGTTGAAAGAAAAAAATCTTTTTATTAGTATATATATTTATGCGGATAGAGTATTGAAGAAAACCGCAGAAAAACTGCAATCAGATCTCGATTGTCTTAAGCCAATCTTCAACACCTTCATCAACACGATGGATAGACGAAAAACCACCAGGCCAAGTTGTACGGGGGCATCTGTTGACCATATGTTCAATTTTGTGAAGGGGGTCTCCACATTAACAAGAAGGGTTGATAGATGGATCCCATTTATTAAGAAAAAAGTTGCATTTCCCATGACCAGTGTGAAGGCGATTTAGAGTGACCCGAGACTTTCTCGGGAGGCCAGTTCCTGCTACCTTTTCTGTGGGATCGTCTATAAGCTGTTGATTGAATATATCATGTTTCTTAAGTTGCCAAGCAGAATACCATCCATCTTCAATGGTATAAGGAGCACGAAGGAAATCTTCTCTCCACAGAGGTTCTCTGGAAGTTAGCCGAGTTGTAGGTAGCTCTTGCAGGTCTCGAGAAATCAGAAACTCATTAGGAGTCTGCGAATCTCCGGATGAGCAACGTTTGAAAGTTAAAATACTTGATGCACGTGAGACAACAGGCGTTTTTCTAAAACTAAAATTCGGCTTCCAAGTACAGTACAAAAAGCTTTGGTAAAAATTCAGAATTGGGCAGGGACTGTGCTGCATCAAAGGAAACGATGCCTGTAGCTTTTTTTAAGGAACTGCTGGAGAAGTTGTTCCTTCATGAGCTGGAAAGAACTTCTTCAGCAGTTCTTCAACTATATACTCAAGGAACGAGTTTCCAGTAGCTGACGGTAATTATGACCTGACATGACCAGACCATATACGTTTATGGTAATTATGGAATGCAGTCCAAACATGGCATGTAAGACCTATTGTTCAAATGAGAGGTATATAATTGTACCAATTTACGTTTAAAACGCAATATTTAATGGTAGCCTCCCCTAGGACAGATACTGGTACTATATATTAACGTTACCAAAAACATTCTCTTTTTTACTTGAGAAGGTACTGTAAGTTCTTGTGTATGGACCGACAACATGTCACTCAGCTGCAACTGGATACTACGAAAGAGTAATAATAAAACTGAAGCATTGTTATCACCGCCCCATCACACATAATACAATTTCATCTACTCCACGTCACGGCCTATTCAGCGAAAATATCCGGTTCGAACCATTTAACTGAAGCTTGACGTCGTTACTGATACCCAGTAAAATCAATCTAAAGACCGCCCGTGGGATTCCTCCGTAATTTTCGATTTACACTTTTTGTCACGTCTGGTGGAGCTGTGAGCCCCTTTAGCAGGCGCTCATATCTCGCTTCTGGCGGAATTGTCGCCATGTCCGCGCTAAAGTGTACAACTCAGACGTCCGTGTAACGAGGATTAGTATCTTGCTAGGAGCGGAGGAGCCGGAAAATGGCCGAACATGTGCCCGGATGGGTTCGCATAAAAGATAATGTGCTTACAGCATCCCATCGGCGGTACGTGCCTCGGCAACGGCGCCATAATTTCGCCTAATCTCGGGGGATCCCCGGCTTTGTCCGATCAATTAACCTTTTTTACTTGCATCGGGACGATTAAAACCACGAGGGCAGGGCGGCGAAATGGGGAGACTTATGGGGCGGGTAAAGATAAAGGAAAATGGGTAGATCAAATTACTAGCTACTTTTTATAAAGCATAATAGTTATAACGAACAAAATGCTATAGTCTATTGGACAGGACGTAAATCTTGGTGGCTGAAGACATCCATGCTTAAGGAAGTATGTATTAGGCAAGATGTGCATTTAAAATAGCTTTTCCGAGCAGGAATAAGGCTTACTTAAACGGCGATCTAACTCTCCAATAGCAAAGATATTGGAGAACAAATCATGTTATAATACAGCAATGCCAAGCAAAAAACTAAAGTTGCAACCGTTTAATATTCCAGTAAAAAACTACTACCTCAACTATCGAAATACACTGTCACGACTTATAAAAACTACTAAACAAGAGTACTACAAAAACAAAATAGATCAGTCAAACGGGGATTTCCGAAAGATATGGAATGTGATCAATGAGATAACAGAAAATGATATGACACAAAAGCAAACAAATTACAATATTAAAAACGAGCAAGAGAACAATTTGGAAACTACCGATACAAAATTGACAGTAGATGAGTTTAACAATTACTTTATAAATATAGGAATACAATTAGAAAAGGCTGTTAATGTGATACAAGAATAGATATGGAATTTAAACAACAAATAAGTGACAGCACACTCTTTATGGCTCCCGCAACGGATGAAGAAACGTACAGACTTCTTGGACAACTAAAGAGCGGTTCCGCACCTGGGCCAAATACAAATACAATATATATTAAAACCATTAACTTGCATTATTATTAACCAATGTTTTAGTAATAGTGAATTTCCAGATATATTAAAACAAAGTACTATAATTCCACTATACAAGGGTGTCTATAAACAGGTAATGCAAAACTATCGGCCTATCTCATTGACATCAAACCTAGCTAAAGTAATAGAGAAAGCTATAAAAAACAGACAATATATATCAAATAATCAGTATGGATTCCGAACTCAAAAAAATACTCAAGATGCTATTTATTTCCTAATTAATTAAATTTTTTACATCAAGGACAATAAATATAAATCTGTTGCTTTGTTTCTTGATCTCCAAAAAGCGTTTGATACAGTTTCTCATATCTTACTTCAAAAATTAGAAAATTGTGGAGTCAGGGGAATTGTACTTCATCTACTTCGAGATTACTTGAGTAACAAAAATAAAACCTGAAAATGACAGCTACAGTGKTCCCCAAATTGTTAGATGTGGAGTCCCGCAMGGTCTAATATTGTTTTTTTGTCTAAATGACTTTTGTTTATTACACATGAATGGTACAATGCCTGCCTTTGCAGACGATACTGCAATAGTCTTTACAGGAAAAACATGGACMGAGACATTCCAGAAGACAACGAATGGTTTGGCTGTTGTGAGGGAATGGCTGGACCTACATAAACTATCAATATATATAAAACTAAATATATAACCTTTTCATTGACCACTTAGACTTTACCGATAGATACGACACTAAAAATACATAGAGTTTTTTTTGCCTTTAAAAATAAAATTCAAGACGAACTACTAACTAGACATAATTACGGGACTAGACAAAAAAACGACTTCTACTAATAAACGTTTTGCTGCATATCTGACTTTTCGCATTATAATATTTTACCACAAGAAATTAAAAACTGTAACAAATTCAAAGGTTTTTAAAGGTTGGCTAAAAAAATGTCAATCAATTATGTAAAGTACACTCTCTTTTGCTCACCTACTTAGGAACAAAAAAATAAATCGTATAATCTTACCAATACAAGATTATGTTATTGGAAGCATATCCTTTCCTTGAGATTCTGCATTGTTGTTGCACAGTTATACCAATTATTTGCTAATCAATAAAGGCGCGACCCAGCACCAGATGTTTCGTTTGGATCGCATTCCATCTCTAATTGCAATAGCAAATCAGTAGAATTGTTAAGCTACGTTTTTGGGGAATTCAACATTTATTTAATTCTATTGAATGAAATATTATGTATGTATTTATCAAGTATTATGTATTATTTTTAACTGATTTCAATATAAGTTCTAAATGGGGAGATTGATTATAATAAAATAAAAATAAAGACTGTAATCCGATGTTAGTCACCTGTATAGCTGGGCAGAGATGGCCAATAGCACTTGTACTGGTTAATTTTGTTGTGAAGAGTTTATATTGTGTGCATAAAGGTTCTTGAAATCCTAACATTGCTGAAACAAAACAGAAGTAAATTCCAAAATACCAGTAACTTTTCAACAAACCACAAACTCTCAAACATGGATTGAACTATTTGGCCAAAATGGGAGAGCGCTGAATAATGAAGTGAATACGTTTTACTAGAATGTGTCGACTTTCAATTCGAATGCTGTTGAGATCATAAAGTTGTAGTTATGGTTATAGCGTTTTATTGAATGAGTTCTTCAACAAACACACACCATCAACACCGTTGCAATTAATGTCACCTGCTTGCAGTTGTGATATTGTTGGTGCCATTGCGCACATGAGTGCAGGCTGCCTGAAGAGCCCCAACAGGGCGAAACTAGTCGCAGGGTGAGAGTGAACTGACCAGGGCAGATTATTTATTTAATCAATGCTACACGGGGAGCCTCTCCGGAGTCATCGCTAGGAACCTGCACTAGGTAGGTGTCTATCAGAGTTATAGACCGCCTAGCTCGCAGAGTTCCGCATAGATGGCACTGAGGGCATCCGCCCTCCTATTCTCCTTTCAGCCAGTCCTCGCGCCGCGGTTATAGGCGACGGTCTACCATGCTCAGTTTGCTCTCTACCCCTGCCTGAAGAGCCCCAACAGGGCGAAACTAGTCGCAGGCTGAGAGTGAACTGACCAGGGCAGATTATTTATTTAAGCTTCTACGTAGTTCTGATAATAGTAAACGACATTAATATACTTCTGGGGCAACCCAGTAGCAAGCTGCAGATCTAACGGGGTTCCGTTAGATCAGTGATGCAGTATCCGCCTAGTAGGCGACAGAGTCTGAATGTCTCAACTTCTTCCAGCTGGCTGCTCTATCGAATTGACCACACACATCATTATCACGTACAACTTTTTTCTAGTGATGTCCGTTCTTCGACTTTGAGTTCGCCTGTCGCGATGTGAACAGATGATAGTGGAGGACGCTTGTCATCCATATTAATTTAAATTGCTATCGAGTCCCGAATGTAAAATTTACGCATAAATCTCACACTGCCAGACGTGAACCCCTCCTGCGAGTACACACAGCCGGTTGTACGCGTTGCTTACGCTCGAAGCTATTCCAAAAATTCGCGTTTAAACCTTCCATAGTAGGCAAAATTTTATTAGCAGAAAGCTACGTTTGTAGAAACTCTTAAAGAAGTACGGATTGACTTACGATTTGCGTAAAGTGTATTAAATTTGGCGACAGGTTCGCGAAACATATACGGTTATACCAAGACATTATGCGACAGCAGTGGTATTTTAACTATACACTATTTATCTTTTGGACTTTTGTGTTTTCGATCTAATTTAATTAAGGGTAATTAACGAAAGTCATACCTGTATTTAAGTGTGCTGGGCGAGATAACATTACGAAATACAGACCCATTACAATTATTTATAATTTTTTTAAACTATTTAAATCTCTTCGTGCGAATGATTTAATCAGTCATGTGGCTGCCCAGATCGGTGGGGCGAAACATGGACTTGTTAAAAACTGATCAAGTGTAACTAACTTATGTGAATTTGTGCAATATTATTTTCCTGATCATTTAGATTTAAAACAACAGGTGGATTATTGTGTAAACCGATCAGACTAGAACCAAATAATTTTACTAAGAAATAAATAATTGATACACCCGTATGTCTGATGTGAACACATTTATCTTATATGTGATCACTCAAAGTAATTTTATTTCAATCGGCTGCTTTTTTCCGCTGGACATTTCTAAGGGGCTGAAATGCTCACTCGATGTAGGTCTCCGTATTTACTTCGTAAAGTCACCGCTAGATGACAGATAAGCAAACTGTCACAAATGGCCCCCAAAGTAAACTAAAATAATTATAGTAAATATTTTAAAAACTTGGGTTAGGCTAACAAGAGATCATGTACATGGTCAACCGTGTAAGGTAAGTTTCTCGGAGCCAAACACTGAAGCTTTCTTCATAACAATTTTATTATTATTAGAAAGCGTATCATACTGACAAATATACCGGAAAGAGCAACTGCATTTGCAGAAGTTCCTTAAGTAACAACATTTTTGGTCTATAATTGATAGCAACCTGCCAAAAACGGCCATGTCGACATAATGCCCCAAGCGCGAGTCCACCTGGAAACAAAATTAAATTTCCAACGAACCCTCATCGTTGGTAGTCAAATACGTTTATATTTACAGTTGAGAAAAAAGACTGCTTTTATTCTCGCAATTTGTTTCTCTTATATTTACATTGAACAAGGCGAACTTAGGTAGGCGTATTGGTCCTCGGATCGCGTCTGTACACGTACCGCGTACGGAGCGCTGAGTTCCAGAACTCCTTACCAGGTTGTGTAAACGATTGAAAAAATTGCGTTTTAAAAATAGACGTTGAAGTCGGATATAAATTGAAATAAGTTTATCGGCAAACCTTGTTGGAGTCACGTTTTTGGCACTGTAAGTGTAATAATTAGACTCATTCGTTATCGTTAGTATGCGAGATGAACAAGATGTCATTGGCCGTCAAGAAACATCTCGTCTCTCGAATTTTATATTATTTTTACTTATGCACCATTAGTGTATCATATTAAATATTGAATACCTACATAATTTGTGTTGGTTGGTAACACGTTGGCTAATCATGTCCAATGTATTTTTCTTGTCAAAGAATGATACTTTGATATATTCACTGGTAACTTTATATTTAATTATAATAAAGTGTACTAGAAGCAAATTAGCATCATATAGCTATATTAGCTGTAAGATATGTACAGCAATAATGTAAGTTGCAGTCCCAAGGTAATAAGACAAATTAGTATAATGATAAGATATCCTTGATGGAAGACCAAAGCTCCCAAAAAGAGTTTATTGCGTTTTAGTATTTAGTAATTTGATAATTTTATGATTATACAAATATCAAGTGTGAATTGGAATTTGCCCAACAAAACCTGATATATATTTATTGGCCCTCATCAAATTGTACTGAAGACTAATATCAAGATGCTTGCTATAATAGGAAAGCACATAAGATTGTATTAGATGTGCACTACTTTGCCAAGTAGACATGATTGGTTTATGATGCTGTGCAGTCGTTAAGAATGGCTTGGCTGGAAAATAAATACACGCTTTGATAAAATGCATAAATCATTGATGACTAAAAGTGGAAGACGTATACCTAAGCTGGTCCTTGTTGGATACCAGAAGTGGGAGGAAAGTAGTTACAAAATACTAAATTACCTCCAGTGAGATTATAAAACTTAAGGAAACGGATAGGAAAAGAGAAATTGGGTCACCTAAGTTTACAAATAATAATCGATCTGTACAGAAGTACTTTGGAAAACCTCTCTATCCAGAGATGAATTGGAAGAAATCGAGTTAGTTGGTCATTGAGACCTTCGGACCTGCTACCTGGCAGGGAAACAAGTAAGTTTTACCTTATTCATGGAAACACAATTTTAACCAGCTTTGCATGAGGATAACTAAATCCAGTTGCCGAGGAGACTCATTAACATTTCATGCAAATATTCGAATAATGCGAACGAATGGAATGGTTGGAAGCCAAACAAGATTGGCCCCAGCATGCGTGCCTGTCACTGAAATGAGCGATTCGAAGGGGTCCTTCCATTATGCACCGGTCACGCAATCGGTGTTGATAAACCTGCCCACTGCGCTCTTATCGAAGCCAGTCATAAATCTTTTGTCAGGTAATTATAACCACCTAGTGGCTTTTAACAAGACTAGGGATTTATTGTTCTGGCAATATGCGTTAGAAACGTTAATGGGGTACGACACATGTCGCTGCTGTTATTAGTCATTTTAGCGCTAGAGGTCTGCTGCCATAGAACTTTTTTCGTTAAAAATAAGCGTTTGCAGTTACCAATTCGACAAGGTAATTAATTTCGAAGGAAGCGTGTTATGTATTACGAGAGGAAGCCTTTTGTTCAATTTCAAGGCAGACCAGTGACAAATAAAAATAAATATAATGAGGCTATTTATATAATCGGGATGTCTGGCGGCACAAGGTAGTGCTTGTAGGAGCAAAGAATTGCGATCCCAGTCCCATTTCAATTGGTCCAGTTGCAATTTTTTTTTATTTTTTTGTATTTAATGGACAGGAGAATGTAATGCAATCATGAAACAGATATTTAATTATTTTTCACCACAACTTTTGAAACATTTCCCACTTAATCATTCATTTGTCTAATTCAAACATTTTATTTCTACTTAACTACCAAGTTGAAGCAAATCATGACGAAACCTGAGTTACAAACAACAGTCTTAATCTATTTCTTCAAAGGCTGTCATTGAGTAACATCACCTTTACTTTTTATGACAGCGGTTATTCTTCTTCGTATTATATTCACTAAATTCTGGCAATTTTGCGGTGTGAATTTATCCGATATAAATTTAAGCTTATGCCTTTATTCGGGAATCGACCTGGCAGGAGTTGCGCGCAGTTGTTCTTTCATAATGTGCCAAAGAATTTCTATAGGAGAAGGGTCAGGACTACTGACTATATGGACTATAGAATATAATTTAAAGAAGCTATTTACAATAAAACCAAACCCCAAGAAGCAATTTTGTTTAAATTTTTTAAGAAATTTTAATAATTCTGTTGTTGGGTCAACTTAAATGGGACAGGGCTCGTACAACTTTTTCTGTAACAATAGGGCATTATTTACTTTATGCTACGTTGTGTGGTAGTCTTCTTTGCAGACTACATCAAAGTGTGACATGTTGCTCTGAGGCTCAAAGCTTTCGCCACTGCCGTTCATATTGTTGCGCGTACTGGTTCGAAAAGGCATATTTCTAACTCAACATCTTTTATTTATAGACAAGTAAGGCAAAATATAATTTTTAGCAATGGATGACAACAATGTGGACAATACTGTCAATATGTCACCGCCCAAAAAACGAACCAGGCGAAATTTTTCTACAGAAGAAAAGCAAATGATCTATAATATTTTTAAAACCTTTGCATGAGGAAAACCCTAGTTTATTAAAGGTGCAGAAAGTGAACTTTACCAGTAAAGCTGCAGGTATTATTCACACCTTGTAATCTATAATATTAACGCTTGACCAGATGTTGTAATCCTGCAAAATAAATTAAAAATAATTCTCTCTTAGGTATTAGTGTTCAAGAAAAATAAAGAAAATCACGATTTTAACCCTACGAAGTTGTACCATCGGTCCAGATCTGTTTTGGATAACGTCACTGAATGGGACAAGAATAAAATAATAAAAATTGTTCATTCGTTTTTCTTAATAAATGAACCACCCAAGTCTGGACAAAATTCTAAACTGTGTCAATGAAAATGCGGAACTACCAAATTTCAGCAAACCACAAGGGGTAAATTATTAGAGGAACTGAATATTTAGTGAATTATCTTTTATTTATCATATTGTTATTGTATTTTTATTAATTTAATTCAAGCTTTAAAAGAAGCAACCGGAATAGCTTTAAAAAAATGAAATCATTGCATGGTGAAGATGGTATCTGAGGCAGATTAAAAAATTTTAAAGAAGAAAGTAAGATCTATTACTCAGACGGGTGGACCAGTCTGTGGATACGCCAAGTGAAGCTTTCATCAGGGGTTTATCCACTGTATTAAAAAATCCTCCAGACAAAGGCTAACGCCTTATTATTCTTCACATGGGGTCAGAGGACGGATTTGTTGCAGATGGACTCCTCATGTTTCAGTCCAAAAAATTGGAGACTATCATGAGGAGATGAACAGCAATGTGTTCAAGAATTGGTTTTCAAATATATAACCAAAATTGGAACCCTGATGCGTGATTGTCATGGATAATGCAACCTACCACAGTCGTCGAAAGGAAAAATATCCATACAGTACTACAAGAAAATCTGAAATTCAAATAGTTATATTGTTGATGAAATCGCTGCAGCCGCAGGTAACCAAGTTGAAAGATTTCCACTTTACCATTGTGAGTTTAATCCGATAGAACTCATATGGGCTCAAGTCAAGGATGAGGTGAAAAGAAAAAAAAACAGTTCCTTTAAACTGGAAGAAGTGCAGAATCTTTTCAATAAAGCATTAGGTCATGTCACTGGCCAAAATTGGAAAAATGCCATTCGACATGTGAATGGCGTAGAGGCAAAAATGTGGCATCTCGATGTAGTTATGGAGGTCCAAGTGGAGGAGTTGATAACTAATTTGGGGGCGACTTTTCAGATGAGCGTGAACAATGTAAACAAAAACTTTTTGTGGATATAAATTGTTTAATCTTTTTTGACCCCATCATGTGACACGCCAATTAAAATTATTGAAAAACTGTGTTCTTGGGCGTGATCACTTCCTCCTAGTATAAAGCACTCTACAGCTTTGATGGAGCGGGAAACATGATATAATTATGGTAATATACAAATCCTTCGTAGAGATTTATCACTAGATATTTTTGTGGAAAATCTAAAAGCGGACATATGAATTAACGAGCTGTATGCTACCCTATCAGTCGAAATCTGTCTCTTTACATTTTATACTTGCTTGCTCCATCCACAAAGCAAAAAGTCGCTTTGTCGTGCGTTGGAAATCCGCTGCGGACGTTCGAGTAAAACAGGACGCAGGTGGCCACGTTAATCCCTTTGGAAACAAACAATATCCTTGACATCTAGGACCCAGTGTGACAGAAATTTGCAGATGCTTCATAAGGAAGATTAATGAGGCCCTATTTATTTACCACTACACTGGTTGACGTCGGTGCTTTTCCGGTCGGCAGTGGCTCAGCAATTTATCGAGTGATATTAAAGATAGAATGTGGATGTAGCTTGCGCTGGTGTAATTGAAATGAATGGTTTATACTCTAGCGAAACGGGAAATTTATAGTGGCGCTTTTCTTAGTATTATTACATTTTCGCTTCGCTGCTTTACCCTAATCCTAGAAATCTTTTCTTGTACAGGGTGATGCAGTTTCGTTTCTCTACATGGGGATTTCATAAAAGGCTTGATATAGAGAATAGTTCAAATAGGGCAACATTGGGAAACTTTGTGTTTTTTTTTAATTACTCATTTAGGATGCACATAGAGGGTTCCTCTGCCACTATTGGCGACTGGCTAAATAATAGCGGCAGAATAGTGAACTAATCAAAAGCAGTCGCTGTCGCTTGGCACTTTTCTAGCTTTCACGGACGCAACGCAAAGATAGTAAGATATTTGGTATAATCTATGGCTATTACTTCAAAGCAAAATTACAAAAGCAGGTTATTTTTTATTATTCTCCTACTAAAGGAAGTATAGTGGATTTAATAAGCAACAAATCATGCTATTCACAGCAACTTGGCTTATATACCGTCTGAATGGAGAAACCAAAATGAAAAAATTGTCCTGTTTTTACTGAATAATTACTTAGAAGCTGCTAAAGCCCTATTATCCTTGTAACAATCTTAATATATCAAAGAGATGTATATTGATTTGAAGCAAGGACACTTCTTGACCCAATTTCTTCTAAGACTAAGCTAAATTCTCTCACATCTTCTCGTTATATTCTACTTACTTTTGCTAGGTAAAATTGTAGGTTTCGTACACAGCACAGAAAAAAAAGAGACTACGCCATAAAGCACATATATTAAATACTAGGCCAAAACTGTATTCACTGCAGTAGCTGTAAAATTTTACTATTTAGGTTGTTTTAGGAATTCGAATATATTGAGTGTTGATAGGTCAAAAATGAGGGTGTCGACGAAACGCTGAATCGTATTTTTGTGTTATTTTTATTTCAAATGCACAAGACATCGTTTTCTTTTCGTTTATCCAACTCTCGTAGCACTTTTATTAAAGGTATCTCTGTACTCTAACTTGTACTTAAGGTAATATTATTGTTATTTGTAGTGTTACGATTATGAGCAAATATTGGGTTGTCTGATTTGTCCTTGTCTGTTTCCGACACAATTTATAGTATGTTATCTTGTGAGAGTGCCCTCCAGTTGACTCTCAGTAAATTTTATGCCGATATTAGCACTAATAAGTATATTGTTTGTGTTTTTCTCGACTTGAAGCGAGCTTTTGAGACAATTGACAGGTCGATATTGCTCAGAAAATTATTTCAATATGGTTTTCAGGGAAAGGTGCACGAGTGGTTGGCTAATTATTTAGGTAGTAGAAAACAGAGAGTCAGGATTGGGGATATAGTTTCGGAAGAGGCGGTGAGTGAATGTGGGGTACCTCAGGGGAATGTGATAGGGCCTCTGTTGTTTCCATTATATATTAATGATATTGATTTGTTTGTTGGTTGTGATTTTGTAAATTTATTTGCAGATAATATATTACTTGTTGAAAGTGATTGTAATTTAGATGTAGCAACAGCAAAAATGAATAAAACTCTTGCAACGGTAGAGCAGTATCTAGCTTCAAATAGATTAAAGCTGAATGTATCAAAGACTAAGGGTATGATTGTGACTACTAAATACAAATATAAATTTTTAGATTTAGATAAAATAGATTTGCATATTTGCAATTGTAGAATTGATATTGTAAGGATATATAAATAACTAGGTCTCACAATTGACTGCTTCTTATCGTTTGATGAGCACTTTAACTACATGCAAAAGAAAATATCTAAAAAGTTGTTCTTTTTATCAAGAGTGGGTAAATTCCTCTCTATGGAAACGACCATTAGAGTATATAAAACTATTATACAACCTCTTTTTGAATACTGTGCGTCGATAGTGTTCCAGTTCAACCTTAACAATATGTCTTGCTTGCAAAAACTTCAAAATCGTGCAATGAGAATTATTCTAAAGTGTACCAGGCTCACGCCGATTAGGACTATGTTGATTGCTCTACAGTGGTTGAATATTGCGGATAGGGTGCTGTATCTTACGATGGTCTTTATATATAAAATAATAAATAATCTCATGCCACCTTACCTAACAAAAATGATAGTTAGGGCACATGATGTTCATCAGTATGAAACTCGACATGCTGGTGATATTTTTGTGAATAGAACTTACGCAACTGCCTCTAAATCTCTATTTTTTAAAGGTTTTATAAAATACAACTCATTGCCACTTCATGTTAGATCTGCTAAATCTCTTAGATGCTTCAAATCACAGTTGCTGGTTTATATTACGGGCACTGGGTAGCGTGCGAATATTGTTTAATTTGTTTTGGGTTGTTTGTTTTGTGTATTCATGTTGAACATTAAATAAATTAATAAATGTTATTTTCTAATGTATCAAATACTAGCCTTGTGCTAATTAATAAAGTGTATTATTATTATAAATTTAGTAACATTTACAGTAGCATCCGTCAGACGGCTTCTTAAAGCGTTACCTAAATAAAATATTTGTTACAATACCTACAAGCCTTTCTTTGGTATTATAACTTATAAACGCTTAGTATCCTGTGTGGTAGAGATAAGCCAATTTTTTTAGCAGTTACTTGATTTTCTATGATTTTATATATTTCTACTGTCTTATTCTTAGTTTTTTTTTCACCTATTTGTTAAAATATTCACCGTGTCTTTTATGAATGTGCTAATATAGCGTTCATAAGCAGAAAGAAAGTTGATTAATAACTGTTAATAATAAATTGAAAATAAAAAATGAAATGTCTCTACTTAAAATCTCTAGATTTTCGCTCCAGTAACGCAGACCACCGCGTTACCAAGCCGTCCGTTGAAGCCAGCAGGACCAAGTTTTTATTTACCGAAGTAATAAAACCGGCTAAGTCCAGCTTTGCAGATGCACTGGAAAATATCCAAAACTGGAGCACCGCATTAGTTTGACAAACTCCCGGGCACGACATGCCAGATCTTAGCGTCGAAAAAAAACCGTACAATGAACTTGTCTACGTTAACAAAAACGGGGCCATTTCCGCTCCGGTGTTCCCCAACGGAGGCATCCCGGAAGGAAAAAGAACGACGGCTGGGCTCTTACAGCATTTAAATTATCTCCCTGCAAGCGCATTCCGGATACTTCGCAGCGCTATCGAGACTTTCATATTTCAGCTGTGTCTTTCAAATGCAACACGAACAAAAAGGTCGCATCAGGCACGGAACAACGAACGCTGCGAGCATTTAATTAATTCGAGTGCACTTAGAACAAAAACCAACACTATGCCCTAAACAATACGCCGTCATTTCTGGCCTTACTGCCTGAAATCGATCCCGGATGGAGTAGTTCAGTTCAACTTGAATAACGTTATTACGAAATCTTGGCGAACGCTTCCCTGCAATTAACGTCAGAACTGTAATGAATATTCTTCCACTTGAGGGCTAAAATCACTTGTAACTACAGTTATTACAATAGGCCGCCATGGGCAAATAGATAACTTGAGGTATGTCATATCGACATTGTAATATATTGAAGATGGCAGACGTTCTATTCTAACTTTAATGATTTACTTCCCATTTCGACTTTGTCGTCACTTTCAAAAATCATAAGAAAGCTATTAGTTTCACAACTAGTCCAATACTTTGACAATAACTTAATATTGCCTGCTGTACAGTCTGGTTTCCACAAAGCAGGTAGTACAAACACAGCTCTGTTAAAACTGGTTAACAAAATCTCTAGTTATCCTACCACCTTGGTTCTATCCGATTAGAGCAAAGCTTTAGATTTGGTAAATTTTCAATTGCGTCTTGCAAAATTTTCTTATGTTTGACTTGTTTCTCAAAAATGGTTCTATAACTATATGCATACTCGCAAACGAATAAGATTAACTAACCAAATATATGCTCAGAATTGTTGACAAGTACGCGATGGGTTCCTCAGGACAGTATGTCTTTGTTTTACCACACTGAAAAAAGTTGATTGTCAACAACAACGAATTTCCGTTTGTTACGGACAAATTTGTTGTAGTAAAGAACTATTTGTTGTAAATACCATACATTTGCTTCCTTGTTGTTTCGATTTACTAAAATCATATTGTTGCCTGTACCAAGATAAATTTTGTTACCGCAAATAATATATATGATAAAGCCAATAAATTAAATGAGTTACATACACAAAAAATTGTTGTCATTTTCTAGCCAATCACAACCATTTAAATCACGCCATTACCATATAAAGTCATAACCGAAAATGCGGCTAAAGCCATTCATTGTTGCCAGGTTGGGCGATTCATCCCCAAAGAGAAAGAATTCGTATTTGGCAACTTTGAACTTCAAAGACAAAAACAATATCTCTAGATTTGGTTTATTAAACGTTGTAACAATATAATGTATGTGTTCATGCAGAACTCGGTCTAAGTTGAATTTATTTTATTGAATTTTTGTTCGTTATGTTAATCTGATTGTATGCTACGACCATCAATGACAGTTTTAGCGTGGACGACATGTCGACATCGGCAACCCGATTTGCGCAAAGTGGCACACCTTGCCATGAGTACGGACGCGTGCAGTGTAGAGGTGTTACGGAATAGCTTTTGTATGTACCTAGTATGACCTGTTCCAGTTCCACTTACGTACCTATTCCAAATACCTATTCCGGTTCCAAGCTGTTCTCTTGTTTATGTCGATCGCGTGCGTCGCACCGAAAACAGGTGCGCGCAACTGGCAGTTCCTGTTCGTACCTATTCCAGTGTAATAGGTCTAGTTCCAACGCAATAGAGGTGTTTATTAACCATTCCAAAGAAAGACAAACACAACTTTATTATTATTTATGCAGGGTAATTCACTTAGCACGAATTGGTCTGTTATGTTATAAGGGTATGAAATAAAGTTGACGAAAATTGGTCAAATGAAGGTTACCTACCTATGTAGAATTATGTGTTTAACGAATTAAAAATATTTACAAAGATAGCGGACTTCCGGTTACACCAGAAGTTGGCACCAACTTCTTTATTTTAAGTAGAACACCCTGTATAATATTGCATTTTTGCATTTGCCATAAAAGGTAAATATTAGTTTATTAATATTACTTTAGGATTCAGTTACACCGTTGGCGTATTTTTCTTCTTTTATTTTGCAAATATTGCCGTTTACAGTGCATTACGTCATTTTAAATATCTTCGAAACCAAAATAGCTAGAAGGAAAGGTTTTTCACGATTCATTTCCGGAAATAATAGGCAATCATTTAATCATTTTATAAAATGTATAAATCCAAGCTTTTGCTAATTCAAACAAGTTGCCTTGTGTTTATACCGCAGTTAGATGCAGATCAAAAAACTGTTTCTAATTATATCAGGTTGTCGATATCTGTTATTGATAGTTTCTGAGATATTTATAATATTCGGAATCTATGCATGACACGACACGCCATCTCTGTGCTACTATGATTATTTCATTATAGTTTGCACTGTCTCACATAGTAGCAGAGGAGATGTCATGTCGCCGCTGGCCGATAGATAACGCATGTGCAAGTGCGATACGAGTCTCCAGAGCAAACTTTTGTCATTATATGGCCGCAACTTCACAGTTTTCTGTGTTTTATTTATTGGAGATCGCGCAGATATTGTAAAAAACGTGCCGTTATGAATAAACGAACAAGTGTTGTGTGGAATTTTTTTTCAATTTCTGACGAAAAAAACCAATTAGCTAGATGCAATATGTGCAAAGTGACAATGTGCTACAAATCTACTGTATCGAACTTAAAAAAACATATGACTCGCAAACATCCTACGGTGCAATTGTTCCAAGAAAATATAAAGAAAGGGGATGAAGAAGAAGTACAAAACAACGACCAACCATCCCAAATGAACTGTGGCAGTGCCAGCACCAGCAATGTGTCAAAAGCGTCAAACAAGATCGAAAACCGGCAGGTATAACATTTCATTCAAAACATTTTGAACATAATAAAAATTTATATTTCTCTGAAGGAGTCTACATCTGGTTGCAAAAGCAATTTGGTACAGCACAAACAGCAAACAAGAATTTCTACATTTATACCAAAGAAAATAGGTACAGCCTCCAAAGAAAAAATTGATAAGGCACTATTGCAGCTGTTTTACAAAGATTTTCAGCCATTTAGAGTGGTTGAAGATGAAGGCTTTCGCCACTTTACGAAAGCGCTAAATTCCTCATACGATTTACCTAGTAGGCAAGTCATTTCAAAAACTTGCATCCCAAGCCTGTACGAACAATGCCTTTTATACTGCAAAGAAAAACTGAAAACTGTTGACGCTGTATCCTTGACGACAGACTGCTGGACTTCTGGAAATAACGACAGTTTTATGGGGATTACTGTTCACTATATTGATGATGAATTTAGAATGTGTTCCATGCTACTGAAATGTGCAGTATTTAACGAATCCCATACCAGTGCAAATTTAGCTGAAGAACTGAAAAGCGTGACGCAAGAATGGGGTGTACAGCGTAAAGTCATATTAGCTGTATCAGACAATGCGGCAAACATTACAAACGCCATAAAAAATATTGTCGGGTGGAAGTTTTTTGGGTGTTACGCCCATACGCTAAATTTAATAGTGCGCGATGCCCTTTCGTTGCCGGTAGTTGTTGGTGTTCTAGAAAAAGTCAAAACAATAGTGTGCCACTTTAAACGCAGTTCAAAAGCTACATCAAAATTAATTCAGTTTCAATCAAACAGTGGAGTCAAAACACCTAAAAAGTTGTTGCAGGACGTAGCAACGAGGTGGAACTCCACTTTCTATATGTTAGAAAGGTTTGTGGATTTGGAAGAGGCAATTCGCAGTACTACTGCTGTACTGGACACTGCGTTACCCCAACTTAATATTCAGGAATGGCGGTTACTAAAAGAACTAAAAACTATGTTGGAACCTTTCGAAGATGTCACAAAAGTTATGAGCGGGCAGCACTATTTGGTATCTTCTATGGTGATAGTGGTAACAGGAGGCCTGTTTGACGTTTGTGACGTACTTTTACAAGAAGGTATGGCACCTTCTGCAAAGGAAATAATCAGAAGTTTAGAAAATGGCCTGCGAACCAGGTTTGCAAACATCGAACGAAGCGGCACCATGGTTCTTGCTACGTTTTTAGATCCGCGTTTTAAAACTTTAGGTTTTAAAAATAACGATGCTGTCGAAAAAGCAAAAAAAAACTGTATTTCGGAGCTGGCCGATATAATAGCGGCAAAYYAACCGTCACTTGGGCAACCAGAGGAAGTTTTTAACGCCYAATCAGAAGTTGACAATACACCACCAACAAAAAAATCGAAACTATCAATATMGTCAAAAATTGACAAATTAACTATGCAGGAGAATGCGAAAACAACTGTCAAAAGTTCTTCTGCCCGAGCTATTATAGAAGTACAGAGATATTTGGAAGAAGATATTGTAGAAAGGCACAAAGACGCATTACAGTGGTGGAAAGAACACCAATATCTCTATCCTAATTTAAGCATACTGGWCAAAAAAAAATTTTGCGCCGTTGCAACGTCAGTTCCGTSTGAGTCTCTATTTTCCAAAGCGGGCGAAATTTTGAACAATAGACGACGAAGTCTTACTGCAAGTTGTGTACAAAAACTGTTATTTTTAAATTATAATGCCAGATTTTCCAAGTAACGTTTATAGTGTTTAGTTTCTCTATTATTTGTATATTAATAATAAGTGTTCCTTTTGTATATTTCTTTTACATATATTTGAATAAATACAATTATTTTTGCACCAATATTACTTTGAATAATTATCATTGAAAGTTACACATTTAATAGCTGCTTAAAAATGGAGGTAAAAAATATTTAACTTTGCATTAAAGATGTTTTGTTGTTTTGTATATTATTTTGAACTACAAAAAATTACTAAATCATGTTCAAATCACACTTTTGTTTATAATTTTGTTATGAACAAACATTTTAAATTGTCAACAGTACATGACAAAAAGTCAATATCAATTAAAGTTTTTTCCTATTTGTAACAAATATTGATTAGAAGCCAAAGCATTTAATGTATCATTGTGTTATCAAAATAGAGAGGTTGTACAAGAAATATTGTATTAGTGTTAAGAATGATTTCATTTTTTTGATTCACATTTCATTTGACATTTTCACTCACAAAATATAACATCACTCATATGCTTAATTTAGCCACTTTTTTGTTTTTGTATTTGCAAATAATATAACAAAATACCTACTAATTTACGGTTTCAAATATCACATAAGTAAGCGTAACGTTACTGGAAATTAGAATAACTATTTTGCTTAATGCGTGCATTTCTACTCTTAAACTCAAATCCCGAAACGCCCGAAACTGTTTAACTGTTGATTATCGAACCGGTATATGTTCAATAACAACAAATATACCGGATCGATGAGAATATATAAACGAAACTGGCATGTCCAGCTCGTACCTGTTTCAGTGAAAAAGGTCCAGTTCCAACGCAACAGTAATAGTTCCAGTTACGCACTTATTCCAATCGAAAACGCTCGATGCGAGACTGTGGACTCGTAATAGGTACATCAGCTCGTCCGGAACAGGTACGCGGAACTGCTAGCTCGTACCTATTCCACTGTAACAGGTCCAGTTCCAACGTAACACCTCTAGTGCAGTGCAGCTTCATGCTGCATGTTAGTAGAATTGGATTTATCAATATTCAAGAAGTGTGTTTTAACTGGGTGCATCAGTCGCGGAGGTCTTGGAAACGTGGGGTTTCCAGAATCCCGTTCTAATTAGAGGTTTTCAATGTAAGTACCATTAATTCTTTATGTTATTTCTTATGTGTTTTAGGGTAGTTTCAAATTGAAGCGTTTTTAATTACTTGTATGCCCTATAGTAGAGCTACAGTAATCCGGATCTAGACTGGACTCATCCGTGTTAGTAAAAAATCCAGATTGTTGGTACCCTTTGTTACTTTGTATTATTTCTTACATCCCAGCAAGTTAATGCTTCCTACTTTGTACTGTTTTCAGGACGCCATTTTGCTTATTTTTCCAGTCCATGTTCATACAACGCTACATTTACTGATATCCACGACGGCCAATGGACACGTAACTTTTAAGTTTTATGTTAATAGAAATGTTTATTTTTATATTTTCAGCAATACATTCTTACAGTTAATAAATGTTTCACGAATGAAGTCTTGTTTTATTATATTGTACCGTGTTTGCAATGAAATTAACATATGTGCGGCAGTTCACAAATTAAATGTGAACAAAGAGTGGTGAGTACGTATTCATTTATAAATAAACCAGATTGAAAATTAATAAATGCAGCTTATTGTACCAACATGTTGTGCATTTGCCTCCATAAATATTAGGTATCTGTACATGTAAGTAATAGTGAATGTTGGAAGAACTAATAGTTCAGCAATCGCTTTAAATATGTATGACTTGCCCGTACAATAAAATAATTAGTTATTGTAACTACTACAAACACATTGTGATTAATAAATTATAAGTTATTTTAACAAATATCGTTTTTGTTGGTACTAATAGCAAATTACTTCAAATAACAAACATTTTGCGCAACTAAAATAATTCGTTGTCTTTACAAAGTTTTTAGTTGAGGCTATAGCTACAAATAGAATTTGTTGACAATACTAAATTTAAAGTAAACCGAACAAATCCTTTCTTTCAGTGCAATATTTATATAAGGTTATTATATCTATACATATGCTTTGTGTGTAAAAACATTTTCTGCAAAGGATCTAGGATTAATTGATGATGACAAATTATGTTTAAATGAGCATGTAAAATTAATCTGCAAGACAGTGTTTGTTATGCTTAAAAGTCTCTACTATTTAAAAACTCTGTTATCAAAGGACATTTAACACTACTCAAGTCCCTAATATATCGGTAATATATCCTCACATTGACTATTGCTGTAAGCCCCAGAAGACGCCAAGTAGCAATATTAATTGCAATACTTGATGTAACCGTCAACGTGAATGTGTGACTTCGCAGCTCCTCTATAACTGGAATCAGGTCTGTATTTCCCCGAAGTGCAAAAATCATTTGAAGATAGCAATCTACAAATTTTTAGAAAATAAATATTTGCTTCAACGACTAGTGGAAAATCGATTTTATTTGCATAATTGAGACTTAGTGGATGCAGTTTAAAGAATTCTCATACTATTTGTGTTTGATTGATTTATATAATATTAATGTGTCCCAAGACTTGTTAAATGAGACTAGAGTGTCTAAAACTGTACTTCAAAAACTTGATACTAAAAAGCTTCATGACAAACTGAGGAATTATTATCTAATGTCGAAGTGGGAGCACCATCCTATCAGTATCGTGTATACTGCCATAAACGTTCTCTGACAGTAAATTTGTCTAAATTTTTTAATAATTCGTCCATATCATTACTTCACAACCAAAAATCTATTACTTCCACTGAAAAGTTGCAAAATCCCTTTACCTATTGAAAATATTCCATGACATCAGATAATTATGACACTATTTGGGAGCTTCTCCAAAACTGATATGAAAATGAAGGTTTACTCGAACGGGTTCGTGCTAAAGCCATTTTAAACATCTCTATCATGTATAAAGGAAACCAGTCTGAGCAAACGAATATTCAAGACACCTTAAAATAAGAACACGAGTGCTTTGTCGGAGTTAGATTGACCCGTTCAACACTGCAATACTGTAATAATAACCCACAACATTTATGATCGCTTTCAATGTTGAGTTAAATGTATACATTAAAAAAAAATGACGTACACAATATTAACGTCGGTATATCCAACAACTTTCTGGTTTTATTTAAAATTGAAGCAACAAACTTTAGAAACATGACATCAGGATGAATACAGTCATTACAATGGTTAAAAAAACGTTAAATTTATCACAAAATTTACCAAATTACAATTGGCTTTGTCACCGTGTAACTAAAAGCACCGAATATCTTAGAGTCTCCATTGCCAACCTGCGAAACCTGAAAACCTAGAGAATAGACAAGACTAGTTTTGCTATCATAAATTCTTAAATTAAAAACGTGATAAATTTGGTTGAAATTCTGTCTATCCAATTTAAAGTTAACTGTTTTATTCAATTTAATGTGTATAATTTCAGTAGTCTTCCTTTTAAATGAATTTGCTTTTTTGCTCAGATTCCTGAATTGGTCAAAATTAAAAACATATTATCCCTGCTCAAAATGATGGGTCGCCAATGCTGTTTCTCCTTTTTCTCTATTTATATCTTCGTAATATTGCAATCATACGGGTGTTGGTCTGTTAGTTATATATCGTTTTGTTTGTCCTATGTAGCATTTTTCAAATTTATCACAATAAATAAATATTCTGCCTTGTATATGACAATAGATTTTTATATTTTATTGCGTCCTTCGGGTTGGTGTAAAGTAACTTACTGGTTTGAAGGCTTCCTTGGTTGTTGTCGATGACATGTTGTTTTCCGGGCTGGTTCAGTTTCAGAGCTACTTCTGAGGAAGACACCGACATGAGTGTCGAAACGTCAAGGTCTAATAACCAACTTGGGAACCAGCCCGGAAAACAACATGTCAAGTAACTTACTGGTGTTATTCTGGCTGTAAAAGACTAGTTTGTCATTTCTGTTTTTTAATAAAAATCTTGCTTGCCAGCTTTGTCGATTAAAGGGAATTTACAATACAATGAGCTAGTATTTTCTGTTTTATTTTTATTTAAATTCTTACTAGCATTCTCATTCAAATTATATTTAGGTGTATAAGCATTTCCCAATCAAATATGCTGGATAATTATTTGCTTTTAAAACGGTTTTAATTTTAGCTTCTCATTCTATGAGAGAAGTTTTTTTTACTCAATTTAAGTACACTAAAAATTAAACTGTCGGTAACATTTAATTTCATTTTAGTGTTGTGTCTGAAAAAATAACTTCACAATCTAGCTCAACTACTAGGTTTGTAATACCAGTCCGTTGTTATAAGTCCAACTTCACGTCTATGTAGCAATAGAGTAGTTAAACTAGATTGTTATAAAATGAGAATAAATGTTTTGGAAAGGTCCAAGAGCAACAATAAACTGCACATATAGCTTTCCCTGATATCGATGGAGGTTTTGATTTAATTAACAACTGTAGAAAGTCGCGATACGCTAGTCTTTCAATGTTAGGACTACATGCAATAATAAATGGTTGCTGTCATTTTATTATTAATTTAAAATCGACAAAATTAGTATAATGAAAAAAATGTGAAAGTCAAACTATTTATAACAGACTAAGGAAAACCCACAAAAGTTGGGAAGTTGAAACTCCATTGATGACAAGAATAATTCATAAAAACGAACCTATACCGAATTGAATTCTAGCAGAAAAACCCTATCAATACGGCAACAGAATTATGTCCATAATTCCAGTATTCCATAATAACTCAACTCCACTGAGGGGCATTACACCCCCAATAATACGACGCCGTCCCTCTTCCTCATCGATCCCAGACACCGCTCATTTTATTCATAGCCAAACAAGATTATCGAATTAATCTCTTCCGTTTCCCGAATGAACATAACAGGTGTTGCCTCCTTCAGGTATAACGGTGTGTCTGGCAATAAATTACTGCAGGACAGACAGAGATTAATACCTTGAGCCATTTAGCGCACTATTTCGGACACAATGCCGAGTGATGCCTTGTATAAGCACATTAGCGGTTTGGCGGGCATTCGTATGTAAATCGGGTAACGTATGACACTGCGGGGACTGTATGTCGTACTTAAATCAAGATCAGAAGCGGGATCCACAAACGCCATAGCGGGGAAACCACATGCCAGGTGTGAAACCGTGAAATGTGAGGGTTCTTCATCGTTTGCGCTTAAATATTAGAAATTCCTTTCAAATCATCAGTTTTTGATCTCCCTATTACATCCAATGTCTTAAGTGTAAAATCTTACCATTAATTGAACATGTTTATATTAACATAGTATTTTATACTCGTTGCTATCGCTCAGTGTTGTAAGAAGAGTTACAAGGTTCTTAAATACGTTACAACAACAAACAGTACCATAAAAGATAACTATTGGAATAAAATTAACAATGCAAACCATATAGCAACGACATATGTCGGATACTTGACAGGCTTTAGATTTAATAGACTAAACAACTAGAGGAACCAAAATTTCGACTTGAAGAGACCGCATTGATCTACAAAAATCTTAAAAAATCACTTTGACTTTGAATGTACATAGTTTGACAAATTTTAATCCCAAGTAAGCACCAGATTATAGCGAATTTGAATTGTTTTGTATCATTACTACAGTCTCGGCAGCAATAGTAAATCTACTAGAGGAAAGTTTTTAGGAGTTTCTATTATATGATTTATAAAGGATACTGTGTCTGACTTTTTCATGAAGTTACTACATTCTTTGGACAGGCATACCTACATATTTAACAAAAGGAAAAAATATTTTTTATTCATTAAATCTAACCAATAAACGACAGAGAAAGTAGTGGATCACATACCAAAAAGGCCTAGAGTATTAAACGAAGGCAAGTTAAGAATAGGAAGACCGAGCTCTACATGGAAAGAAAGAATAATTTGAAAGTCAGTGACAAACGACATAACAATGGTTAAAAAACGTATAATTGACAGATCATTTGTTAAGCACCAGAAGGAAATGAATCTGACCTGGACCACAAATACAAAAAGTAGGTGACAGAAGGCATCCCCACGGAGAATGTATATGTTGCACTCTTTTCGGTCCAGTCTTCAAGTTCCCTTAACATGCTCTATGCAGACGCTCTTAGCAATTGAGCATGGGGCGTAGACATAGCCGGCCCATTGTATATTCGAAAATGATGATCGATCCATCYATAACTTCAATGAAAACAATAGAGGTTTGGGGCTATAAAAAAACGCCAATAAAAGAAGATTTTTTTAGTAGGTACTATTTTGTTCATCAAATGCTTTGCACATGCACTGGCTTCTCAGTAATACGTGACTAATGCATAAGTAGTACGAGTGTCGCATTCCAAATAATCCTTCGATTCAATGATGAACTACAGCTACTTAAAAATGCGAACAGATGCGTTAAAAACAAAAATTTTATTTGTAAAACGTGCTGGATCCTTTTAGATCTTTAGCAGATCTTTAGTAGTCCACGACTGACACTTTTATTCTCTTCCATAAGGACTGAAATAAGTAACCTTGAGGCATTGGTAATTATAGTGGTCATACATTTAAGAAGCTGTAGTTGCTATTGAGAAACAAAGTAATAACACATACATCTTATGGAAAGATTGGATGGTACGAGACCAGTGTATGTGGGACTGCACCAATAAACAGAAACAGACTAGATGACTAACGTACCTTCAACTATGGTCTTGAAGAAAAATAGAAAAGGCTACATAGAGAACGGAAGCTGATGGTTCTTAAGGAATACTTGATTTTATAAATGAAGCTGAATCTTCGGCATGGTATCCCTGAAGTGGCTTACACTTTTCAATAGACGTGTAAAATGGATAGGTGGAAATAATATGCCTTATTATTTACTTTAAAAGGTGAATCATAAATAGGGGTATACTAGTAAACATAGTAGACATACCTGTCAATAATAGAGAGGGCAACAGCGGCATCCAGTTAGTAACTTACCTGAAACAGAACAGGGTATTAGCACTTACAATAAAATAGTTTGGTTTTATTTTTTTGTTCATCGGAGAAGCGATTGTTGAGAACAAAATCGTGAAAGAGTAGGATAAATGACATATTATATACGGTGATCGGAAGTAATTCAATTACAAGTAATGAGCAATTGTAATGCATTATTTTTTAAAATTATGAGTAATTGTACTGAATTACTTTTATGACGTAATTGTGACGAAATTTCAATTATAATTACTTTTTCGTATTATTATTTCTATTACAATTACTGCCACAGGAACGTCAGTTACACTGAGATTGGTATCCTATTTGCTCCTTCGACATCTTTCTATGGAAATATACAACAAAGCACTAGGTTTATTGGAATCTACATGTCACAGGTCAGGCAGAAATTATAAACAAGGCTTTTACAGATATACGTATGTATACGGAAATTTGTACCAAAATCTAAAAGGCAAACAAACATTCAAGAAATAAATGTACCGGGTTTCTATAAATGATTCAAGCATCCAGGGCGCTTATGGAAATTATCGATTAAATCAATTTGCTGCCTCTCAGGGAAGTGACGTATACTTGTCATCTGTCGACTTCTGAATTATTTGATACATTTTAATATAAGAAAACGCCTAAGAGTGTGTATTTTCAAAATATTCTGTAGTATTTTGTGGGATAATTAACTTCAAGGTTGCAGAGAGCTCACATTTCGGACATTGATCTGCTACCTTCAGTGCTATCGCCGTGCATATTGTAGCTTGGCAGCAGTTACAAAAGGGCGGCACAAATAATTCAGAAATCAACGCCACCCGCGTTGCATGAATCAMTTATAGAAGCKCTGTATATTCAATCCTGTTTATTTGCGTGGCAATGACGACACGAGCACACGTTTCAGGCGACAACTGAGAGAGATAAGCTTTATTCAGATTCCGTTTAGAGATACACGGATGTTCGGGTATTAATCATTTCCATCACATTTCAACGATGCGGATCTGGAGCAAAAAACCTGCCGCTAAAGACCCGCTTAACGAACGAACCTGCAGAATCGTCAAACCGAATATTTACTGCCGCAATTTGCCCGCTGTAAACCGTAAGCTTTACGTTCTAATTATGAATCCCACACTCCGTTAATGCAAACATTTATTTCCATTCCATTTATTATTACAGGCGAGAGCCTACTGGAGCTGTAAGTTGGGAATTTCAGAGCCTCTAATAAGATTTGGGAGAATTCCAGCAGCTAATGTGGATGGGAAACGTCGCGCTTGTGAAAAGCTATTCGTACTGCGACCGCAGGTATTTTAGAACACTATTGTTTCCTTATGCTTCCGAGTACGTGACTGGGCCCTGTAAATGTTCAGAAATTCATTGAGTGAATATAGAACGTTAATTACTTGGAACTAGATTGATTGGAGAGCGAAGGAAGGTTATGAATAACGAAGGAGACTATAGTAGCTAAGCAAAGTGCGATTCAGTTTCTGGCATTTCTACTGCACAGCAATATGACCGCAAATTTAATATKTAAAATATTTCCAGGTGTGTCTTTAAGATATAAGTACCATTCCTGTAGTATGAGGGCATGWCTACATTAGCTACAGTAACATAGTTCAATTCAACTACTTACTAAAGAACAAACATGTTTTGATGTCAGTTCTTACTGAATATCCACGCATGTTGTACATTGGTTGGCTTGGTTTGAAACTAGTGGATGATATGTAGGAGTGTTACTTATAGATTTAGAGATTATATGTAGCACTGTGGTGAATAAATATTGTTGCATATAGTATAATGGCTTGGTGTTAAAATAATGCATGACGTATCTAAGCGTTACTGGTATTTTTATAGATGCTGCTTAGCTCTGTGGTGCGATGTATACAAATAAACAAATTGCAAGTGAAATTACATCCAAAATAAACCCATGTGCGAAAATAATTAATACGAAACCTATTAGGGGAGGAATGCTGATAAACTGCCAAAATGAATCTGTTCTTAATAAACTGAAATCCAGCTTAGCCCAGGAGGTCAGTTCTACATACCACATTGCTGAGCCTATTAAGCGCAATCCTAGGATAATTGTGCATGGAGTAGACAAGGATATAGTCGTACGCCCGGAAATTCTGATTTCGGAAATTATTAGTAAAACAAATTAAACTGCGATTTTACCGATTTTAAATTTGTTACGGCATTAAAATATAAAAATGTTCTTAACTTGGTTTTTGATTTAAGTCCTGCTCTATTCAACCTTGTAATTAGCAAAGGCTCATTGTACATTGGATGGGAATGTTGTTATACTAAAGAGCATATTAACCTAGTGCAATGTTACCGGTGTTCTTGTTATGGCCACTATCAAAAAGATTGTAAAAGCAAAAAGCTTATTTGTCCTAGATGCAATAAAGATCACACTTTTAAAGACTGTAAATCCGACACATTTTCTTGTTGTAATTGTATTAATTATAACCAAAACGTAAATGTAATTTTTCTACTGCTCATTTTTCAAATGATGCTACTTGTAATGTTCGGCAAATTGTATTAAGTCAGTACAAATCAAGAATTAATTATGGTCAAGTTAACAAATAATTATATTAAGATAGGCCACTTGAATGTGCGATCTCTGTCCACAGGTTTTGATAACTTTAAGCAAGTTGTTCTTGCGCAGAAATATGACATAATGTGTTTGAGCGAAACTTGGTTGTCTGCCGATGTGTTTTCTGACATGTTTGCAATACCGAATTATAACCTAGTTCGCAATGATAAGGATGAGGGGGTGGAGTTGCTATTTACGTGAGAAGTGATTTCACTACTAAAAGGATAGATGTATTAGTTACTGCAGCAGGCTTAGAAACCTTTTTTTTTGGAAGTAAGGCTTGACCATTTTTTAATACTGATTTATGTTTTTTACGCTGTTCCACGCTTTAATATGAATCTACCAACTGATTATCTTGGTAAAGTAATTTCGGCTATACTTCCTCATTATGACCACATATTATTTTTAGGCGATTTTAATGCTGATCATCTTCGTAGTAATCCGTTGCTTCGAAGCATGTCGTCTTACGGTTTTGAGCAATTGATTTCTGAGCCTACCCGCGTGACAACCTCTTCCATGACACTTTTGGACCCCATATTCTATAATAAGCATGAACACGTAACGTCCGCAGAGGTATATAATGCTGATTTAATTTCGGATCATTCGTTGGTTTTTTGCACACTAAAACACGAAATCACAAGGTTGCCACCTAGAACTATCACTTACAGGAATTACAAGCAATTTGAGTATAATAATTTTTTGCGAGATCTTGATTGTATTGACTGGGATTCCATTTACTACATCCGTGATATTGAGAGCAAATTGGATTTTTTGACAAGAAATATTATAAAACCCTTTGATCTCCATGCTCCCTTCGTTTCTTCGCGTATCACAAAACCGTATGCCCCATGGTTGACTTATAGCTCTGAAACTGTTTCAGAGCTACTTCTGAGGAAGACACCGACATGAGTGTCGAAACGTCAAGGTCTAATAACCAACGTGGGAATCAGCCCGGAAAACAACATGTCAACACTTCTTTTTCTTCCAAACACCAATAAAATGTGCTCGATTGAACCATTTCTATTATTAATACCAACTAAACAGGAAACATTAAAACAGAGCCTTTATCAAGGTTGTAGGAAATTATACTGCAACGACATGCCAAAAGCCGCCGCTGCCCATAATGCAACAAAACTGGTCAAGTTCCATGAATGGCTGTCACATAAAGTTCACCGCAAACATAAGTTCCGGGCCAAAATAGGCGCACTTTAATTACGCTATACTTAAGCTTTATGCGGCGTCGGCCACAATGGATCCCATAAGGGTTGCGTAGGCGTGTCCGCGTTCAAACAAAAGCCCTTGTATTGACGTTTGTTCAGTTTCACGACCACATAATTAATTTAAAAACGGATCGTGCCATAAATCCATTCAGGCATAATTCGAAATAACAATAAAGCCGACCGCTTCCGATGCTTTACGATAAATCGATGGCGCGGTTGATACAGCTGTATGGCACTCGAAAAAACATGGCAAAAAGCTGTAAAAGCCACGGTGGCTCGTTTCCAGGACGAATCGGGTTTAGGAATTAATAGCGCGTAGTGCTATCCAGTAGGCCGCGAATAATTTAATACCCATCAGAGGGATGACGGAAAAGGCCACCACCTGCAGGCGATTGGAGCTTTTTGCGTAGTCAATAAAAGTGCGCTTCAAAGGCTATTGGATGGGTAACAAACTGAAATGGCACTGCTAGTTGTAAATTCAGCTAGAAGTCGAATACAGGGTTTGAAAATATGAAAAATGATGGCCCCAATGATTTGCCAATTATGTGGAAAAATAAAGAAACAAACAAAACGCTAAACATCATTTTCTACTCTGTTTTTTTAAACAGATGACTGTTTTTCCACATCCCTTTGGGCGGCCTCTTATTTTAACAACTAGTAGTCTTTATTCATAGTCTCCGCAACTCTTTGTTCAAGGCCTAAATCTTTGTCTTCATTAAACTCCTCCTTTTWGCTTAGAACCACACTACTAGTACTATTACTACTGAAATTAGTCAAATTGGTTTCAGTGTTCACCGCTGTAGCGTTCGTCACCTTTTCTATTCTAATAGTCATACTGTCCTCTAGGTTTTACGTCACTATGTCATTTTGAATATCAAGCTTTTCTCAAATGCCAACTTCGGCTACTGAGGTACTCCCATAAATTAATAATAATAATAACCCTTATTTTCCAAAAGCTTAGCATTCACTTACAAAATAATATTTGAAAAGAAACACACTGTAAGGAATTAACTTTAAGAAAGAAAATTCAAGGAATAACCTTACCGATCAAATTAACAAATTAGGTAGTATTAATGTCCTTGCAATTAATTAGAGATGCAACAGATTTTAAACTAAATACACATAAAATTAATTGGTGACTTAAAACGGAAACACTTGTACGACCGTTACTAGAATAGAAGATCTACCTTAGTTCAGAGTAATAGCGGAGTACAATATGCAACAAACTGCACTTATCTTTATTGTCCGGCAAATTATATAGAAATTTGAAAACACTACGAATGTTTTCTGAAGATTGAAGCTGAAATCTCTGTGATAAAGCGTTGTGGTAAAAGATGATAATGGTCGTCTGCTAAACATGAATTTGAGATGCTTTAGTTGAAGAGTCTACAACTTATCAATGTGATATCTATATAAGCAAAACCAAATGAATCACTTATGACCTAGATCGAATAAAGTACACATACAGTTTCTAGAATTATATGAATAAGCCATATGAATTGTAGGACGAGTTGGGAATGTTTGAGACATGCTTGCAAAAGACAAACTTATTTCGAATGTTTCACCAAGATCTCTGAACTCATCCATTATTATCAAAATAGAATCTCTGATATTTTAATTATGCTTCCCTATATTMCGTTTCTGAGAGGAACACAGCACAAAACATTTAGAAACGTCTATATTTAAGCAATTACAAGGACGCCATAGATCATTGAGATGAGAGGTATGCGATTTTCTATGCTCGAAAGTTAATAGGAATGAAGGACGTACCAGAGAGAAGAAGAAATTCAATCAACTTCATTAGACGATTTCGAAAAGTCCTTGTAAAAGCACATAGGTAACATCTATTTGATCAAGATCATTGAATATCTGCGAGACAAAGTGAAAGAAGTAGAAGCTTGTTACAGTGGACCTACCACGCACGAAACCATGTTACGACAAATGAATAAATAGGGCGATGACTGGACAAATACAAGCTTTCTTCTGGTAACCCGCAAAGACTGACATACACAAAGCATGATTATAGATATAAAAGATGAAAAAGTGGTGAAAACTGAAACGCAATCCTTCAAAAGAGAGCTAGGAGTACCATTAATTCCAACAGTAAATGCATCTTTAGAACGTTTTAGGGCATTACAGATTTCGTCCTCAGTAATACAGGTCAAGACAACAGACCTGGGGTAAAATTTCTATTAGTTGTCAATACTTGAATCTGTTTTAATAAACACTCTATTGATGGTTAGTGTAAGTTATTTTTTCACGAATCTTGGTTGAATTTAATTGAATAAACTACCAAATTTTATTTGAGTTATTGCAGATCGTGTCCACAACTCCTGACAAGTAATGATAATTCAACAATTGTTTATGATTCTAAACATAAGCAAGTGTTTCATTATTACCTATTATTATCATTTAATAACTTAAAATTCTTGTAAGAAACACTAATCGGTTCCTTTTTTAATTTTGGAGCTACATTCCCTGAATAGTTGCAAATAAAGTTGAGATTGAAATTATTCTACAGTTTAAACGTATAGTTTTACTATCAGAGGAGAATCAGGTTGTGTACTGACACCAAGATCGAAAAGTATTGTATCTTGGAATACTCATCTCAAATATTCTATACAGTGTATCATAAAATGCATCACGCCTTTATGAAGATATACAATGCTTTTAAAAGTTAAATGAAGCAAATTTTTGTTTCAAGTTTCTGAAACGATATTTTTGTAAACGAGGCAGTTATATCCAGAGCTGGTCACAGTTCAAATACACTGGATCCCATTTTTTGAAACTGCATCTGAACGGTTTTTTAAACACGCCCGGGAAGAGTTCAAATATACGTAAATTATCATTTAGCCGTAGAAACGTACTATATAAAAAACTCAGTTTACTTGGTTATTGGAGTTAGTTCCAAATATTTATGCAAAGCAGCAACTACGCGCGTGCTAGTTGGAAACAGAAGCAATGTTTCGGGGAAAAAACATTTAAACTTCCCTCAGTAAACGCAGTTCTGAATTGTATCTCGGCGAATTTGACCCCATTTCTCCAACTTTTAAGACATCTCGCCTCATTTCCAAAAACTTTACGACCAGCTAAACCCGGTTGAAATTCTTAGTGTAGTTGCTAATCCGACCACTCATTTATCAATTTTACGCCAGAACTTTATGGGCCGTTAGGGGTGATAATTAATTTAAACCTGGAGAGTATCGCAAGTAGGCGGTCGTCGCCATAGGAATTGCGAGAGGATTCAAACTGGTGTCTGCGTAGGGCTTTAGGCAGTTTTACGAGTTACGAAAATCAGACACGTCGTAAGGTCAAGTTTATGTTTCGTGGGGAGGGAAACGAAGTGGGAAATATGACGGCTCCGCTCCGCTAATTCCGCAGTTGAATTGTGGCAACAATCATAAAAACGTTGGTTACAGTCTAGATATTTTAAAGGAGTAGTTGATTTTCTTCTATAACGCTGCGTTTAATTTTAACAAAAAGTAAGAAAATTGCATTCTTGAACTTTTTGACATAATGTCATCGAATTGCAAATAGGAGTTCAGTGTTAGCGGACGTACCGGGCGGACGATTAAAACAAGAAAAGCAGGTATAAAGCCGACAAAACAGGCCCTTAAATAATCAAACAGAGACGAGAACCTTTTCTCTATTAACCATTTCGCTGAATTTCTGTCCTAACCCAAAAAAAAACACAAGAATAACTGCGTGAAAGAGGGGGGTGTAAAATTACCCTTATTAGAAATATTATTAGAAATATAACATTTATTATAACAAGTCTCCCCTTTTTAGGCGTTTTCTTCAGATGCAATATATAATTGGCGCACCATCCTAGTATATATGATTCCAGGAGATGGGAACTTTCTTTTAATGCAGTTGCTCATCAAATACATGGTGAGAACGTCACACCAGAAGTGTATCACATACATACAAGAGAACTAAGAGCTACAACTATAAGTTATATGAGACAAAACCTCCAAAGATTCGAAAGCAGTTTAGAAGAAACTATAAATAAACTGCACCCAAAATATCAAGAAACGGGACAAAGATGAGGAATCTTTCTACTCCTAAACGACTCAGTAAGAGATGAATTTTGGGGAGAAGGAGAAATAATAGTCTGTACAGCAGATATAGTAGTGGTACAGTCTAGGGGGAAATCACCCACCCAAAATTGTACAAACTCATCCATTTTCTTAAACACATCGACATACATCCATGGTCAAACGTGTACAACCATCCACATCCATCCATATCCATATATATCCACCCACATCCATTACACGTCCTACAAAATTAAGACTTATTCAGGCTAATCCACAGTTATTTAAACAGAGAACCCCAAGAATTACTTTTTACACATCCTGAGTTTCATAGACTTTACAGACCCCTTCTTTACTACTTTTTGCACATGTAAAATAATAATAGATCATAGACAAAGGAAATACACAAACATTTTTTACAAAATATATGTCTAAGTATGCCAAAAAAGAAATCATAAACGTACATAACATGATAATATAATGTAAAGAAAAAGAATGTTTCAATAGTTCAAAAGAACTTTGTCTTCGAAGAATGTGTATGTAAAAAATTCTCTATTTCGGTTCTCAGAAGATTTATATTTTTTTATATTTTGCTTATCTGCCCTTTCCAGACAAAAAGGTTGCGAGCTTTGTGATATTACTGGAACATAAAAAATGAATTTTTTATTTATTTCTTTGCTGTAATTTTCCGAACTACACTTCTTCGATTTAAATTTCCAACCCAGATACCAGCGGTCATCAGACTAGGCTGTAATAGTTTTCAAGCATAATACTAGCACTTTATTTTTATCTTCATCCAATGACAAATTTTCGGTAGCTTTGTCTCCTACATAAGACAATTCCTTCTGAATCTTCACTTGTTTCCAAACTAGTCACAACAGCTTTACTAATCCTTCCAAGTTGTTTGAATGAATTAAGATTATTTCATTGTAGAAGTTTCTAGGTACAACGATCTGAGAATCATTTGGTTTTTTTTCAGGAATAATGCACACATATCTTTTTATGTCAACACTTTTGTCTTTAGGGAGAGTAAAAAAATCAATAAGTTCATAAAATTTGCCCAAACATTCCAGACCTTTGTTGTAACTGTTGCTGTTTTAAGTGAATATTGTCAATGTTTTCTTTTTCCTTTAATATATTTGAAAAAATGCACATACGCTCTCCATTAAAGTACTATTTTTATTTGGCGCCCTGTAACTTATACCAAAAATACATCCATACATGGTCATTAGAAATTTGAGTAATTTTTACAGGGTTCAGTCTGTCACTGCTTCAATTTTCATTAAAAGGCCAGCAAATGTAAAATGCGAAGTGAAGTGCGAAGTGGTTTTAGGTCAGATTTTAGCAGTTGAGAGTTCTTTTTTGTGGGCATGACCAAATTTACAAATCACACCCATCCAGATCCAGACACATGCACTCAACAGATCCAAACACATTCAAACCACATCCCAGCAGTTGTACAAACACATCCACGGTGATTACCCCCTCGGGTACAGTAGCAGTGTTTTGAATTGTTTGTGCTTAAATTTAGTGTGTTTCATTCTGGTATTTTAATAAAGGAAGTTAAGTCACGAATCCGCTGCTTTCGAACCCGTACTCTTAACAATGTAGTATTATACAGAAATAAACAAGGACAAGAAAACATTATGCGCAATAATTCTATGGGAAAACAGACAAAAACTGAAACATACCTAAGCAATAAGGATGGAATTATATAGAAGTATAAGAACAAATAATGAAAGAAAAAAGGAACAACTACAGAATAGCACTGACATCGCACTTTGAGCTAAAAACGATGCATTTTAAGTTTAATGAATGTCGGTTCTTGTCTGCTTAAAAAAGTTCCCTGGAGGCCTGCTGTCAAGTTGATGTATGCAGGTGCATGCCAACTTGTCAGGCTACAGGTCACTTCCTTTAAGAAGTAGTTCGCGTAATGGCAGCTAAGTGGCTTTTTCATCATGTCAGTGTAATGCTGGCAGATGGAATTGCCATCTAAATTTCTACTTACATCATACCAAGCCTTTGGTTTATAGGCAAAACCAGTTCCACACCGTGCTCTCTGCATTAGACCTAAACCACACTGATTAGCTATAACGATAGCGAAACAGATCTACCTGCAGTTGCCTGCGGAGCAGACAACTCAGCATAGACATGCATTTTAAGTTTAATTTTCTGAATAACTTCATTAATCTTTGTAGAAGAATAGCCATTCAAAAGCGTGCCTTACTACTATTCAAAACCGGCTCCTATATTGTACCTCCATTCACTTTCAGCTTTATTGTTAGTGATTCCAACTACGCCACGATGCCATTTGCTGATGGTACGACGTTATTATTAAATTACTATTAAACAGTCAAAACACACAACTTCGCAAAGTTACAATCTTCAGGCATATTTTCTCGATATCAACTGCAACTTGTTGTAAACTATTGAATGAGGAATGCAGTTAAATTGCTAAGTGATGCAATTATCTGCTGCCTCACAATTATTCCCATTCTATTTCCAAACAAAAATAATTTCTTATTGTTCCAATGGAAGTACTCCCGAAGGCGATCGACTTTACAGCCGAACACAGCGTTGCATCATAATTTAGTTACTTGTTTTTTTAACGGTATCGACTAACTTAGCCCGGAGCCACTCAAACGAAGGATTCGGTTATTGCAACAAACAGATCCACCTCACGTACAACTGTTATTGAATTTCTCTGTTTGAAACCTAATTTCGTTGACGTCCGACGTGAATATTTTATCCTTTGAGTTTGCGAAGAGCCGTCACATCAATTCGATCCCATTCCTGCCGACATAAGTTCATAAATTCATGACATGGTCGGAAATATGCGACATCGCGAGTGGGGCCTGTCGAACCTCTCGGCTTTCGAGGTTTCTAACTTTCCTTCTGGCTTTTCTCCTTGCAAATTTTTCAGTTTTTGTGATTCCACCAAGAAGCTTACTAAAGTAGAAGTGATATGTTGATGAATCGACGATTTGCCTAAATTATTTATAAAAGGTTATCCGTACATCATCTGCACACTCTATATAATATACATTGCAAGATGCATTTAGAAACAGGTTCAGATTAGATAGATGAGAGATATAGAAACTGATAATAGAAAATAGGGTGGATGTGGATAGATGTACACGTTTGTCCGTGGATGTATGTGGATGTGTTTGAGAAAATGGATGAGTTTGTACAATTTTGGGTGGGTGATTTCCCCCTCGTTCTGGATGCTATACCTTGTATATGCCTCAACCAAATTTAATGAACTAGGAATTTCTATAGTACGTTTTTATCAGAAAATGTTTTCCTCGTAGCGACAGCGTGAGGAGTTTTTAAGATAACGCCGCTCCCTTTTATTTCAGGAAACATGCATAGTACTAGGTACATTTACTATTTTTGTGAAACTGAAACATGAAACCCTGCCGATATTAAGCGATTTATATTCGTGTATATTCAGCCAATCACTATTACTGACGCTTCAATCCCGGGCAGCACAGCTTATACCAACAAATTCGCAGGTAGTTTCAGGAATCAGGTTCCGGATTTGCATATGTGCAATATAAATACTTTGTCGTCATATTTCTGTATTATTAAACATTGCATCCGGAACATGTTTACTCAATAAACAAAGTTGCTTACTGCATCTGCAGGATTTACTGGTTTATCGGATGCAGGTTCGACCAATATTACATACATTTCATTTAGCTCACATAAACAACTCCGATCTGCATGGACGACGTATGTCTATACCTGAAATCAATTATTTGTTATCTATTGGAGGTATTTTTTCACATTCCTTTGCAAGTATTGCTTGCAATACTTCTGTTCTCAGGACAGTTTTGACATTTTCAGTTGTAGCAATAAAATTAAGGATGTTGTATTAAGTTTAAGATAGACTCAGCTTTGAATGTGTTTGCGCAAGATACATATATTTTTTTTCTGACTGACTAATTAAGTTTACCTTTGAAAGTTATGTTTAATACTTTTGTACAGTTTGTAACTCTGTTGGGGTGGCTTATTGGGACTACTGCTATTTATCGCGTATGTTTGCATATATATTATAAATGTTAAGTAAAACTAAACCAGACATTTGGGTTATCCTAAATGCCCTTTTCAATCAAGACTTTTCTAGATCATGTGTATGGAATATGCTAGGTATTTCACCACAACCAACTGCACTTAATTAAAACTCTCAACGTTTCCTTCAGGGAGAGGGCACCAAATCAGCTGCACAAGATATCCCTAAATCATTTTCCCCATCTCTTTGCCGACGGCTTCGAGGAAGACCCCGTTTTAATCCCCCCACCCTACCTTTTTTTCAGCCGCTCCGAAACTAAAATCATTAATTACATATTCCAGTTTTTTTACGACACCAAGAATGGTAATCACCCCTACCGAATACGCTGAAATCTCGGCGGCATTCGCCGAGCCCGCGATCGATAGCAGATCAGCCATATTGAATTAGAACCTTTCCACCTCGGTGTTTTTGTTCGACGAACATCATTTAAAAAATTAATCCCCCGTCCCGGACGGAGCAAACGGGCGGTCTCCCCGGAGAAATGTTAGTATTCCGGAGCGGCAGGCCAAATATTTCTTTATAATATAATAACGACGTGGAAATACCTTAACCAGAGTAAATAAAGGTGCAGCCGGAAGGCGTAGCGCTTTTTGGCAGTGGCGTGGGGGACTGATTTTACCAAACAGTTTATGAAGAAGATTTGTTTGACTTTAATAACAAAATAAATATAGTGAACATACCAATAAATACTAATAAACAGTTTTACACAAGACTCAAAATAACAACCACAAAAGACGACGCGACACCTACAGTATGCAACATACCATGCGGAAATTGCCAAAAAAAACAGTATATCGGACAAACCAAACAATACCTTAAAACAGAATAAAACAACATCAACAAAATAACAATTTAACCGCAATGAAAAAAACACGAACAACGATACAACCACCAATTCGACTTTAACAACACAAAAATAATTGCTTAAATAAATAATAAATAATAAATAATAAATAAATAATAAATAAATCTTTATTCCAACGGACCCAAAGGTCCATAGTGGACAATTCTACAAAAAGAAGATGGAAATCAATGTTCTAATACAAAAAAAAAGATAACACTACAGATAACTTAAATATAAATTTATACATTTATATGCTACAGAGCATGCAAACGAGCATCCAAAAAAATTTATAATAGCCTTCTTAACACTATTTCCGCTGAAATTGCTGTAGCAAATATCGAAACTTAAATTAATCTCATTGTACAGACGAGAACTATACAACAGAGGAGAGTTAAGGTGATGGTAAGTCCTAGGTGTACGATAATAAAATGTATTTTGAGAGCGAGAGCTACATCTAGGACAAATTATAAATATTTCTTTTAGTAATATATGACTATTTACAGAACCATTTAGTATTTTCTGTAAAAATATCAAGCAATGCATGTTACGCCTAGAAACCAATGAGCTCTCGCCGATCACCTCCAAGAGCTGCATCTGGTTACAATGTCTGACAGGATACATATTAAACATTTTAAAAAACACATATTTTGCAAATTTTCGAACAATATTTTCAATTAGGTTAATATAAACTTGATAGTAAGGTTTCCAGACAACTGAGCAATATTCCAACCTAGACCTGACCAGAGAGTAAAAAAGAAGCTTTAGACTAGATATATTTGTAAATTCTCGAGTATTCCTAAATATAAAACCAAGAGTCTTCATTGCAGAGTTTGTGATATGCAGAATATGAGGAACAAATGTCAGACTGCTGTCGAATATTACGCCCAAATCAGACACTTGCGTGCAGCTCTCCAAAGCATGACCATTTATATTGTAAAAATACGTTATTTTATTATTATTTCTAGTAAAAGACATTGCCTTACATTTGCTAATATTAATATCCAGCAAGTTTTTTTGGCACCATTGAGTCAACACGTCTAAATCGCGCTGTAATTCCAAACAATCATCGACTCCTCGGACTACCGTAGCAATCTTTAAATCATCCGCATAAATAAACGGTCTGCAAGATAGGCTGCATACAACATCATTATAGAACACAACAAAAAGCAGGGGTCCCAGATTTGAACCCTGTACAACACCACTGCCCACGAGGTACCCAGAAGACGCAAACCCACGGTATTCCACATACTGTGTTCTATCTATTAGAATAGATTTAAATAAAAGCAATAAGCTGTCACACAAGCCATAGTATTTTAATTTATTTAATAAAGCACAATGATGAACGCGGTCAAAAGCTTTTGACAGGTCAGTATAGACTACATCCACTTGCAGTTTACTATCCATAGCTGATGACGTATAATGTGTAAATTAATAAAGGCAAGAAACTGTTGACTTACCCTTAACAAATCCATGCTGTTCAGGTACAATTCTGGACACCACGTGAGCGTAGACAGCATCGGACAGAAGGCATTCAAATAGTTTAGCAAAATTTGATAAGAGCGCAATTGGTCTATAATTCTTTATATCGTGCCTGTCAGCTGCCTTGTGTACTGGTAAGACACGCGATGTTTTCCAGGCTGCAGGGTATATGCACAATTTAAGTATGAGGTTATATATATGGGACAGTGGTTCGCACAAACAACTAATACAATCCACAACCAAAAATGCAGGGATATTATCCGGACCACATACACCATTAGCTTTAATTCTCTTGGCTATTTTGCACACCTCAGATTGATCAATACAAAACATGTTTAACGAGTGCATAGTGCCATCACATGCAACAACATTTTTAAGAGAGGGACAGCAGTACATATTGCAGTAATCACAAGCACAGTCACCAGGCACACAGCCCATGTCACAGGTATGATTACTGCCACTACAGAGAAATGCTTTCGAAAAATGATCAGCAAAGGCATCAACAATTTCTTTCTGGGATGTAAGGGCATCATCATCATAAATCATATTCGCAGGTATACTTGTTGTTCTCCTCTTCTGGAAAACAACAAGTATACCTGCGAATATGATTTATTAAGAACGACACACACAAAAAAGAACAACATTAGAAGTGATACACATTCAAAAAAATCTAACAAGCTGCGTAAATAAGTAATATATACAACACCATTATTTAAACACTATCAAAGCTGAAAACATAAAAATAACCAAACAGAAGACATACACCGACAACAACGCCACAAGATTTACACTGACAGACCGACAAGCAAAAACAGACAGTCGAGTTTAAAGCGCAAGAGTTCAGCAGTTTACACAAGGAGGGCTTACCCTTTCAAAGGATGCTGTAACTACGCCCATGGCAATTGAGAAGATGTTCTCATTTATTGGGCAGAGCTGGAGCGTCCGCAGTGTAAATAAATATTCTTAAATTAACGGGGAAAAAATATAATTAACGACGGACAGAGGCGAAGGTGTAATTAAAACTCTGCAGGGATGATATTTCGAAAGCAGTCGTATTAAATTGCCAGGACGGAGAAAAAATAATGAGGGTGTGCCCGAAGGAAAAAGGCCCTCCACGTTGGGACAGAAACGGAAAATTACGTCATTTGTTTCCTTTATTGTCCTTTATGATGCCCCAGGCAAGAACGTCAAGCTTAATTACTGATAAGAGCCACACTCGTCTTTATCACGTTAGGGGGGTGCGTTTGGGAGCGGTGCGGCACGGTAGCGAAACAACAGCATTTTTGCATAGGGTTGTTTTAACTGCGAGAACCCATCAGATAAGATATTTTGGGGAAACTCTCACTATCCCGTAGAAAACTTTTGCGTTTATTTATTCATATAACAGTTGTTGATTTAGAGAGAAACACGTGACAGACATCGTTTAATGTTTAATAAAATACTATTAACAATATGGGGTGGTGGTTTCATTTATATCATACAACAAAAATTGCAAAATGCATAGGAAAGTTCGATAATTAAAAAAAATAAACAAATGCTATTTCATTATGAATGAGTCCGGATATATTAGCAAATATATCCGGACTCATTCAATTAAAAGTACATAAATATATGCTGTTTACAACGCTACCCTTTCACATTTAAACCGGAAAATATGCATGAGTGAGTTTTGTTGACAAAACGTTATTGGAGCTAAATGCACTAGGCATAATATGCACAAAAACTCTAAACGTGTCAGATAAAACAAAAAATTCATGATATTATAATGCAAAATTATCGTGGTGCAAAACAGTATAAAAGAAGTCTGATCCCTAGGTAAAAACAATTTTTGCAACCAAAACTTTACGTAATTGGAATTCAGTTAGTTTTGTAGGCAGCTAAAATATAAATATAATATATAATTGGTGTAAGTAAGAATTTAGATGGCAATGCCATCTGTCAGCATTACACTGACAGGATAACAAAGCCACCTAGTTGCCTTAACGGGTACTACTTCCTAAAGGAAGTGACCTGTAGCCTGACAAATTGACATGCATCTGCATACTTCAATTTGACAGCAGGTCCCCACGGCATTGATGAGTTATAATAATAGCTAAATAGATCTATCTGCAGTTGGTTGCGGTGCAGACAGCACAGCATAGACATGCATTTTAATATAATTGGTGTATGTCATTTCCGTAAATTTATTTAATGAGCACATACAGGTCAGTTTTTTAATTTGTCTGGTTGATACATACTGGGCAAAATTAGACTCCTATAACGCATAAAGCTTGTGTGAATATTTGTCTACAATACACTGTGGGCGTCTGATTTTATTAACTGACGCAGTAGGTGTTGAAGAGGAGTTTACCTGAAAACATATTTTACAGTAATTTAACGGGCTCTTTTGAAAGATATCTAATCTTTTTTCAACTAATTCTGAAACCATCGTATGTTTCGAATCAAACTATTTTCGTTGTCACCTTGACTTTAAAGTTTGTTCTGAGGTAAGCAACCTAAAAATATCTTCTCGGCATGTCTTTTAAATATTATTATCTTTATAGCATGGTTGGTCCCGTAGACTTGATGGAATTCCATAAGTTTTCTTAAAACAGATTTGTTTGAGCCTTTTCCTATAATCTTCAATAAATCTATTGGTTATGATTTCAATCTATAAATTAGTTTCAGCTATGCAAATTTTCATTTGTAGGGGTGTTTGTGTATCTGGGTCAATTGCAAAGCTTTTTGATTATTGCTGAATGCTTAGGCATAAACAACTTCTTACCATTAAATAATTGCCTTCATTGTATAAAAGCTGATATTACAAAAGCTTTGGATGTATGTACTTCGTAAGCTTCAATTTATAACTTTATTATAAAAATATATATTTATATTCTAAAAAGCAGCAATCTTGACGAATTTAATAACCTTGATGACTAGATAAAATGTTTACGAAATAAGGATTTCTACTGGTCAGCAAGGTATGTCTACGACTTTTCTAAGGGTTCAGCTAACTTCCTAATACGTCCTTTGCAGGGCCTTTTCTTTACCGATCTACGTTATCCATCATTCAACCAGTAATGGCCTCCTTGTACTTTGTTCTTTTTATCCTGTCGCCGGTACGATATATCCGTCGTTCAAGAGCGATTCCTCGGTGCATTTGCGGATAAATCAGACGGCGTACTTCGTGACAGCAGCTCCCGGACCGTACGTATACCAACAAGMAGTTATTAAAGTCTAGCTGCGGAGCACGTATGTTTACAGTGCTCGAGACAGACGCTAAACTTGCTAAGTTTCCTGGAAGTAGTGTTTTTGGCCGTAAGTCTCAGATCTGCATTAGGATGGATGTGACAAGTTCAGTGCATGGAGTTGCTTAACATGTATTTTGGTTAGAGCAGGTAAGTTTATCGTATTTGGGTCAACTATGCTTGAGCGGTTCGGAGAGTAGGTATTACCCCAAAAGTACGCATAAGACATGTCCTCGTCAAAAATCACATTAAAATTAAACTATTCTAAGTCAGGTAGTACACAACGTAGTGAAGTATATATTGTGGATCAGCTGAACTGGGAATTCGTGTAATTTATTTCCTTTTTACCTGTAAATATTAGTCACTGTTTTAGAGATGTCTGTCCATAAGCAAAACTCATATTTGTCCACTTTCAACCTTCGCCCAATGGCTCCTACTGAGAAATATTTGCTTACGAGACGAATAAAATAATCAAAAAACATACATTATGTAATTTCAGAATTAGCAGAAAAAATGTCGCGAATTCATTTTTGAAGAGCTTAAGTTAATTGAATCTATACTCACTATATTTATTTAAATTAACTTCACAAATACTACAAAGTCAAGTGCAGTATGTACAAAAACACATTACAAAAATTGAAGAAATAGGAAGCCGTCCTATGGTTCTTCAACCAGTGTATGATATATAAACAGACCAAAACCTACAGTAAATTCAAGTGTAACGACAGATCCAATGCGACCAATCAAACAATCCAACATTTTTGCGAACGATTCATTTATAAATTATGGGTATACATGTAAAAAGGAACAACGTGTCAGCACATTTAAAAGGTATGCATGAAGAACTGAGGCGTCAGCTGATTCCGTTACATTTTGGCCTCTTGAACCGAAAAATCATTACCACCTGGACCTGAAGAAAAATTAAATAAACTACGTCAAGTATAAATGGTTAAAAAAAAGAAAATATATAGCTCCCAGTGCTTCCAACTGGTCAGGACATGTCTCATTACAAAGCTAACTGCAACTAGATCAGTTTATTGAATAAAAAGGACTGAAGAATTGCCACAACATTTCCAAGTAGGAAGAACAGCGGATCTGTAAGCCATATGGAAGGTAGACGTTAAATATTTTAGTAATATAGTAAGTACATCCTATTCCTTCGATCCTACGACTAGTTTTGCGTTTGTTGGAGCTCCTCAAGCAACGGAACAGAGTAAATTAACCAAAGCAGGCCGTCGTCTTAACCACGGCATGCGAATTATATGTGAAAGATAGATGTTGCCGAGGGCATTGGCTCTCTTTCACATAAAGCTCTACTCACCACTGAAATTCATAAAAGAAAAGGAAGCAAGATTTGCGAATTAAAAAAGCAAATCTATCTATACTACCAGTGTGAAAATAGAGCCATAAAATTATGAAAGAAAACAAAGTGCTGCTAGAATCGTATTCTCCTTAATGAAGTCGAGAGACCTACGTACTTCCATTTGTTCCTTAAACAATGCAACTGGTGACGGCCCACTCACCAGGAAAAAGAAGAGGGAGACAAAAGCAGTATTCATTAAAGAAAAACATACTTCACGTTTTCCCCAGCAGCAGTTGACTAATACCTCTCCGATATGATTTACAAAAAAAAATATGTGCTGCTTTTATTGTCCCCATGATCTCGATAACTCCATTGTCAAAAGCGTCAGTGCTGCAGCGGTCTCCTTTTCATTTATTCCCGACGTCATTTTTCAATTTTACTGGTCCCAGTATGCCACTAAACGTATCAAGCCGGCAGCTGTGAATATAAAGGTAAGTGCTGCCACCGGTTTGGTCGCCGATTGTGACGGCATTGCAGCAGGAATGAACTTAAACTTTACAGCCCAGATTTAGTGCCAGACGTAGACGCCTGCAGTAGGTTTCGTGTGCCACGGGATGAGAACACTTAGGGGTGCAGTCTATAGAGTAATAACGTTCACATGAGTTAATTGTCGGGAAGATATTATGATGGTAAATCGAGCTAATTCTGAGATTCGTATGGAACTGGGTCGAGTTCTGATTTGATAGTCCGAGAAGGTTGGCATTTAAGGATTTATTACGTAATATAATAGTCGCTAATGCAAGTCTAAACCCGTTATAGGAAATTATTTATCTTCGTCCACATAACCACTCCTCAATCACGCATATTGGCTTTACAATTTGTCCACAAATGGCGTTGCTCTAGTATCGTTTGCTCTAGCAGTTGACCTACGTCATCATTTTTACTCAAACCTTACACCATCAGAGTTGCTGCAACCTACATATGAAATTGTCGCGTCGAGTTGATAAAGTATCAAGCAACGATCTATGAGACTGCTTTATGGAGAGGGTTTTACAGCTTGATGGTCGGCCGTCGTAAACTATTGTATTGTAAATGAGGGTTTTTACAACCTTATGGTCGGCACGCTTCAAAGTTCCTAAATGAACCGTATTAAAAAAAAAATTTTGAAATTTGTTAGTTAGTGATAATTTAGCAATCAATAAATTACGTCACGATTAACTTCTATTATTAATTCTTGTACATGATTTTTTTTCTCCATGCATCGACACTTGTTATTTCAGCTTCATGTCTATGCCGCGACAGATTCTAATGATAAGAATGAACATATTTAATTGTTTCGGAGGTACTCAGTTGCCCAACGGTTTAAAATCAGCAATAATCTGTTTGACCAGTTGCCCTACGAAATGCATTTGTCACAAACGCCTCTTAATAAGTGGCTAAATGTGAGCATATCTGTAGGTATGATTGAATAAGTAAAAAACATTGCACTTGGTACGCTTATATGCTGTAAAACCTTAAAATATAAGTAAACACATATGCTTTCAATATCGTTTATAGTAGGAGTAGAATAGTTCCGATTTCTTCTTATTTCCAAAAAAATATATAAGTAGAAACTACGTTTATGACCCTCCGGATTAAAAGAGAATTTTAACCCGTGAAAAATAGGGCAGAGGACGATTGCACACCCCGACCAAAAATGAGAAAGTATGGGCTGCCGCATTGAAATTGGAACGTTTACCATTAATGGTTATAAAAATTGATACTACTCAMTAAATTAGGAAAGAATATGATTTTAAAAACTATTAGATGAGAAATATTTGTAATTCAAATAATAATACCAAATAATGCTCATTGATTTATGTGTACGGATAAAAATTCTAAAAAAGCCWAAACACAATTTTTGGATACGGTCCACTCCGCTGCAAAACAGTGGAACGTGCCGAACCCGTCTGTTATTTACGACAGCTTCAGGTAATACTTGTAAACCATTGTGAGCGGTAATCGGCTGTTCGTATAATGAGTCTCATAGATTGTTGCTTGCAGCTATAATACGTCTTGACTGACAGTCGTCTTAATATAAAAGTTAAAAAAAAGTGCAAGTAAAACATATTCAAGAATTACGCGACAGTGATAGAAATCGACGTTTAGAACTTAAAGACTTTTTTCTGATCAATGTTGAATGATGGTGAATAGGCGTAATTGTCGTTAGTGGACCAACTCGCACATTATTATCGGTGAAAATCACACCCAAAAAAATTCTACGCGATAGCATTATCGAGCCACTTTTCTTAAAAGCAATTTGACTGGTGACAGTTATTTGTAGTTGTAAGAGGACCCGAGACGCTAGAGGAAGGTGCAAGTCTCCAAGAAAACAATTTTTTTTTCAATGGGGTTTAGCGTTTCCTTATTATCATTTACGAGTATGTACACAGTATCCTAGATGCTCGTTATCCCGGAAAATGTATAGTCCTGAAAGATCCCATCGGATGCCCAGCAACGTCGCCAGATTGAACTTCTTTGGATTTTTTTGTATTTTAAGATTTATAGTACATCACCTGCTAGAGTTCCATATTATTCGCGGTGCATTAATTAAACTACTTTTGTTTCCTGTCAGTGTTTTTTTACAAAAAGTTGGTTCAAATTTGAAAAAAAATGCTTGTAGATGAAAACAGCTTCAGAAGAAATCACTTGACCACTCCTGCGATTTAAAATTTTGAGGGGGTGGCTATGTGCGCTGAAGGAATGCATAAATAGATTTGAAAACCAGATAGAATTTTATCCACCTTAAATAAAAATTGGAGATTTTAGGAGGTGTCAAGGTATGCCATGTAAGTGGTAAATAGGATTTTAGTTACCTAATATTTCGTTTCAACATTTAGTAACAATACTGAAAAGCTAAATAACCTCAAAACTTATAGATTTTAGATCTTTAAACTCTAGAGAATCCAAAATCAATATTATTAATACTTATAGCTAACATTTATAGAAAGAAATTTCAACATATATCTTGCCTGTTGGTAAAATTATTAAATGAACCTATTGCGTGCAGTGCGCTCTTTCCATCACATTTGTAGCACTCGTTCTACTTTTTAAAGCTTGTCGGTACTGTGCGTTACAACCGAAAAGATGAAGCCTTTATGTTGAGCTTACCCCAAACTCAATTTATACGTGGTATTACGAGGTGCTCAATGGAAACCCCGAAGAATAATTCCCTTCTGATACAAACGTGAACCTATTCCCAATACAGGAACACATTTTCTACACAGAAGATCTAAATTCTCCCAACAAAGGAAACCTTCGAGCAGCCTCCTGAAAAAGGCGTAACCCTAAATTTACTTGCGGAGGTAGGCAGAATTTGTAACGTGCCTACACAAGCAAACACATTAATTTCTAATAATGAATTGATCCATTCATGTGGAGTTATAATGTAATATAAATTATGCAAATATCCAGTCTTCTCTACTTTACAATAATGTTAATTTATTATTTTTTACTGACAAAGAAGCCTGCAGTGACAATGGAAGACAATGTTTTCGTTAACATTGGACATCACTGCAAGAAGCGAAGTTTTTAGCCAACCGAATGCAAAACATTCTAGAGAATGTAATAACCAGCTGCAACTGGAAATTTGGCGGTCTGCTCCAGAAGTTGTTAATCTACCAGCTAGACCACGAGTTTGTTTAAGTAGAGTTATTTACTGAATAAAGTGATTTTACAAGTTGTATAACGTTTTGGAGGCGGTGAATTAATGTTGGTAAAGCATGAAAGTTAATTTTCAACAAACTATATTATGTAGAAAATGTAAATGGAACCCTATACTACTGACAGTTGTATAATAAACGCATTGAATTATCCTTATTTATGTTGTAAATGTTGTAAACTGAACAGGCTATCTAAAATAGAAACTTTAGGAAACAAAGGAATTGAAACACACTTTCAAACTTGTTGTGTTACATGCTGAAAGGGTATGCATCAATCGTGAAATATCCAAATAAAATTAAATCGTATGATCAATCAAGTACATTGTGTCATTGCTACTCATAAAGCTAGCGGAACAAAGCACGAAGATAATATAACCAATGTCCTGGAAGCTGAATGTCACTTAAGCACTAAGGAGATAACAAGACACCATGGATTGCAGCCTTCAAAAATACTACAAGGACACAAATACCCGAGGGGGAAATCACCCACCCAAAATTGTACAAACTCATCCATTTTCTCAAACACATCCATATACATCCATGGACAAACGTGTACATTCCTTCACGTCCACCCATATCCACATATATCAATCCACATCCATTACACCTCCTACAAAATTAAGACTTATTCACGCTAATCCACACTTATTTAGACAGAGAACCCCAAGAATTACTTTTTACACATCCTGAGTTTCATAGACTTTACAGACTCCCTCTTTACTACTTTTTGCACATGTAAAATAATAATATATCATAGACAAAGGAAATACACAAACATATTTTACAAAATATATGTCTAAGTATGCTAAAAAAAAAGAAATCCTAAACGTACATAACATAATAAAAATGTAAAGAAAAAGAATGTTTTAATAGTTCAAAAGAACTTTATCTTCGAAGAATGTATATCTAGAAAATACTCTATTTCGGTTCTCAGAAGATTTATATTTTTTTAATATTTTGCTTATCTGCCCTTTTCAGACAAAAGATTGCGAGCTTTGTGAAACTACTGGAACATAAAAAATGATTTTTTAATTTATTTCTTTGCTGTAATTTTCCGAACTACAGTTCTTCGATTTAAATTTCCAACCCAGATACCAGCGGTCATCAAACTAGACTGTAATAGTTTTCAAGCATAATACTAGCACTATTATTTTTACCTTCATCCAATGACAAATTTTCGGTGTCTTTGTCTTCTGCATAAGACAATTCCTTCTTCATCTTCACTTGTGTCCAAACTAGTTTCAAATTCAAGAGTATTTTCTGTCACAGCAGCTTAACTGATTCTTCCAAGTTGTTTGAATGAATTAAGATTATTTCATTGTACAAGTTTCTACGTACAACGATGTGAGAATCATTTGATTTTTTTTCAGGAATAGTGCGCATTTATCTTTTTATGTTAACACTTTTGTCTTTAGGAAGAGTAAAAAAATCAATAAGTTCATAAAATTTGCCCAAGCATTCCAGACCTTTGTTGTAACTCTTGTTGTTTTAAGTGAATATTGTCAATGTTTTCTTTTTCCTTTAATATATTTGAAAGAATGTACATACGCTCTCCATTAAAGTACTATTTTTATTAGGCGCCCTGTAACTTATACTAAAAATAGAAATTTGAGTAATTTTTACAGGGTTCATTCTGTCACTGCTTCAATTTTCATAAAAAGCCAGCAAACGTAAAATGCGAAGCGAAACGCGTGGTTTTAGGTCAGGTTTTAGCAGTTGAGTTTTTTTTTGTGGGCTATGCACATGCGCGCTTGCCCAAATTTACAAATCACATCCATCCACATCCATTCAACAGATCCAAATACATCCAGGCCACATCCGAGCAGTTGTACAAACACATCCACGGTGATTACCCCCTCGCAAATACCGTATATATTATGTGGAACTTTACCAAGCTCTCACAAAAGATGATTTTCAAATGTAAGTGCAATACTGCAATGCTGTACTATACTACGATAGGTATCATAGTAATTATTGTTTCAATAATTTGATGAATTTAGCTAAAATTTACCTACTCATAGAGCTAAAGGTGATCAAAATCGACTAATCCAATATAGTATTTAGTATTCCTCAAGGTACATCTGTGCTCTATCTGCCACCACTAATTTAACTTCATTAACATACCTTAAACGAAAATTATGTAAATTACATTGATTTTATAGACTATGAGACAAGATTGACATTTAGAGAGAAGGAAAATTTTGAGTAGCTAGGTTGTTCTTTTCCGTAATTCTAAATAACTAGCGAATATTATTTTTATATTTACTATAAGAAAGCTACCTGACATTTGGGACAGAGCTTGTAACATGACCACATATAATGTTTATGTATATTGTATTGAATCCGCACAGAAAAAGTCGGTCTTATTATTGTGTTTGATTTTTTTCTCTAGCTAAAAATCGTCAAGTTCTACCTGCTAAATTTGTATATAACCTCGTACATGGTGCGATTAACAGTTTGTATTTACTTCAGAACTCTAATTTGTTTCCCGCTTGCACTGCATTGGGCTTCTTTACACAAACGTTATATCACATAATGTTCCCGTAACGATCTGACCTAGGTGCAGTCCACGACCAGTCATTTATGTTTTAAGATGTTCTCAACTCTTATAAACGCAAGTTTCAATCTTGGAATTACAAAGCTAAGGTACTAAGGATATAAAAATTACATAAAATTATTATAAGTAAATTATATGAGCACTGCTCTGTGAAACAATTAAATTCAGCTGTCTGGAAAATGTATGTGCTAGAAAATAAACTATACATGCACTATGTACGCCAAATCATCTCGCAAAACAGAACACCGAACCCGTGTTTACCTTGTGCCGGTGCGTAGATATTCAAGTAGAGGCAATCCTCGCTCTGGTTTTTCAGATGTGGCAGCAGCCTCTTCAGATACTCCAGCCTTCCACTGGGCATCCTCTTCAGAGCCGCGGTCTCGTTGAAGATATCCGGTAATCTCTGCGMACACACTGGCTCGAATCTGTCAGCAATTTTAACACCCGACCACAGWGCACCTGTTACCGGAGGCATGAACCTCAGGCTGCCCACCGGTGGGCTGGCGTACGGGATCCCCTTGAACACCTCGACGGGCTCCAGGTGCTTGGAGTCCGGACTCACTATGATCCCGCTGACGTCGCCGTACTTGGTGCGGACGGTCCTCGACGTGAGGGGCGCCCTCTGATCGGGCGCGGGGTCCCCAAGGACGACCTGGAGGACACACACGACGAGGATGATGGAAAAGCTGGCCATGGCAGGCGGAAGTTACATCCTACGGGAAAACGCGAACTGCCGAACGATCACTACTCACTGCACAAGTTGATTACGTCATCGCGATTAGTCCACATTTCGGGAATGACGAGAATCACTGCCGGACGGGGTATCTCGCTCGCGGTTGACGTCACGCCGACTCCTGCAGGACGACGACTGGCGTGTCCGCCGTCGTCCTGCGCGACGGCGCCACCTGCCGGCGGATCCTGCGCACTCGTACGAGCCGGGTTCGATTTGTTAATTTGCCGGGAATTGTGCGCCTTTATTATTACGACTGTTATTATATTTTCCGTCGTGATTTGGTTTTAATTCGGGATGCCGGGATGATTCGAGGTGGGGTGGGGCGGCGGTCGATGATTTTCGCTTGACAAAACGTAATACCGATATTATGCGCTGAGATCAAAGGACCGAGCGGGAATTGAAGGCGGGCGTCATTGCCGATGGTTGGGAGTATGGCTCGTTAAGATAAACGGGCATTACAATGGGCGATTGTTTTTCAAGGGCGGGGGTTTTCGTGGATTCCTGGGTTTAATATAGCTGGAGAAATAAAATGAAATTATTCTCAGGAATGTCACTCAGCCTAAGCTTTTTTGGTTTAACCACAAGCATTTTACAATGGAAACGTTTCTGAATGAAACTGCTTTCCAAAGATGTAATTGCGTATTTGAACATTATCAGCAATTCAGTGCAGTAGAGCTGTACTTGTTAATTCCGAGCTGGCGGAGCAATTACGTATCTAAAGCCGATTAACTTGTATCCATGCCTGATAAGAGATTTGGGTTGATGATGCATTTTATTGTTATATTAAGCTACACAGAAAGCTAATCCATGACTAGGAATAGATTACTATTAATGACTATTACAAGGTACATAACGATTGGAATTAGTTTAAAGGCCTAGTGTTCTGCAAGCGAAACAAACTGAGGCTATTCTTAAAATTATGCATCACACTATAAGGGCCACTGTGAAGACCACTCGCCATCTTGAATTTTAATCTCGATTACTGGTACCTGTTGCTTCTAGCTTTTTTTGTCTTTTAGAAAGATGCCTGCTTACCTTAAATATTTCGTCTGTGGCATTTATATTGACGCGGATAGAGGCTCACCTGAAAAGAAAAATATATAAGGTGTGAAATAAATAAATAAACAGCAAGAACTTACGATGAACTAATACTAATACTCAAACGTAGATACAACGTGACGTATAAAATAAAGTTTTTTGATCAATATTTTATTTAGTATTAGATATATGCAATCCCTTGAAAATAAAACTGGCCTCATTGTGTAGAAAACGAGAACCCTTTTCTAGCACCTTCAAATCAATGCTCGAAAGTGACTTTCCAACAGGCGTCTAGTTTCACTGAATTACCTACACACTCTGTGTCACATGGAGAATCTGTAAGCTGGAGTTCAGACGTGATGACAACAAACGATACTTACTCAGCTGCACAGTTTATAACACGACATCAAAAGTTGCCCTGGAGACAAAGAGTCAGGTATGTTTTACGGAGATCATCTAAATTATCTGTCATGCATCCATGCAAAGAATGCGTCAAAGTGGAAAACCTATTGTGCCTACGGTGTAGTCAAGAGGAGGAAAAAGATCAATGAGATGCTGTTGTTTTCCTAAAAAGTTTGAGTTGCTTTGGCTGCTAGTGTAGTCGACAAATTGCTGCGAAAACCAAGCCTTACGTGGCCTTGGGAAGGCAGCAAAACTTGCTTCGGGAGCTATTTTTGCTTTGCCAAATATATTATTCTGGTTTGAAATTTGACGCCTCTTTTTTTGAGAGATGACCGGTACAAAATCTCCGTTTTCTTCTTGCTCGGCAGAAGCCTCACTTCGAAATTCTCTTGGTACATTCTGAATTGCCCAATTGCCATTGTTTGTGATGTTGAGTTGGACAGGTAGCGTTTGCCGTTTGATTCTCGTATCTTGCGGTACGTGAGTGTTTACTACACAACTTTTTTTTAATCGCTTATCTTTCCAGTGATCGAAGTTTGTTTAATCTCCGCTAATTCAGAGTTCATTGTAAGTGTTAGTTTATTTTGTTTCTTAATAGTTACATTTTGTTGTAAGACTTGATCCTGACAAAAAAATGTCAGATTTTAATGATAAAATTAGGGAACTCGTGTTTGTTCCGACGATTCGACAGTCATCGCAAAAATAGAGCAGCTTGCTGTCCGCTTCCTGCAAGGCTCCGATTTTCAAATCAAAACACTTACGATGTACACTATTGCTGCATACACTACTGCATGTTAAATGATCATCTGTATCATCATCAAGTGGTTCTTTACATAGAGAGCATCGAACTACGTTCGTGCCGCCCATTGCTGCAGACTTGCTATTGTTACGAATACGGGTTCGAAAACTGCAGATTTCTGATGAACTTCCTTTTATTTGTATCGAATACACTAGGTCTAAACACAGCAAGTTGACAACACTATTATTTTAACACTACTAATTGCACTTGCTCAAAAAAACCTACACCTACACTAAGCCTTTTGCTCGCTGGATATAGTAATGCAACTCTCTTACCGTTTTTACAACCCTGCAATACTATTTACCTTTCATTCATAGGCAGAGTTGGAACGGCACGCGACCCTTATAAATCTAACCCTCTCTTTGTGATTTTGCGAATTTCCAATGCCGGCTTTAAGCCGTTTTAAGACTCGTTTTTTGTTTGTGTAGTGTAGGTATATTATTCTAAGTAGTTTTTAATCATTCGGTTAATAAGAGGTTTTACATCGATCGTTTTTATTTACGTCTCAAAATGAATTGTACGTAGTTTTAGATGAGTAGTAACATTATTTTGCACAAGCAAAGTATATTTAGTTATAATGAAATTTGTAAACTAACTAGACAACATGCACATCTGAGCATTTTTTAATATCCAAAGAAAAATCTCGCATTCCTAAATATTTTTATTTTGATTTTTAACATTCCTGTGCTAGCCGAAAATTATAAACAATACATTTTAATATTTTTACAAATTTTAACGGTTAACATAACTAAATATGTAAATAAAAGACAAGTATTTTAAAAGAAAATAATAGGAATATATATTTTTTTAACTAAAGCTCTAAATACAAAAAAAAATAATTCCATACATCTATTATATTTTTACAAAAAAGTCTAACACGTTTACACCGACATAACTTAAATATATTAATTGTTATCATCATCACTACTGTCAAATTCTGAATCACTGCCAGCATCATCGTAAACATGTTATAAAATTTTGAAAATTTGGGGATACATAGCTATTTTCAATTTCAATAACATGCTTAATAGAGCCTTTCCACAGTTCTTTCGTTATACTATTTACCTCTCTACGCACTAAATCTACAACTCCCGAACTTAAACGCGGACATGTATTGTTTCGTCGTATTCCTTTTTTAAGCGTACTCCACACTAATTCAACTGGGTTTACAACGCAATAATACCGTGGCAAACGCATAACTATATGTCCATGTACTTTCGCTAGTTCACCAACTCGATATTGTTTAGGTATGTTGAAATTTTTTATTATTGTCAACAGATCTTTTTTGGTTCCATCCGGAATTGTAATTTTATTCTTGTTCATGTAATCAATCATTTCAATTTTTTTGTAGCTGATGTTGGCGCCCTGTTTATTAATTTTAAATTATAATTCGCGTTATCCATGATTATAACAGATCCTGGTGGTAGTAACTGCTGCTGAAACCAAGTTTCAAAAAGTGCAGAGTCCATGTCGCAATGGTGGTCAGCAGAATAATTTTGGATCTGTTTCGCTGACAGTAATAAGCCATTTTCCACCCAACCATCAGTTCCTCCCGCATGAAGAATTATAATTCTTTTTCCTCTCGAAGGTGCTGCTTGCACAACGCAGTTATTTGTCCCATCTGTCAGACCTTTTTTTATCAAGTCGTGGGTGTCGTACCACGTTTCATCCAAATATACGATATTACGATTTTCTTGGCGGTAACTTCTGATTTCGTTTATATAATCTCATCTCATTCTTTTTAGTGGGGTTGATTCCATTATGGACAAACGTTGGTTTAATGTACTATAATTAAAACCGATGCTCCTCAAGTATTTTCTGAACCACTCTTCCCAATAACTTATGTCATATTCTAATTCCAAAAGTTTTAATTTCAGACTTGCCGTAGTTGGAACTTCATTTTCCTTATACATTTGGTAAATCACTTTTTTAATTTCTATCCCAAGCTCTTTTGATACATTTAGAAATTTCTCCGAATTGCGTGATTTTCTTGAATTGCCTTTATTTTCAATAATGTCTCTCGCAGTCGTGTAGGGGACACCAACCATTTCACTTGCCACTTTTAACGGAGTACTTCACTCTCTTTTTATAAAAAAATTGTATACATTTTTTATGATTTTTTGGCATCTTGGGTAAGGTAACGACGATTCCTCTTGTTTTCTTCAATTTGCTCTTCCATGTCAGCGTCAGCAACTTCATTCTGAGCGGTACTTGGAGCAGCTTTTTCCCAAGGGCGGAACATTTTTCGCTTCTCTTGTCTCGCGTACAGAAATACTAAGACTGAATGCTAGTTTTGGTTTGACCGGTAGTGAACTTCAAATAATCCGACCCTGCTTAACCATCTTCCAATAATCGGACCTAAACCTATGGTAATCCGGTTATTTGCGGTAACTTGTGAGGGGCCGCCTGCTGTTCGAGATGAAAGATAAATTTTATTGCAGGGTTGTAATAACGGTAAGAGAGTTGCATTACTATACCTGGTATTCGAATTCAGAACTGCTCGTGCTCTCTCCATCGGGCTATTTGTACCCGCATTGCACAAACGACAACTTCCAGAAGTTATCAAAACTTCGCGAAGGTTCCATTGATAGAATTCTCTGGAGAGTATCGACATTCCCTGCTATCTTTCTGTCGTTAGGATCACTACTTGCAGTGTCCTACTACGCCGCATCTACACGCCTACTACTCTGGTCCACAGAATACTGATCTGATTATTTTAAAGTTCAAACAAAATCTTGTAAGTTTTAGATGTTGAGAATGTTGATAGATATTCCCTATTCTACCAGATACTTGCGTTAGTAGGGTATTATTTTCTGCCCCTAGAATTCTACACCCTTGCGCACACTACGATTTGACGTTACAGAATGCAGCAAATGCTCCATGAATCCTCCTCGGTTACATCTTTTCAAACTTCTACTTGTCGTATTCCATTCTCACAATACCAGTAAGCAGCACCCTTAACCTCCCCACACTTCTTAAACTGCACCGCACGTATCCCGATGCACTCATTGCTCGCTCTCCTGGACTGGTAGCGTCGCAGAATGAAAAGCAGGCGTTAGATGCTCCAGTTGGTATCTTTTTGTGTCATCTCCGGCTGCACGGCTGGCTGCCGGTGCACAATGCGGACGGCGGGGAATCCGACGCCCTTAGTCCTTTGTTTATTTGCGCACTTATCCCTTTTTTCCTTCACGTTACGGCCCGCTAATTGATTTGGGGTCGATGGGGGCGGCGGCGACGGCGGGAAACAGTTTCCGGCACGTTGCGATGTATCTGCCAGCGCCAGCCTAGATCAGCGGCCACTCCACGCGGGGAACTTGAACTAATGAATACGGCGATGTTATCGGTGCGGCATGCATTGATATGGATTTTCGATATTTTTAAGCGTGCTTGCTTTGATGAACGTCATATTCATATTTCGTACGAACTCCCATTTTGAGGATTGAAAATTGAGTGAAAGGGGTGGCAATCGCGAACATCAAAAAGCAGATTATAAAACGAGGAAGGATAAAGTGTAGTTTTAAAACATGTTGTAGTTTTGAAGAACTTTAGGTAATGGAAAAGCAAACACGGACCACATCAAGATTTGAATGAAAATCTAAAAATTTTAAACCTACCAAGTGGCATGAGAAAAAAATTCATAACTGCATATTGTGAGGGTAGTAATGTTCTTTAGCCTAATAGTGTAACATATTGTTTTGGTATCTGGGATATTACTTAATTTAAAGAGACGAGATTTTCTCATTCTGTACTGTTTTTTGAGAGGTAAAACGGATTTCGGTTAATTCTTAATTATTAATTAAGCGATTTAAATTAGTTTCTTGATATCCCAAACAGTATACGATATACAGACACATGCAGAATTGCGTGTTTTTTTCTTTAGTAGAAACCATAGCTTTTGACTGGGATAATACAGTTAGCTATTGCAACTCTCCATAAATTTCCCAAAAGTTATATGTTGCGGTGAAAAATTGTAAACGACCATGGTAGTCAAAGATGCAAGCAATACATGCTAATAATACAACTATCAAACCTAAAATTAGAAAATACGAATAATATACGAGGGTCATATCATAATAAATGTACATATGGCGATGGTTAAAAAAAAACAGGTGCTGTCAAATTATAAGTCTATCATTGGAACATCACTTAGCTAGATATATAGTGCGGGTAGTTCACTAAGTTTATGTATAAAAAATTCTCAAATCGGGGTAGTTTGATGGAACGTGTTACTGTAGCGGATTAATGTGCGTATATCAAAATTCAAGCATACGCGAAAATCACCGAAAATAACGGTGCTCTACAAGAAGCTTGCCAGGACTCGTATGCGGATAGTTCAACAGTAACTCGATGGAGTAAGCTTTTCAGAGAGTTAGGCTACTATTAAAGACGACCACAGAAATTGTAGACCTCATACTGTTACCGACAACACTTTTGCTGTCATTGTGGAGAAGACCGCATGGACAAACAATAAAAATAAAAATAGACAAATACCAAAAGGCAAAAGAATTTATCTGCTTCGTTGAAAATTTTAATGCATGGTTCCAAAAGTGTAAATGAGATATAAAAGACAACACGTAATCTTCTTGCACGATAAGGCTTGATCAGCAGTGTCAGTCAAAGGAATTTTGCGAGAAGAACTGCCGTGAAATTCCCCTACATCCCCAGTATAGCCCTGACATGAGTCCTCTAGATTTCGTTCTGCTCTTCCAGTGGAAAGGAGAATTTCGGGAAGTCCGGTTTGTTGACTTGGAAGGATAAAGCCCTGCTACATCATATGCGTTCCAACTGATGAAACAATGTGTTTTGGAAATGCAAGGGGATTATATTGAAGGAATCAAAAAGAAAACGTAATTATGAATCTATTAAGCGTTTAAGCAAAACTAACAGACATTCCAGAATAAATTTTAGTCGCAGGTTTAATACAGCATCCGTCAATCAACACTGGTTCTTAATTTTTTGATATTGGTTCATGGATGCGAAGTAGATTTAAAAAGTTCTTTTAATTATATTTGTTGTACAAAATTTTGCTCTTGGTAGTAATCGGTAAAATGGCATCTATTACATAGCCTTCACGGTTAACATTGGACACAATAATGTTGAATGTGCAAACGGGAAAAGACAATTGACAAGTTTACACAAGTAAGTGCTATGCACTCTATTACGCCTTCAACTGTTCATCAAATTGTTTCAATCTACATTATGGAAAATGGTAAGTATTTGCTAATGAGGTACCACAATCCGTCAAAAATTAATGCATGTAATTTATAAACATTTCATGTTTTTGAGCTGTACTCCGGCGCTCATAAAACAATGAAATTATCCCTCCAGCGTTAATTTTGTTTGCGATATTTTACATTACGGGCAGTGCCGCCAATTAGCAATTTGCATCAGATCGGCATATGATGCCAGCTAATCTGCATAATGCCGATGTAACTGCGATACTAAATATCAAATACGTTTTCATTATCAGAACTTGAACAAAATTTATTAATCATTTTCCGCATGGGCGGTGCACGAACAAAAACTGCTGCGCTACTATTGTAAATCATTGGCGATAGTCAGTTTTTCAATTTAACGAGCCTAATGAATTGCTCGGATTTAGCTGCATGGCGTATTTGGTAATGTGATACTGTTGCAGTCAGGTAATGCGAGATGCTTGAATGGTGTATCAACGGCTGCCGCTAAGCGAAATAATATTTTTTCTGATTTCCACGATTGTTTTGTATATTCATATTTTGTATCGGACAGGAATATGATTAAAAGTAGCTGTCATTGAGAAGCTGAAGTTTTAAAGCGAGATAGAATTCGATAAGTTCCAATAGTGAAATAACAAAAACATCACAATAACTGAAACTGTTATGATGGGATATACTAAAAAATTGGTAGGTACCATCATCTTGTTTGGTAGTTATTTAAACAATGTAGCCTCTAAAATTAACAGTGGCTTCCTAAGTTGTAGGTAAACGAAATGTTTCGTAAAGATAGATAATGGGTCTACTTAAGGACCAGGGAAATTTACTATTGACTGTGCGTTTTTGAATTCCTCTATGTATTACAACTTGGACGCAATTTTATATCATAAACAGTGGTGTTACACGAGCAATCTTTCAGTAAGTACGAAATACTTTCTGGCGAATACTTACACTATAAACATGACAAACATCTTAATCTAAACAGGGTAAACAATCTTTTACAATAAAAGCTGGGATAGTTGTGAACCTGCACTGAAATGGGCTTTCAACTTTTTTTACATATGAAGAAATATCACTTTCACTTATCACCAGGTTATGCAAGACGACATGTGTATCATAAATAGAGCTCGGAAAATATGCAACATGCATATGTTGAAAATAATCTAAATATGCATATGCATTTATTACAAGTGCACTTTTTTAGCAAAATTCGGAAAGCAATCTGTGTGTTCGGCTGTTTCTTTACATCAAACAAACAGTTAAGCCGGATGCCGCCTTTGAGGATTACAGTGGTTTATTGCCGAAAGGTTATTAAAAGGATTTTCGGCAAAAGTAATGACCAAAATTCCCAGAGTGCAATGGCTTTCGGTTTTTATAACTGGGTGTAAACTCTTTCATTCTAACCAATAAAATCGTTTAAATCATTTCTTACCACTTCCATTTAGATTTAGGGGTTAAAAAGAAGAGAAGAATTTTGTCTATTTTAATTTTTGCCACTGAAGTGATTACGAGAAGTGTGTGAAAATGCCAAAACAATCATTTTCTGCACGTTTGCAACAAAAAGGTAAGCCTGTTTATGTCTAATTTTTCAAAAATATGTGTACATTTCCAATTTACAAACTAAAAATGAAGCTACTAAATAAAAAAAATATATAACAAAATTAATTTTAAATATTCTTGGAATAATATAATTTGAATTTATTTTTGTTTTTAGGTTGTATGTGAAAAGAGATTACGAGCTGGTCAACGCTGGGGAACCGCTGCACACAAAAGTCGTCAACAAAAGCCGCAAGATTTGGTTTAACAACACATTACTGCAAACCAAACCAAGAATTCAGGTCAAAAATATTTCAATCAGGATTTATGTAGTTTGTAATATCCTAATAATTGCAAAATTGGACAATTGTTTCAAAAGATGACAACGTGCCTTCTGCCACGACTTTAAGAAGTAAATATGTTGACTGCAACTATCAATCTACTGTTAAAGCGATTAGGGCTGAAATTGGAAATAATCCTATATGGATATCTCTTGACGAAACGACGGATGTTAAAGGACGGTATATTACAAACCTGATTATAGGAAGTTTAAACATCAGTGAAAACAACGGATATTTAATTGCTCTTAAAGTGTTGTAAAACAACAATAATTTAACTATATGTAGGTTCGTATACTAATCTCTTACAAAGCCTTTCTTACCAGACCGCGTACAACAGAAAAATTTTTGTTAGTGTTAAGCCATGCTGCGCCATATATGATACAAGCAGGACAAAATTTAAAAATATTTTTTGTAAACATAATACATGCAACTTGTTTAGCATATGCTTTAATTCGAGTAAGTGAAGTAGTAAGAACAGAAATTCCAATTGTACATACTCTTGTTTCAAATATAAAAAGGTGTTTTTGAAAGCCCTACTTGGAGTAAAAGATGTAAGGATCGTTTACCGAATGTGTCTTTACCACCAGAACCTGTGTTTATAAGGTGGGGAACGTGGTTAAACTGTGTAGATTTTTTACAAATAATTTGAAGGAATTAAAGATTTAATTTGCAATTTCGATGTAGAGAATTCTAATGCGATAAAACATATCTCGATGTTTTCAAAAATCCATTACAGAAACCCCACTTGGCACTTATTCAAACAAATTTCGTTCATATAGCTTCATCAGTTACTACATTGGAACAACGAAATATTTCACTAGATCAGAGTATCGAAATAATTAATTCAGTAGAAAACAAAATTAAACAACTTGGTAATATTAAAAAGATCAACGAAAAATTTTGCACCGTTTTGAAAATAAAATGTTCAAATCAGAAGTATTCTGCGGTAACTATAATTTAGGTTTAGAACCGTCTTTAATAAAAAATTTCAATTTGTTCCATTGACATCTTGTGAAGTAGAATGCACCTTTTCCGGCGCCTGCAAATTAATCTTAAGGGATAAAAGATAAAGTTACATTGTTTTTTTATTATTTTTATGTTTTATAACGTAGTGCATATTTGCCGAGCTCCAATCATAAGCATGAAGTGCTACCACAGTAGGTCATACCGTTACCAAAATCAGTCACAAAGACAGACATAGATGACAACATAAATTTGAAATAAGAAACTTGCTATACGATTCGGCAGCTATAAAGCAGTTTGCGACATTAAATGTTTTGTTGGAACATGTAAACAAGAAGCGAATTATAGATACAGAAAAATTCAGCTTGTACGGAATGCATTATAAACTGGATCAAACTATTGAAATGTATGATCATTTTAATTTTGTAGTTCTTAATATCTTTGCTAAGCATGCTCTTGAGAGGCTAGTAAGTATGATTGTTGCTCATTTCTTTGGTGGAAATGCCATCACATTCCTGAACAACCCAATAACGAAACATTGATTGAAACCTCATTAATTCGATTCATTTGAAAAACAAAACATGCGAAGCCATGGCACGCCAAAAAGTATGAACGTATTCTGCGCCCGATGTGGCTGCACTTTTCTGTCGCCGCAAATGCAATTCCGCTGCACCTCTCATCCGATCCCCTTAAACTTTTCATTCCGTTTTCTCGACAGAACCCGATTAGGCCAGGTTGGAGGATTTGCAGCGAGAGCTAACAGCTTTGAAACTACCATAACCAACTGCGGAACAGCTAAATAAATAGCCACTTGAGGCCGACGACTGGCTATTTGTCTTGGGGGTTTAGGGCGCAATTTGAACGTGTAGCATATCATACTGGTGACGCTATGTTTTAGTTGAGAACACGCCGAGTTCCGGCCTCAATTAACAATTGCTAACAAGCTAACTGACGTCGTCACTAACTGCATTAAGCGAACTTTCTGCAACGATCCGTCGAGTAACGTTCAGGCTGAAGGGTAACTAATTGAAGCTGGACGCAGTCTAGCAACTCTGGAGTCTAACGAAATATGATTATTTGTCTTGAGTAATGGTTTCAAATAAGCAGGTTGGATTGCTCGCGGATTTGAAATAACACAGGTGGCCATTGCGGGTTTTCAGATTCAATAACCGTTTTACTCGTACAGAGGAGCATGTGTTCCAAATTACTTACAAAAAAGTTTTTACTTTGTTTTAGATATCTAAATTTGTGCAAGGGGTAATAAATGTTCGTTGATTAATAAATAATTAACTGCGTTAATAAAACAAAACGAATTTGCATAAGAATACCAGTAAATAACATACCAGAACAAAGAAATACAATACACTCCCTCCCTCTCGTTCATAGCATCCAGAAATTAATCAATCAGTGGCTTTTTATGGACCAAATGGAGTATTCGTTCACTCAGTATACACCGGAAACATAGAGAACATTCTTTTACTGTACTGAATTGCACAACCAAATTTAGATAACTCACCGGGGGGCAACGATGCCCCCAGGCTAGTCACAAAGTGTCTTCTCGTCTGGCCCCCCGTCTTCTTATTTCCACTTTTGGCCTAATTTCCTAAGTTATTAAACAAAAACAATAGTTTTCAACGATTACTAGCTATTTTACCAAGCAACCGCATCGGCAAGCGAGCGCATGAATGTGAGTTTCTGACCATCATAGGGTCTCCTCAGAAGTGCCCATTCTGAGATCAACATCGAGGGTCATACACTGCGATGCGTCAAGGGGTTATCCTTAACCCCAGGCACACCAGTTGTCGATTTGCGTATCGGACATTAACTGGACCGACGGTACACCAAATACAATCGGTTCCCCCGTTGCTGGCGGGGCACCCAGATACCAGAATCATACAACAATCTCAAAAGCTMTCCCAGTTTGGTAGCAACATAAAAACCTGACMTCAGGACTTTCAACAACAAAAATGCTACCTTCTCAATCTCTCAAAGAGACAACAATCAAAATACATTTCAGTACTCACTACTTTAGTACTTTTAATCCGGCAATACTCCAATTGCTCCATCGCTAAGAATTAACCAACTAACACATTCCAGCACTCCACTCACACTAATGTCGCGCTGCTCCGAAAAGGGTCTCGCCCAGAGGTTCCTTCTTGTAAACAAAACATAACTCATCTGAACTGTCGGTTCATTCTCGACTAAATAAAACTCAGTCAAAATAATCTTATAATCGAACTTTAAATCAATATGGGTATAAATCAATAACGAATATAAAATAAAATGGATATTAATACAAGTAAACCTACTTATTAAAATAGAATTAAATAAGGAAAACAAAATACCGTCTTACATTTGTTATCTAAATTGCATCAACATTTTAATTCTTCGGGAAAGTAAGAAGTAATCGCTACTAAGGTAGTAGCAAATTTTCTGTGAAGCTATTTAATTTAACTTTTGGTTATATTATTTAAAAGAACCATACGGAGTTATTGTTATATTATGATAAAAATTTCAGGAGTTGTTTTTTACGTATTGTGAATACTTTCGAATTATTATACTGTCTTAAGAATATGTCCCTAAAATGACAATAAATGAAAGGAGCCGCATTCTTCCGCTACTTTTTACTACAGGAATAAACCTAATGATGCTAGTTTTCGTATTTTTACTGTTTCTTCACTGAGAAAAACGTTATGATGGGTAAACAAAAAAAACAGTAACGGCAGCAAAAAGTTTTTTTTTGTAGAAATAGGGATAGCAAAACTTTTTGCCCTCACAACAAGAAAAATTCGCCACTTTATTTTAGCTACACTTGCAAATTGTCCCAGCAATCATTACAAATAATCTTTGCTTCCGTAACCAATTCCAACCTGCACAGAAAACCAACAGAATAACCGTTACCATAATTATTTGCTGCGTTTACCAACACCACTTTGCAAGAATCACTAATCAACACCAATCAATAAGGTAACCGTCGCAAATATTATTTGCTGTGGATACTAATACCTCTTTGCTACAAAAACCAAGATATTATTTGGTTAGGATAATATTTCCTCGAAAAGGTTGCTGTCTTTGTAATACACTGACAAAAGGTTATTAGACTGACGTTTGGTTACACCTGTAATATATACTATGCATATTTAGTATATTTTTCATTTAATTCATATTGGCATTGTCAATGACATCAAAAAGAAAAATGAACGAACTTGCAGTACTAAAAATCACCGGAGCTCTATAAGTTTCCAAATGCTTCAAAAATTTTAGGTGGTTTCCGTAATGTATGTAATGCTTTCCATGTTAATGCCTTGTTCTATAAAAAATAAAGTACAACATTGTAGTATATAGCTATACCTGCACTTCTTAAAGCCAGAAAGCTTTTGTAATATAGTTGCTACAATCACATTAATCTATCTCTTTTAGTTTAAAAATTATTGTACACTTTCGCAGATACTGCAATCGTGATTTTTTCACAAACTTTGGTACAACTCCGTAGTGGTGCTTTTTAGAAATATTTAATAAAAACAAGGTGTTCAATAAGTGTGCATTTTCGGTACAATTGGAAGGTCATCCATAAAAGTAAGTTTGGATTGTATTACTGAAAAATCTAAAAGATCCATATATACAACAGTTTTCCGTATTATCAGAGATTATAGAGTCATGCAAGAAATACGTTCAATTCGCCCACTCTCTATCAACTAAAATATTTTCTTCGTCCGGCAAACGCATTTCTGTTCGGGATGCAGCGCTGCTATCAAAATAACACAAAATGTAGCAAAAATTATTTTAACAAAAATAATATTGCTGTTACGGCAAAACCATATTTCTGAGTGTAAATATGTTTCCTTTTCTCTCAATGATCAAGAATGTCAAAAGAAATAATTAAAAAGGCATATGATATAGTGCAAGAGTCTGAATAAGAGGATCCACGAAAAGATACAATTTCTGAAAAGACCAAATGACGAGAATGTCAACTAAGTTAGTTAAAAAGTACTATTGTAAAAACGCAGACAGTGCTTTCTTAACTATTAAATTCAAGGCAACATCTCATTTAGATACACCTGGTCCAGTTAAAAGAAAACAGACATTTCATTATACTGCTGCATGTTAACGAATGCCGTGACTACATCAGTTTCATCTATGGGCCAGAACTGCAGATCTACTACCGCATTAATATTAGATTGCAATCCATCAGGAGGTATAGTAATGGATAGATGGGGTGGGAATGTTGCCCACAGAACAGTCTAGTAACTATTCAAAAACATCCAGTAGGTTATAAAGCGCGCTGGCACATGGCGAAAACTTAGAATTCTGATTTGAAAGGCAGTGGTGCAAGCAAGCAAAAGTAAATTGGGTGTTTAAAGAGCTAGCGAGTGATGTATAGTGATTTGATTTTGAATTTAGTGTACAAATAATCAAAGATAACTCGGAGGTCTTTTATAGCATCTGGAGGACATAAATTTATGATGAAAAACAACAATAATTGATGAACTCCAGAGTATGAAAACGCAAAAGACTGTTCACATTTAATGGTAATCTATTTATTAGGCACCATTTCCCACTATGTAGCAATCATTCTAAAGCTCATATGCATAACCAATAGACTGGACAGCAGTAAAAAGCTTTAGCTCATCAGAATACATTAAATTTCGACATGTGAGGATCATCGAGATATCATTAATATAAATGACAAAAAGCAAGGGTCCCAAGACGGAACCCTGAGGTACACCCATTGCGATATTAAACATATATAAAGCTTATATTATCAGCCACTATTATACAGAGAAATGGCTTGATGTGAAATACCTCATCCAGAAACGATAAAGATAAATAAGAAATACACAATATAAAATTCATCTATCGCTGTACCGGAGACATTTTTTTAAATTTTATCCATACTCCCAAAACTTTATCTAGGGGAATATGAAAAACAAATTTCAGTCAGTTCCTTCCACACCACCTCCTCATAAATCGTAATCTCACCGCACCCGACCATCCATCTCCGTTTAAGGTGTCATTCCCCCCTAAAATTTCATCCGGGCCGCCGCCCCGTTCGCGAAAAAAGTTTGCGAACAAAACCACTTCATCACGCACTGCTCCGCCATTACCAATAATCGGCGCGCAAAAAGATGCAATTCGAAGTAATGCCAAAGACATTAACATGAAAAATCGCCGGGGTGTTTCGTTTTAAAAAGAACCCGGAGTCTCTTAAAAGCGCGGGACGTGGGATGGGGGGGGGGGGGGCAGAAAGTGGAACGCAAACACTTGTTCGGCTCTGGAGCTTTAATTTATGCTCGCGCAGTGCGAAAGCTCCCGGCTAGGAGTGGAGGAGCGTAAGTGTTTAGATAACAGCGAATCGCAATGAGAATGGACTTCGAAACTATGTGGGGAAGTGGGTTAAACGTCAGCTTTTTTGCGCCAGTGTTGCTACAGCACTGGAACAGATGTGTTTTGAACTGAATGGAACGCTAAGTACGCTGGAAGTCTTCACTATATGCAGGATTGTGCATTGTACTGAATTTGCGCGTTATGTCGGAGGGAAGAATCCCCTCTCTGATAATGGAAGTCTAAGTTTTGTATTTTTATAGATCTGTTTCGTGTGTTTGCGAGATCTCTTGCATTTGTCATCTCGTGAGTTTAGCTAACAGTATTTGTAACAATAATGTAACTAATTTTCATTATTTCTTCATACATTTTACTTTTGAGTGTTGAGAAGTCTCCATTCATTTAAATACCAACTGTTGTTGGAAGAGAGCTTTTTATAATTATTCCTTAGCATATACACAAACGAAGGCCCTGAACTAAATTCTTTTGTTGTTTCTTAATGGATTAATATATAACTGGCATTCATGCGGGTTCCGTCCACGTAAAAGTTGATCGCAGAACAAGAACTTTATCTATGGACTGTAAAACTAAGCTTCGCGAATAACGCGGACCGCTGTGTTTAAAAAAACACCCAAATATTTTCTACGCAAGTKAAGAGTAGGAATTCAGATAACATAAGGTCATACTAATATTTACAATATTTGTTCTGTATAGTGTCAATACTAGCAAGTGAACAGCGTTCACGGGATTCTATACCACAGCAGCATATTCAGGCTTAAAACATATCAGGGTAATATATAGCAATTTTAATGTAGAAATGTTGGTGAAATATTTGAAATTACGCAATGTGAAGCCAGGCGTTCGGTAAAAAGATGAATCAACTTTTTGCATTATGGTCTACAACAGACATGTAGGGATCACATGTTATATGTACTTAAACGCACTACGCCCAAGCCATCCAAGGTATAGTTAAAAATTACTCGGTCTCCACAGGCTTGAGTTCCCAGAGGGTCATTAATTAATGCAAGATAGGGCAGAGGTCCTACGTTGGACCTCTGGCAGACCACGGGCATGACAGCATGTACTTTGGATCTAAATATCCACGGCTACGGCAAGTTTGTTCATCTGCCCATGAATTTTTCGGAATATTCTATGAGCGGTCTATTTCAGTTTTCGATTTTTCCATCGCAAAAGAACTTCAATGTGTCACTCTTGGGAGTTCGCTTGTTTTCGGTGAAATATCCTAGGATGTTTTCTGAATTAAATTCCCCATTGAGAGGCGGTTGCAGCAAACTGCCACACTTTAGGATTCTCTCGTCCTACATTGATTTTCCAGAATATTCTATGACATTCTCCAAACGTCAAACATTCCACTCTCTCCGCCAGCGACGAATTTTCCAGAAGGACCTACACAGAGCTAGACAGAGCGTCGATTTTCGTTTTTTTTTTTTCTTGCCAGTCATGTTCCATATTTGATAGTTCTCTAATCTTCTTTTAAATTTTCTAAAAAAAAATTTTCAGGACAGATCGATTTTTTGAGTTCTCAATACTAGCATATATCTGCGGCATCTAGCAAAAATAAGGAAAACTCACCTACGCCACTGAAAGCATGCCGTGAATTAAATCTGCTCTTTACTTGTGGAAGCCGATTTTTTACCTCAATTTATACACTTATATACTGCACAGGCACCGTGTTGCCCCGCCGCTTTTGTTTGACCTTGTAATGTAAAATATCGGGCAATTGATAAGTCGTGTGGGACTCGGTTAAACTGGCGGTCGTTCTTTTTCGGTAACACATTGGGCATATGCACCAAATGCTTAATTACATGTCCCTATCTTTCGTCATCTAAGGTTTCGGCAAACTGTAGCATTTGACGATTGTCCCGTATTTTATTAAATATTTATTATAAATAAGTATTCCGCTTTCGCTGAAACAATGGTGAGTAGAATGTGATTCGGTTAAATGCATCCATACATTTGAAGAAGTCACTTATTCTATTGGAAAGACAGCTTAGCTAACGAAATACATAAGTTGGGGCTACAGTTATGCTAACGTGTCCCGCCTATTGTTGCAATAATTAAGGCGTTAAACAATGTACATTAAATTACAAGGTAAAGCAGTGGCTACACTTGTATTTGAGGTCTAACCAATATATAATGCGTTTTTTGATAAAACAATTTCCAATTATGTTAACGTTTTATTTACATTTTCAGAAAGTGCTTTGTGATATAGAAATTTCCCGTTTATAACTGTAAACTTCAATTTAGTAATTGGAAATTTCCAGATAGTGACTGAAAATATCTAAATAATAACCGAACATTTCCATCTAGTTAGCGGAGTTTCCAGTTGTAAATCAGAAATTGCTAAAAGAAAGGCTTGCTGACCTTAGAATGTTAAATGGAACAGCATTATACATGGCACTACAGCTATTCCGTAGTATCCAGAAATTACCCAACTAATTGGAAAACGCTTGCTGAAAATGTTTAAAAGACAAGACATGGTTCGTCTTTCCGCGCCAATGTATATTTGCGTTGAAGTTCCCACAAAACGACCTAACCTTTAATCATGTTTGAACCTGTTGAATGAGCTTCAATATGCAATCAAAGGTCATGTTAGTGTAGCCACAATAACGAAACAAATGACGCGCTACATCTCTTTGATGTGCCAGAAAACAAAATGCACCTCAAATATAAGGCCACTGCATATATAAGGTACCGCCAATTCTAGCCTCTGGTTTAATCCGGGAATATAAAAGACAGAATCATACGTTTTCCTATGATGCAAGCGAGGAATATAGTAGTAGGCACTGCTGAATTTCAATTTCGCTCTGCAACCATCACTATCAAATCCAGCAGTAACAAAAATAGAAGGATCAGAAACAATATGGAAATTATATACGTCGCAACCGTTGTTCCTACCTTTCAAGGTACAATGACCCTACTCAGGACGAGAGAAGTGTTTTTTTTTTCAAAAATTATTTTATAAGATTAGTTTATAATTACAAACATCAGCTGCCTCACCATCTTTGAGCATGAAACACAAGCGTACTGTTTTTCGAATGTCAGGAAAATTACAGGTTTTTCAAGAAGGGGATAGTATTAAACACAGCAGCTTGAAGACAAAAAAATATCTAGACTGTGTAATGCGAAAGACCGTAATTTGATCAGAATCCAGATTTGAGCTTATTCTTCAATTTGGGAATGGTAGATATCAGAAATATGTTTACAGCGGAGTTATTATCAGGAAAAATGTATGTAAGAACGTAAGCTGTCGCGATCAGTCATATTGAAATCTTCGTCTTTTTGAGATAGACCGCGTCGGTTTAGGAATTAGGGTCGACCTTTCGCACGCTCTTAAGAGGCATCTTCAGGATATGAATATCCAATACGACACTTAAGAGTTTACCTAAAATACTTGAGGTAAATATACAAACATTATGATACACTAGTAGCTTTGCAGAGTGGTAGGAAGTTTAATAGATCCGACAAGTCTAAGCTCTCCACAACTCTGTAATCCTCGATTGCTATCAGAACACCACGGCCATGAAAGAGTTCAGAATTCATCAAAATTTTTGTCACACCTCAGTAAAGTATAAGCTAGAGGAAAACATTTTGTATTAGTTAAGTTACGTGAAAGCCATTAGAGCTATCAGGTTAAAATCGCACTGTGTAGTATAAGAATAAAACTCAATGACCTTGTTTCTCATACTACGCACATTCTGATCATACGGTGGCACCAATTACTAGACCCGGAGTACCTACTCAGAGTAAAAAGAGAAGATTAGAACGAAGTTTATTTACAGCTTTAATATAAGTAGGACATTTAGAATCCCAAATAAGATGACAGGTGTCATTGCAGTTTGCCTGTTTATATTTAGAGTACTTTAATTTTGTACCAGAAGTCCATAACCACATGCTTGTTATTGCAGCGAGGACAAGATATAAGCTTTTGTCCGCGCCTAGAGAAGCGACCATATCCGTTGCAGTCAAACATCTTATAACATCAAATAGACGACAAGGGTCACAGGCAATGAACATAGATTCAAAATTCATGATCCTGTTATAAGATCATAATATAAACACATTTCTTATTGCCAACTTTCCATCCTCAGAAATATTTGAAAGCTTATAATGATGAAATACAACTTAATTTAAACATAATATTGCATCAGTTTTGTGAAGGCTAACATGGTTTGAAGTCTTCCGTGGTTGTTGTCGATGACATGTTGTTTTCCAGACTGGTTCCCACGTTGGTTATTTGACCTTGACGTTTCGACACTCATGTCGGTGTCTTCCTCAGCAGACTAGGACACTTCAGTTTCAGAGCTACTTCTGAGGAAGACACCGACATGAGTGTCGAAACGTCAAAGTCAAATAACCAATGTGGGAACCAGCCCGGAAAACAACATGTCATTGAAGGCTAACATATTTATATTCATACTGAATCAGTGTTTGATTTCGTTTTCTTCGAGCGACATCCCTAACGATTTTGGTCCCCTCGCCGCCGAACGGTTGGTGTTCACCGTCGTTCTTATTGTTTATGAATGAATTAATCCGGATCGATAGCTTAGCAGCCGAGCCGGCAATATCTTCCCGGAGAAGTTTCCAGCCATACGTCTCAGTATCTGGGCATTGTTTATTGTTTACACTGCTACGCTTAATCTGGATGGAGACACGCTGTTTGCCTTTGTAATCCGTTCAATACGTTTCCTACAATTGATTAAAATTAATTCACGGAGGCACTTCTTAATCCTGTTTCGAATTAACGTTATTTATTACGCGGACGCCCCGTCGGGCCTTAATTACCCTTGGGGGCCGGAGCAGTTTTTAATAAGGCGAAGGGGTGTGGGTTTCCGAAAAGTTTCACAATAAGGCCGATACCCGTAACATTGTGTTTATTTGCCGAGCCGTCTGAAAGCCAGCGAAAGTTGGCGAAGGCCCTTTCGCAGAAGAAGTAGCGTTAACTCCAGTTTTGTGGGGAAAAGTGTAGGTGGTACGGTGGGAGTTAGTGGGATAAAACAATCGATCGCCTTTTAAAGAAGCTACTTCAGAACAACATATTTTAGAACCTATTTTAAAATGCAGCATTCTAGGATGATAAAACTGCAACTTCTAACGTTCAGAGTAATTAAATTTGAAGAGTCAGGGCAAACTAGCTATTATTGCCTCTGGCATACAAGGCGTTGCAGAGTGTGACATTTTCTGCTTCTACGAAAACAAAACAAAATTGATAGTTTAATAGGACTTTTAGTGGTAATGCTATACTATAAAAGGGCGAATACCTACACCAAGGAAACGAGGCGTCATAAGAAAACAACGTGGCGACCTAATTAAATTTAAGCCTAACGACGAGAAATTACCTACCTACTTACTAGATATAGACAAACTACTTCATAAAAGATAACTAAAATCTAACGTTCCAAATGTCACCCAACTTATGTAAAATTTTTGTTTTATCAAAGTCAATCGTGTACTTAGTCAAATATGTGTTCAGCTACGGAATATTTATCTACCTATTGCACTCTAGTAGCACATATGTGTTTAGTTTAGCCTATGTAACACTTACACCTGAACAAGTAATTTTGTAAACACCTTCACTTTCTAAATGTACTTTGTTTTTAGTATAACTTAAAATTTTATCTAAATTATTATACGTACTATCAACAACTAAATTATCAAGTTTCCTAAGTATCCTGTTTAATTTTTAGGAAAGGCCTTGTAAATATGGCAAACATAACTTCAATTTAGCACTATGTATACATATATTTTTTGCCTAACGAGTTATGGCTAAAATGACTATAAAATGTGTGTGATATGACTTGTGTTTTTGCTCAGTCAAATTATAGTGGACTTGGTGCATCTAGCACCAATTTAGAATTATTCCCAAATCCGCCTAGGCGAAACAGGGTGTTTTCGTCCTAAAAGCTTAAATGGTGCTAGAAAAACTATCAACGTCGATGATGAAGACGAGGTTTTAGTTCGTATTGCGGAAAATCCAGATATCAGTACTCGTCGGTTAAGTGAGACAACAGGAATAACAACTCATCTATCGGGAGAATTTTAAAGAAATAAAATCTCCAACATATCACTATAATCCTGTACAAAATTTGTTACCTCAAGATTTACCAGTTCGCTTACAGTTTGCTCAATTTATCCTAGATAAACAAACCGAAAACCAGAATTTTCTTAATAACTTCCTTTTCACCGATGAGGCGACGTTTACTAGGCGAGGTGTTTTTAATTGGAAAAACAATCATTTGAGGGGTTCCGAAAATCTACATGCTCTAAAGGAACGCCATTTTCAGCATGAATTCAAGGTAAATGTTTCGTGTGGTGTGATATCTGGTTTTTATTGGTCCTTTTGAACTTCCTCCTAATCTGAACGCCCCTCTATTTAACTTCCTTGAACAAAATTTAAACACACTACTAGATGTTCCACCAGCCATGAGGCGGAACATCTGGTTTATGCAAGACAGCAACGCCACATTTTTTTCTGCCAGTACGTCAATACCTTAATCAACATTTTCCTCACCGATGGATAGGGCGTGGCAGTGAATTTGTTTGGTCACCTAGAAGTCCAGATTTCAACCCTCTAGACTTCTCAATATGGTCACAAATGAAGGACATGGTTTACAAAGAAACAATTTAAGGATACGCCTCACAAAGTGTATTGAAGTGGAAGGCGGTCATTTTGAGCATTCACTTTGAAGTCTTCTTTTATTACTATTACTGATTCTTATTTGTCGCTATAGTTGGGTATTCGTACAAGGATTAGACAGTGCCATGGTTATTCTGTTCAATATCCATGCAATGCCTTCCAGTATCGCGTACGATTAGCTAGCCAATCAGAGCGCGCTTTTTCTCTTGCAGGGTCTAACGCTGAGGATCGGCGAATACGTTGCCGGGATGTCAAATGCATAGATGCCTGCAGTAAAAACTTCTTCCTAAGGAAAAACAGGCGAAAATTTACTAATTACTAGTTCGTAAATTCTCATCTACCTTTCAGAATCTTTTCTTAGGAGATAATCCCACCGGCGCTACCATACACGTTCGCAATAATTAAAATTTGATGGAAGGTCCTGGCATAATCTAACATAATTCGCGTTGTTATTCAAAAACAAACTTATCCCTTATCCATTGTTTACCTCGGCGTACCTCCTTTCAGCCGGAGGCGTTCTGAAATAATCCTTTCTTCCGAGGGACAGCGGATTAAGGCGGATTTAATTTAAAGGAAAAATATGCCCGCTCCACCGCAATTCCGTGCTTCATTGTGCGAGAGAACGGCGGGCCCACCCCCCGCCGCCGCCGCAGGTTGGAAACGTTCGATCCGCATTAAAAATTGCCGATGGTGGAACGGTTTTCTCGAGCGCTTTCTTTTGCCGCTGACAGCTGCCTTCGATATTGAGTTACAGGCTGTCTGCCGTGATTGCCGGGCTACGGATGAGCTGATAATGAAGGGGAGGGGGCTAGTCGTTAATTGGCAATAGGTAAACAGATGGTTCAATAGGCGAAATGTTGACGATTCAATGATACGCTATTTAGATTTAATAACTTTTTCTGAGAGCAACTAAATTATGTACTGATATACAGCATGTCTCATTAGAGCGACAGAATAAAATAACTTAATGAAACAATTAAATATTCGAAGTGTTCAAAGGAACAGCCTGTATATTAAACATGTTTAGGAGTACTTTCTCTTGTCAGAACGCCAAAGAATCTTTTTCAAAATTATGTAAAAAAATTAATAAAACTGAAGTTGCAAGCCTTGGCTAAAACAATCTCAGTAGCTGTGACATTGAAATTTGGAAAACAGATTTGACAGTTATATTTCTACAAGAACGGCGCTGTCACCATGCATTGCAAAGAAATTGCAGGATATTTTATATAGGGAGCGTTCTAAATAAGTTCCTCGATTCGGCAACATTCAACTCCTAATTCCTTGAGATTCTCAAGTGGTACACAGTATACATTTATTGTTTATTTATATCTATTTATGCGGGACTTTAAAATAAATAAATAAAAAATAATTAATGAAATGCTCAAAATTCATTGGTACACAACTATATCCTTCCCCGCATTACCCTTGATATTTTGCTTAACTTTTCAGTATTGATTTCATTAAAAGGAATTCTTATTTCCTTTTCATTTCATCCAGTGTAATCGGCGAAGTCCGACATCCTTGATTTTCAACAGAATCTCATAAAAATGTAAATTTTTGTGAAATCTGGAGACTGCAGTGGGCACTAAATTGCTCCACTCCTTTCTGTCCATTTTTGTAGAAATGCGATATTCAAGTAGTTAACAATTGAAATACCAAAAATAATAGTGATCCAATAATAGCTTTTACGCCCCAGATAAGGGATTAGTTATTATAAGTCCACGATTAGGTACATTAGAAATATACGCGTAAGACTTCACAGAAAGAATCATGTGTCAACTGATACAAATACAAAGTTACTCCCTAGAACTGATATTGCAACAACAGTAGTGTTCGTTACCGACTGCGATAACTTAAGAGACATAGATACTTGAAGTAATGACCAAAGACTCTTCAAAAAAATATTTAATTCATCACTTTAGAAGCAAAAATAAAGAATTCGATCTGATTCCTGCTCCTAGGTTGCAAAAGTAATCCACGTTTTCGAGAAGTGAATCAATTTTTTTTAATATTGAGTTTTGTTACACTAAAGCTTAAAAATTTCTAATATCCTAGACAAGCTGTTAAGAAAAAGAATGGTGGATAACCTATTCCAAAGAGCAGGAGAAATTCCATCAGACCGAATAAAGAAATTTGTACCTAACTTAAAAAAACGTATTTTTAATATAACTTATAGTAGGTATAATATTATTGCACCATAAGACGCAAATTCAAATTTCCTTTCACTTTTTAAGAAATCCCGGTATCGTCCAAGTGGCATCAAATTTGAGGTGGCCGTTTTATCATTCTTGTTCACTGGTTAAAATTAATAGCGAGCGGGTTATCAATCACAAAGGTACCCGCCGCAAATAACTATGGTTGGCCGATACTAACTACTGGGAATGCTTAATAATTAAATGAATTCGCGGGTTCTGGTAATTGGATAGAATTTAATTCCATTTAAATGAACTATATCAAAACTTAATAAAAGTGTCTGACTTACGTTTATTCCGACGCTTATATCTGAGCACAATAAAATCATTTTGCGCAAGCATGAAAGAGTTACGGTTCGAATAACAAATATATTTAACACTGATGATGAGCTGTAATGACAGCGAAATAGATCTATCTGCAGTTGGTTGAGGTGTAGACAGCACAGCATAGACAATCATTTTAATATATTTAACAATATGAATAAGTGAAAATAATCTGCAAAATCAAATGCAATCAGGCCATAAATTAACAATCCTGTGCGTTTGAACCAATTAGTAATGAATTTCCGAAATACGGGGACGTGTTGACTTCTAATTTAACTTTTAAGACTTGCTGACTGACTTTACTCAACATTACTCTGTACATCGCGAGCTGGACTAAAAATTACATTGCTTCCGGTAGCGTGGAGCATGGAATGTAGACCGTAGGTTCTTAACTTTTGAAAAAATACGTTACTTGGTAGAGTTTCTGAACTAAGACCTTATTGGTTAAAACTACCCGCACTTGCTACTCTTCGAGGTCAAATTCTCGTTACATTTGTTCAATTATCGAATCATCAAATTCAAAATCAAAGCTAATCACACCTAAACATTTGACGAGATATGGCAACGAATTCGACTACTATAATAATATTTTTCATTCCAATATTCAATATATAAGGAAAACCGAATCAATATTTTTTTAACCAACTATGGCCGAAACTAACATAAACTGAGAGGTTTCGCGCGCTAACCATCGTAATTTTTAGATAGTGTACCCATATCACAAAAGAGACACGAACTGCAATGGCTGTATCCATCTAGGAACAGGACAATAAAATATTCCGACCGAACTACAATAACAGAACCTTTAACAATACACTTACAGTGTGAAAAATTTATAAGAATACTCAGAAACGAACTGAGTTAGCAAAATTATCCCTTTTCTGCAAAACAGCGTTAAAAATTATCTATGTTTGTACTAAAACCAACCATTTTACTACAGAGTCGATTTTCCTTTGTTTCTTAATTTATTCTATTACTAAATCTAGGTACGTTTATCGGTTGAACTCAGTTAGGTGAGGCGCATTCAGTTGCATCGCTCTCGCGTTTAACAAAAAATGAGTTCATATCATACGAAGTACCAAAGGAACATACATTTCATATGTGTTTATAAGATATAGATACTAACTAATTAATGAAGTATTTATTCCATGAATAATCTTCGTGGATCTTCTGCAAGGCGACTTAAAACATCTTCTGTCGAATAAAGACGCAAATTATTTACATGTTTTCTATGTACACTGATCATACAAAGCCTCTTTATTAGTATTTCCGTTATTGATGAACTCTGTTAGGTGAGGCGCATTCAGTTGCATCGCTTTCGCGTTTAACAAAAAATGAGTTGACACATTTAATTTGGGAGAATAAAGATCCGTGATCCAGATAATGTATAATGATATCATACGAAGTACTAAAGGAACATAAATTTTACCTTAAAAGTTCTACTAATAGGACCACGATTTCTGATTCAGACACACATATCAAAGACTAATGCATTAACCTATGCGCTTTTAGTACAGTTTCAATTGCTCACACTAGAAGCTTTAGAAATTTAAGCTGGAAGTTCATATGTATAGCTGCTAAAGATACAATTGTAGTAATTTTTACTCCTCAGGGAAAGAGACTCGATGGATAATTAACATTATTAAAACTCAGAATGACAAATGCCTCAGCATTATGTGTCAAGCCAACCTTCTTAGATTGCCAGCGCATTGCCTTAAAAATTAACCGACTATTTAATATTTTAACCAAATTAAGCTTCATTTAAATAAACTGAAATATATTTAATTGGATTTGTAATAACACACCGGAATTTAATTCGAGCTGATAATGCTTTTACTGGATTCCTAAAACTTATATTAAATAAATTGACTTTCATAAACGTGAGTTCGGATGGATTTTTAGGTTTTTTTTGTAATAATTGTTAAAAAAAGAGCACAATTAAGCAGAAATCGTGCTATGTTTCATCCTGCCCAAGATAGTCTTTTAAAGCTATATCCGTCCTAAGACAACGATTCATAACAACAAGAATGTTGCAGTTACAGCTTCAAAACGCACATGGCATCGATTAAGCTTGGAAACCATTTGACAACGGTTGGATGGAACTTATTGGCACTTAGAATTTTTGTAATTCATGCCACCGAAAAAAACTTTTTCTGTTAGTAGACACTTATGGAGACATCATATTTTATACCCTTTATAACAGCGTCTTTTAGTTTATATTTCAAACAAGGAAGCAAGCAAGAGGAGAAGGTCCTTTTAACCGCATCCTGAAGCCTTCAACTTGTTATACAGATGTGGGTTAAACAGCAACAACTGCACAAGTTGATGGGTTCACCTGAGGAACCGCAAAGGCACAAAACGACAACTTCGCGCTCGGAACGTTCAATTCCCGACGCTGTCGAATTATGTAAGCAACACAATGCCAGCCCACGACTGAATGTAATTGAAACCGCGCGAGCACAATAAATTTAATACCCCGGATGGTGTAAGCGAACTAGCGGCCGACCGATTATCGAAAGTTTCAAACAAGGGAATTCGTTTAACAAGTCAAACAGCGCAGTAGTTTACTGCAAATATCGTTTAGCGCATTCGCGGACCGAAGTTTCATTTCTGCACGCCTCTATATGGGACAGTTCGGAGACAATTGGACTGTCTTCGGGGAAGTTTGTCGGCGCCACTTTCGCCACTGCGAAGGACTGCATCGGTTGTCCGAAAAACGCGTGTCGGTGCTGCCAAGTAAATGGAACTTGAAGGACAACGATTTATTTGTCCGTAATTAGTGCATTATCATCAGTTTTATACAATCGTTGTATTCCGTAAAAGCTGATTGTGACGTGATGATTCGCCATTGATTAAAATAGATAGTTTTCAAGAGATCATCCGAACATACTTTTTGTTCAACACAGTGTGGATATCAAAATTACTTGCTCCTACTATAAACCCGGTTAAACAAAAAAGTTGTTGCCATCAAATTCTATCAACACGCTGCATGAATGGTGCACAATGAATTGTCTTTACTTGAATATTGCAAAATGACCATAGTGTTGATGGTAGAGTGTTGAACTGGGAGCAATATTCACAACAAAAGTTCCGAGATTTCATATAAAACCAAATCAGTTATTATTCAACAACATTATGATTAATTGTTTCCTAATTAGTTACCTGCTAGCAATTAAGTATTTGGCATATACAAAACAATGCATACATAAATATGTATGCTACGGCCGCTATCATTATTCTTACTTATTTATTAAACGATGTTCATTTGAAAAATGTCCAAAAACAAGCAGTATCGGAAGCGGATGTGACGCATAAAGTCGTATAACCTCTCATTTTTGACACTTATCAAACTTTATTTCAAACCTTTTTAGCATCAGTATGCGCCTTTGCTTTCATTCTGCAATGTATTAGGCGTCAATTCCATTTTGAATCTAGTAAAACTGATTAAATGTATATTAACCCTGAAAACGTCATTGTTGGAATTGGCAAATACGACAAATTACGTCACACGATTGCGCAACCGCAAGAGGCTGTTTTACGCGGGAATTTTTCAGCTTTGAAAGTATTGTTAGTTATTAATGTAATTACATAAAATAAAGTATTCCAAATACATGATATGCATTTAAGACCATATACTCTTGCACTTCGCACTATTTTCAGAAATTGCGAAAATAACCAATTGTAATGACCGTATCAATATTAGACATCTTTATTTCTATAATAAATATAACGACTTTGCAATCACATGGCAACATAATAACATAGTAGACTATTCTTATGTTATGTTTCAGACTGCGATATTGCTAAACAATATTAGACCAGTTTTCGTGTTTCATATTGCAATCTTTATGTTTTCGTTATAAAGGCATTGCAAGGGGACAAATAGTACTAGATATTAGGGATGAAGATTAGACAATGGGGTTGGTGTGTTCCAGAATACTGGTGCCTGACAGCACAGCACAATATACATTACTGGACCACGTATTATTAAAGATGGGAAGTACTCAGCATAAAGAAATAAGAACTTGTCCTCTTTGTATATTGGCATTTGCTAGGTAACGCAAACGTTCAGCCAGGTACAGGTATTTCAACTGTAATGCATTACCTTGATTACTAATAATACTGGCAGCTTTGCTTAAAACTCACATTGAAATATTATAACTGGATGGTGACTGAGCTAGTAGATACCAAGTTAAGATAAAAAATAGATTACCACAAATGTGATACGACACGAACTACCTGACAGAAACCGATAATTGCCAATTCAAGTGATGGAGTTGCATTTTTACCTAGACCGTTAGTAAGCTTAGAGGATTAGAGCATCGGTGATTACTTAAACAAGCTGTTAACACCTGTATTCGCGTTATATACGTGCGCTAACTCCTAACTGGATAGTGGCCGCATAAACCTAGGCTAGAATTTCTGAGCTTCAGTAGGCAGACAGAGCAAAAATGTGCAGCAGTGGACAGCGGTGCGTATACTGTTGTCTATATTTAAGTTTTAAATGTATGCGCTACGTAAATATCAATTACAGTATACAATTTTATGAGTGCATCCTCTCAGCATTCATAATAAAGCTGCGATAAAGGTGCAAGTGGTAAATCAAAAGACTTAGGGGCGAATATATGTATAATTCATTGTTAAAAAGTTGTATGTAGATCTGAATATAGAGAAGTATCCTCTTATTGCACCACTTTCTGAGTGCATCTCTTGACTAATTTGTATTTTAAGAGGTCGCAATGTAAGCTAAATTTATTTTCCACTGTCTGTTTACATACAAACTTATTTCTAGGAAAAATAAATTATTTTTTGCCCTAATAATAATTCATTTCGTCGAGTATTCCAAAATTCACGGATCATATCATACGGATTTACGAAAGCTGTATTGATACTTTTCATATAACAAAAATGAGCTGTCTTCACATATCCCATATTTCACTTTTCCATCAAAGTTATTCCAAGACCTTTTAACGATACACCGTAGGTGCTTTTGAGATAAACCCCGTCAAAGGGCAAATCGCTCAATTGATCAGCTTCATCCGCCGTCCGGCACAGGTTTATATTCCATCACCCAAAGGCCCTACCCACCTTTCAACTAGTACCCTTTCCTGTCACGAACGTATCCCGATCTCACACAAAAAGGATGAAGTGATCGATTCCCCAACTGTTCACTCGCGAGCACAAGTAAAATAGGACAAGTCTTTAAAAATAAAAATGCTCATATAGCTACGCAATTCCAATTTTTTTTCATTTGTTTATGGATACTATTGATATACTAGAGAAAAGAAAATCCTAACCTTTTTTAAAGACTCGTGAATTTGATGGCTGAAATAGACAGGCATTCGGAAGACTAAAATAGGATTATTATTTCGTACCATCTCCAGACAAATTCAAAACGAATGGTTGGATTCGATGCTGTATCAATTTTGTATCGATTAATTAAAAAAACGAAAAAAAAAAGACAGACGCTAAACAAAGCAATACACGCCTAGCTAACTTTTTCTACACTTGGATACGAAAGACAAATCGACCTTTTGACCTATTGGTAATGATGATACTTTCGTTAAAATGCTTCTGTATGCTTTACCTGGGATTCTTGCTTATGTAACTCATATAATTAGTACTTGCATTGGTCTTGATGGAAGAAGTTGCTGGTTATCCTTATAGCTAAGAAATCGAGACCAGAAGAACATAAAGGTCTAAGCCCCATAAGTATTCTGCCTACCTTATGTAAAATTTTAAAACGTGTTAAGGCTTCTAACTTCTTTCACAAATTAACCCGCTGCTCAGTCTTTCTTTCAAAAAAGCTACAGTTGTGAAAATGCCTCGCTGAATGTAACCGATAACACAATATCATCTCTCGATTGAGATAAAATTTGCTTGTTGGTTCTCCTTGACTTTTCCAGTGCTTTTGACTCTCCACATTTAGGAAGCTATCTTACTAATTAGATTCAAATCGTTAAAAAAGCAACACGTTTTCTAGTCCCTCTCTCGCGTCTTGTGGAATACCACACGGTTCAGTTCTAGGGCCTTTGCTTTACGTCTTGTGTCTGCTTTTGTATCAGTGGAAGATCTTGGAGGATCTCACTCCTATGCAGGCGACACTTAGATCCTACATCGCTTTAATAAGAACGATCTTGATGATATGTAGCATAAGCTCTCAGTTGATTTGAATGAATTATACTATGCTTCTTTAGCAGATTCGCTTACAAAAAAATTATACTACACCTAAAATGATTGCGTTTGGAGTGCATCCAGAACTCATATTTGACCTATGCAAATGACATTCAATAAGTCGTTGTCAAACGATATCCAAGCTTATTTTGGTCAGGAGTCATAATACAATTACAACTTTGTTCAGCTCTTTTAATATGTTTTCTTATAGGGATTGTTCAACTATGCATGACTCTGTTATGTGGAATACCCAGAATCGGTCACATATTTGTATTTGGCGGTATCTCCAATCTTCTTAGTTCCAAATTTCAAAATTAATACATAGAAACAAAAACTTTCAAAAATATCAGTTATCTCGAGCAAAAATCCATCCGAACTAAGAGTCACGAAAGTCTATTTAACGTAAGTTTTAGGAATCCAATAGTATTATAAGCACGAATTAAGACCCGGTGAGCTGTTAAAATGCCAGTATACAAAAGCCTTTTTGAAAAACGGATTAAATATATCTCCGAATTTAAATGGGGCTTAATTTGGTTAAAATATTAAGTGGAAGCAGGGCACTGGCGGACTACGGAGGTTGGCCTAACTTACAAAAAAGTAATGGCTAAACGAAAAATGTGATAATCAAATAAACCCAAAGGCTCAGATTAAATAAAATATGGTATATTCTGTACTGTGTTCATAGCAAAGTATGTCTTGCATAATTTTATGCATCTATCTAATTCTGATTTTACACAGAGCCTACTCATAATATGTACAAAATCGTCGTCGAACATTGAAATGTAATATGCTATCATTTTACTGATGAGTTGCTAATGTCCAAGTTATTGGAGTAACATCGATGTGCTCATATTCAGTTTCAAATGATGACCCCACGCGCTTTAAGCACATAAACTATGCTTATAAAATTAAAATTAAAAACATAAATTACTTTTATGTCACATAAAAATTACCGCAGAAGTAACAATCAATAACTTATCTTGCCATAATAAGATTTAATCGATCATAAAGGAATATCTACATTTGTAATAATCCCTGCAGATTTCAGTATAGTCAAGTAAATATCGTAAAAATTTTTAACATACGTTTTGGCGATATTGAGCCACATTTTGCAAATCAATGACAGCCAGCATGATGAATATATAATACATGAATGAATTGTAGCTTGAGAGCAATAACAAATGGTGGTTTTAAAATTATGCAAAAATTAGAGTAAAATTAGATGTATGAGTAAATATTGTTAGAGATAAAACGACCATCAATTTAATGCTGATTGGTAGTGTTTGGCCAGCTGACGCATAATGCTGGGGATTATAACTTGTATTTTTAAGTTTAACTAAGATTGACTAAACCAAAAGCTTCATTCGTTACAGTCTTGGGTACTGTTTCACGACAAGGTTGTTTTCTCATTCTCAGTTTTGATAATTCTTTTATCTATACTAGCTATCTATTCAATCTTAACTTAAATTTCTAAAGCTTCTAATGCGAAAACTTGAAACTAAAAAGCGCATCAGTTAATTAATTATTTGATATGTGCGAATTCTAAATCATAAAACGTGGTTCTATTAAGTAGATGGTTAAGGCGAAATTTATATTTCTTTAGTACTTCGTTTTACATTACAATAGATTATGTGAATCACAGATCTTTATTCTTCCAAATAAAATGTATATACTCATTTATGTTAAACGTGATAAACACGCAACTGAATGCGCTAGATATCGCCTAACTGATATCATCAATAATTGAATTAGGAATAAAGGAGCTTTTGGCGATCGGTAAATACAAAAAACAAAAAAACTTTTGTCTTCACAGAAGATGTTTTAAGTCACCTTGCAGAAAATCAACGAAGATTGTTCATGAAATAAATAAATCCTGCTTTGCCCCCCCCCCACTCCTTAGGCCAAAAGCTGGGTACGCCCATGCATCTACCTGTTAGAGTAGTAGAGTAAAGTAGTAGAGACCATAGTAGTTCTCTCCAATTTAATTTTGCATGCTCTGTTTACAGTCCGTGTATATAGAAAAGAATTTATTGCGTACAAAATGCTTGTTTGCGTCTAATATTTGGTGTCACAAGTCAGAAGTACAAACAAATTTCCTAAATATTTATACAATAAAATTAAATTTGGAACTGATGTACATAACAATATACGTAGAAAAGATACACTTGTAATTGCTGTACACAGAAATATATTATTCAAACGATCTGTTTTTTTTTATAATTTAACTAAATTGTCCAATTCCGTTCCTTCAGATCTAAAATCAGGGAACATCTATAATTTAAAAATTGCCTATAAAAAACACCTCTTGTCTACTGTCCACTAATAATTCGTTGTAAATATACAACAACATTAATATTTTACTCTTATTGTTCGTTTTTAATTGTGTCGTAAGTATAGTCTAGCCAATGCGCATGGAAGACGGACGTAAAGTTTTAATCGGCAGTAAGTAATCCCCACCGAAATCAAAACGAAACGGAAGCAGAAAGCAGATCATTTAAATTGAAGGTCCGCAGACTGAACGCTGCCCATTCCTCAGGCTCCCGATAAAAAGATTCAGGCCTTTTAGGGTTATCGTCGCGCATTGAGGGAAGCCTTTCGCTTTCGTCGGCGCATTAATAATCGAACGCCGCCACCTGGACATGCAGCCGGGCCAGCAAGGGAGGACAGCTCAGGAATCAATTCGGGGTCCGCAGTCGCCTGAGCCGCGTTAGGCTTATTGATGTCCCCGGCCCACATCCCCGAATCCCGACCGACACCTGAATGTTCAACTGGACGTTCAATCTCACTCAATCTACGCGATGCAGGCGAAGGGGGATGAGGGCAATCCGGTATGAAATTGAAAAACGGACTTCCGAGTAATGGATTGTGCATTTATGTCGCGTATTTGCAGAGGTGCAGCGGGCGGAGCCTGCAAAGTTTGTCTTCCGCTCGAGAGGGATTTGACCTGAGAACAGAAGGTTTTACATCTAGGCGAGCATCCACAATGTTTAAGAAGGCATTAGGGTAMGGTAGCCTTACAAAGTTTACTAGAATTGTCCCAAATTCGTAGATATTCCCGTATTGAATAAGACACTAAAGGCATCTGGTTAATAGAACTGAAATATTTGTACATCTGAGTCCTACGGTGAGCTTGACTTAATTTAGAATACATCTTTCACTGGCCCCGAGTTCTTCACGCAAATACGCTTTACCTAAATAAATACGTTGAAAACTGATCCATTTTGTTCTACGTGGATTAATTATTGTTAAGTTTTCCTTATTGTATTTATTTGTAGGTTCTGGCTCCTTTTTTTAATAAATTAAAGACACTTTTTTCTAATAATATAACGTTTCGACCTATAATTTAGGTCTTTGTCGAATATTTTTATTTTGTAGATTGACAAATTATTATGAAAATCAATATGACATTTACAATTTTGATATTAATATAAAATGTACCTTCAAGTTTGTTACTTTGCTATCATTGTGGATGGTAAATGTGACGGTGAGAGGGTGTGTTAAATGACGGTGTAGTAGGTATTACTTAGTCCTTGTATGTCAGTCCTGTCGTTTACACATGTGTTTAGGTTTTTTTGAATATGCATCATTTCTAAAAATTGTCTTTTATGTTTATGTTGTTCCGTAGTAATAATTTTGGTATTATCAAAGTATTATCAAAGTATTATTTTTTTACACAGCTTTAAAAAAACATCAAGAACAAACTGACCACACTTTTGACTTTGATAATACCAAAATTATTACTACGGAACAACATAAACATAAAGGACAATTTTTAGAAATGATACATATTAAAAAAAATCTAAACACATGTGTAAACGACAGGACTGATATACAAGGAGTAAGTAATATCTACTACACCGTCATTTAAACACACCCTCTCACCGTAACATTTACCATCCACAATGATAGCAAAGGAACAAAATTGAAGGTACATTTTATATTAATATCAAAATTGTAAATGTCATATTGATTTTCATAATAATTTGTCAATCTACAAAATAAAAATATTCGACAAAGACCTAAATTATATGTCGAAACGTTATATTATTAGAAAAAAGTGTCTATAATTTATAAAAAAGGAGCCAGAACCTACAAATAAATACAATAAGGAAAATTAACACAAAATGACTCCAAAAAATAAACATCAACATCTATTATTGTTAAATATCTCCACTAAGTTAAATCCACAATACAGTTATTCGAATAAAGCGCTTTTGGCTAATATGCCATCGTCAGTACCATATTACAAATTAGAGGAAAAAATAATTTTGCTACAACCCAGTAAATGAGACATTGACTAGCAAAAGAGAGATAAGCAAGGTGATGCCATTTATAGATTAATATTAATGTAGGTACGAGATTGATAAACGTAAGACTTGTCTAAGGGGTATTTAGAATAGACACGATAATAAACGACAAGATCAGAGAAAAAATAAAAGTAGAGCCTATATAACGAGCATAAAGTAGTATAAATAAAAATTTATTAAAATTTGATAAAAGTTTTATATAAAATACTTTTTTTTATACATTTTATGCATAAACACAAAGGATTCGAGTCCGTCGAACCCAGGCCACTCCAAAGTTCACGGACGTGGGGGAAAATACGCGACACCCACCCTCTCTTTACGGCCGTGGGACAGCGGCGCCAAAATGGGTATGAAATGTAGAAACACAAGGACAAAAAAAGACGCCCACAGAAGAAGGTAGATAAGGGAAACGCTAACTGGGTGGAAGCAAGGAGAGCACTAAGTGTTAAAAAATATTGCTATAAAAAGGCACTATTACATGAGGGACACAAACGGATGGATAAATAAGTTGCATCAATTAAACTTGTGGGGATAAATCTTTAGAGATTCACCCTCAACAGTATCCAGATCGCTATTTACCAATATGTTGTTTTTTCTCTGCATATAATTCTTTCCAAAAATTTGTTTAATCTTAATGTTATAGCATACAGGATTTATCAAGGGAACGTATACATTTTATAACTCCATAATTGTTGGAAATTATTAACTTATTTAAATGCCTGATATTCATTCTGTTGTGCTGATTCTTAATTTTTTATTGCAGAGTTTTTGTTCAGACACCTATGTCCCTCAATTTCTAGAAGTTGGGCTAAATATTTTCGTAACGCAATTTATACACATGCCAGCATCTCAAGAAGCACTGCTGTTTATCTTTAAATTTCATTCAATGAACGTAACATATAACAATAATATAGTATAGAAACGAAAGAAAATAAATTAACTGGAAACTGTAATGTCCTCTATTTTTTTAAATAAATCAAAAATGATTCCTTTAAACTATTAGTAACGCTACATCTAATTATGGAAGATTAACTTCGCGTACGAGTGCTAGAGTTAGAGAGAGCATATGCGTACAATGTAAAGAGGAAAGGACCTAAATCTGATTCCCGTGGGATTACAAAAGTACCGAAAGCAGGTAAATAATGTAAAATTCCTAAAAGCAACTTACTAAGCAATGTACCTGAAACTCATGAAAGATATAACAGGAAGCAATAGACAGGTCTAGCACTATCAGGAACACAAAAGCAGCATTGGTAAAGTCAAGAAATTTCACAGCTGTACTAATCTCTAAAGGGTGATTAAATTCAGGCACCAAGTTATGTTATAGCCACTAATAGCTGAGACGCAATAACACCCAAAAACTTTAAAAACAAGGGCAAGATGCTAACTACTTTCAAATCTTTATCTTAATTCGAATATCTGCTGTTTTTAAGAACTGGTTTAGTAACCGAGCGTTTTCAGTTGCCTGAAAAGATGGCACAATAAAGATAAAAATTAATTGTGTGTAGAAAAAGAAATGGCACAAGTAAATTTAATCTTACTTTCTTATGAAGGCGTGCTATCTGCAACACGTAAAACCATTAGAAAAATCCTGAGCTTTGAATTTTTCTAGTAATTTTAATTACAGGGATGTTTAGACATATGTAAGATATTACATTAAAGCTGGTACACAACGGTGTGTGCCTACCGCACACCGTACACAAGTACAACATATACTGAACACGTGCCAACAGCTGCCGTTACCAACAATGGTTATCTGATATGCGTCACAGCAAGAAAACGTAGATCGAAGCTCACGCCACCTCAGTGTCAACACAAGATACCTGCAGTAAGACGGAGATTGCCCCTGCATTGCTGCAGTGCAGCTACACGATATAACTCCGCCAGCTTTGGCTTGAAATGAGATTTCTGAAGTGTCGACTGCATGAAAAAGCCCTCGGTAAAAACTAGAAGTCGTGCTTCCAGGCTAACCGACAGGCTAATTGGGTTTCTTTCTGCGATCTTTGTTTACACACGTTTTTAATTAGTATAATTTAGTTTCCAAGCCGTAGAGAAATATTTGCTCGATTAATTTTAAGGAGGACGAGGTACAAACATAAAACGTCGAGACGGACTGTGGATAACTGAGACGCTTTGACGCTAAAATGAGAAAATAGAAAAAACATAGCAGTTACTTCATCATTGTTTTTAATTCAAAAATTTCTTGTTGTATTTACAGTGTATGTAAATCCAGCAGAATTTTTCAAGCCACCGGCCTAACAAAATCACAAATAGATCTAAATCTTTTATTTTGGATTTTCTTAACTCGAACTGCGAAAGCCCCATCTATCTATCTTTCCTACTTTCCGAGGTATGCATTTCTGCTAATATGCTGCAAAAGTCAAATTTTTCAAAGAAACGTTAAAAAATTGCGGCGGATGATAGACAACATGTCATGTTAATAATATCAGCTATAAATTTACTGAGGAATCCAAAAATGTTATACATCCTGTACAAGTGAAAACATTTTCTGCGTACCCGCAGGTCAAATTATATGTAAAGCTTTATTGGACATTTTTTTGTCTATTGTTAGTACTAGCAGATTTAAACGCGGCGCCGTTCCGTCTTAGATGATACACTCTGTATACCATATAATCAATAAGTAAACTAAAGTAACCAGCTTCGTTGGCAATTTTTAAAACATAAGATTTTACAGTTTCAAAGCTCCTGTTGAAAAATAAAAGAAAGAGTTACCATCTTTAGTCAAAATTGCATTAGTTTCTGAACTTGCCCAAATCTCTTCCATCAAGGATAATACTTAGAAGCATCACTCAAACGTTGCATGCTTACAGTCCCCTGAGTGGACATTGTCTCACTGCCTGCAACTTTAATGATGGAACGCTAATTGCTTCTGTGTGCATGCCCAGACGTGGTACGTAAACTTGAGATTGTTTCGGAGGACGTTGCATACCGAAGTGCACCATCTGCTGGAGACATCTCCCTTCTTGCAGTCCCAAAATTAGCCCGCGAATCCGTTCGAGCACAAAACCCCGGTGTATTATTAATACGCCACCATTTAGCACGCTATTTTTGTACCTTGGAGCGCCGTTGCCGAACGTGATCTCTTTGAAGTATATATAGTGCTGTWGCCTATAKTCATCGACAGATTGGATGTAGGGTGATATTTTTGGATGCACAGGATGCTTGGTGGGTAAAAAGTGTTTCAAGTATGTATAAATACTGTCAAATGGTTAAGCAAAGGGAACTGTACACTTCTAAATTAAAAAGACTTCGCCTACCTATCAATAAAAAGAATGATATATTGACAAAGAAAGATGATGAACCAGTTGCATGGATATGGACGTGACGTAGTGCAAACACACCAGTAAACTATGTACGGGCTGTTGACTGAAAACTGGTAGCTGTCCTCCAGTAGTGCAAGTTTTGCTAGCTCATCAAGCCGAAAAAAAAACCTCTTCATGTTTGCTTCAGGGTGTCAGCTTGTGAATACCACAGGTGGTCTGAAATTGTTAGAGAGCACCTGTTTCTAATTTGTATGAGAAAAATCAGAGGTCTTGCACTAAAGGATGTCCAAAAACCTATGCTAGTATGTAGACAGGGAAGCCGCATACTTTCCACATTCTTAGAAGTAAGCAAACTTCAGGGAGCTTCTTTATAAACACAAACATAAAACAGGAAAAACAAGTATACACAGTAATTTGTCTGAGTCGTATACCAGACCTGCCATTTGTATAAAATGCTCGACGCTCTACTTCCCAAACCATGACAGCAACTAAAATTACCAGCTTCACTCAAAACAACGAAACCAGCCTCCTATACCATTTTAATTTATATCAGTTCTTGCCCGCTAGCAAAAAGTGCCGTGGGGGCCTGCTGTCAAATTGAAGTATGCAGTTGCATACCAATTTGTCAGGCTACAGGTCACTTCCTTTAGGAAGTAGTACCCGTTAAGGCAGCCACCTAGGCTTTGTCATCATGTCAGTGTAATGTTGGCAAAAGCCACTGCCATCTAAATTCTCACTTACCAGTCATAATTCTACACATTACAGCCCTCCCTATATGATTAACATATGTTCAGGTGACACAAGTCACACCTTTCTCTATTTTACCTGAGCCTTGTCAACAAGGACGAAAGGTAGAAAATCATAAGCGGACTAGAAAAGATGGGAGTGAGATGCTTGCTGCAGGGCTAGTGAACAAAAAACCAACAATTTTCAACTACTGGGTCATACGTTTAACTTAAATAAAGCCAATTCTCTGGACCTGATTTGAAATTTGTAAGCATTGTAACGATATGGTGATAGATTCTTAGCAGTAACAGACTGTATTTTAGTCCATTTTATAAAAGTGTATATGCCTTAAAAACTTAAAATACTATTGCTTTTTTCTTTTCGAGCTTGGTGTGCAAAAAAGAGGACACATTCGCTCTGTTCTCTGGAATAGAAGACGGTTGGCAACTCTATTTTCATCCTTCGATACTAAATCGTTCACTAGTCAGTATTCTCGTTTCCATACACTTCCACTAGCAGGTTAGGTGTTAAGGTCGAGATTTATTAATATCTAGATGATACATAGAAAGTCTTTACAATATGAATTTGGAATAACTAAATACGTACTTTGGCAGCTAGGCTGCCATCTTCAGTAATAGTAAAGTAAAGATCTTAAGCAACCCAATGGATCTTCAGTTGACGACTTGCTTAAACTTTTTTTTTCTCTCAGAGAAAGAGAGAGAGAGAGAGAGAGAAAAGAGACCTAGAATGTTAGGTGTATCCTAGTCGGCCAGAAAGGTAATAGCCTCGATATTTCGTGTTTGTCTAAAAATTGCCTTTGTAGACTTAAAAAAATGCGACAGCCCAATCATTGGAGAAAATTATAAAGCACCAAGGGTGGCCAAATCGAATTTCCCAAACTTTTTTTAAACGGGAATGGTGCCGTCTAAATTATTAGTGTAGGTAGGACGAAACGAAAAGCATGCGTTTGGACTACAAACCGAAGAAAGTGAAGAAGCAAATTCGGAAGACACGCTTCAGGGGCCTTTCATCTGATAATCTAACCGACAACGTCGCTTTCAGTCTCCGACATACGTCCAAAATATTTACCTTCCCCAAAAATAGCCGCGGGGTACGTGTGTTATAGCTCGCTACCGTTCCAAATGCGTTCGGGTTAAGATTCTTTAAATTTAAACGGCAGTTTTGAGAGCGCCGCGTGCTCTGTTTGTCGTGCTGATGGCTTTCCTGTGTTGCTATTTTTGCGGGGATGTAGGGGTGCTTTAGGGTCGTTCCGGAGTGTCTAAGGGGTGTTTTTGTGACCGTGGTGTGTCGTACCCGCTCGTGGCGACGCTAATGCGACGTAGGTGCCGGCTTCAAAGAGGAACGCTGTTTTCGACTTGGTCCTGGTGGAATTTGTGGGCTTAAATGATGTTTACACTACTCGATGAACTCTTGAAAAATACGGGAAAGCTAAAATTTTAACCATGTTTGTAGCATTTGGCTTCAGCTTTGTGGGGTGCCATCAAAATCTTTTTTTTAATGTTAGATGAAGCGATTGACAATATTGACAAAATTTATGAAAAGTTGTTCCCAGTAGCAAGCATTCGCTATATGCAGTAAATGACTTTTGAAGTATTACTTAACTCTCAGTAAATTTCGTATAATAGTATTAGCGGTCTTATGAAGCAAATCTGAAGGTTGTCATTTTTAAAGATGTTCTTCAATAGTGTACCTTTAAATGTAAATTGTAAATATCATGATAAATAGATAAAAATGTACCCTTAACTCAACGCAAGTATAATTTATAATTCTCTTTTTTGTTCATCTAACAATTTCATGTACGCTTAAACTTACTGCGCACTTTTGCAACTACGTATAATAACGGCGCGTATAGAGACTATAAAAGACACCCATCATAGTATTACTAAGAGGAATTTACTTGGAACAAATTACCTTTAAATGATTAAAACAGTTTCCAAGAAGCCTAGCAAACTTGTATTTTGCAATTAGATACTAAAGCTACGACTATTCCAGTCACAAGTATGAATAGAATCATAATGACAAATTCAGTAGTAAAAAACTAAGCTGTATCTACTAATACACAAAATATATGTTCATTTGTTAAAAAGATGCGCAATATCATCACTTAGCAGTGCATGGATAGCTAGTATAAAATACTTTAGCCAACCACTAGCTACTCAAAACTTAACTAATTTAATATATTAATAATAGTATTATATTTAACCACAACAGTAGCAAATCACTACCACACATAAGGAATTTCAAAATAAGTATCTGCTTACTGAACATGACAAAAACTATCCATTACATTCAATAATGTGTTTCTTCTTGATACAAATTACCAGACTGCCACCATAAAAATTATTTCGTGAGCAGATAACCCAACTCAACGGAATGTGATTGCTTATTTTAAACTTGGACGTATAAGAAGTACTTTTACAGACTTTCTCTGCAACTATGCTGTACATTTACAGGTCTAAAGTAAAAAATGTTTAAGGAATTAATCAGCTAATGTTATAAATGTTGCATCCATTCAAAGAAGTATTTTATTTTTTATTTTAAGGCAGAGTCAAGCTTCGTTTTGATTTTTGCCGGATAAGTTGCTAAAAAGATTGTTGCTACATTCAAGACAGCATACCAATGGGTGCATCAGATTAGCCCTCGAAGTTGATTATTTTTTAGTCAACCTACAGTTTTACTAGAGTTGTGCTGAACTATGCTGGTATTTTTCGCAGTTCGCCTGTTTCTTAAAGCGACGGAAAAAATAAATAAGCAAATCCGGAGGCTAAGTGGACGACTAGACCTACAATGATTTTACTTTATGATGTTTTTTTCACTTTAGCGGACAGTGTGATTTTGGCAAAAAAAAGGACAAGGAGATCACGCGCGTTAACCAGGGGCCAGGATTTCAGTCAGCGGCCGTTATGGTTTTTTCTCTTCACACTAATAGACTGCTTTCGGTGTATTATGTCAATGATTTTATCAAAAAACCTTTACGACTAAACAAAAATGTCAGTCAGGTGAGATTTACTGGTGTATTGCCGAGCAGAAAATTTACATATATATAATCTGTAAAAAGTAACTACATTTAATGTGAAAAATATAACATAAAATCTAAATCCGGTAGAAAATTAAATTTCAGTTTCTGTGTAGAAACAATAAAATTGTGTATCGCAAAGGGTTTCGTGTACTTATAACTTTTGAGAGAGTATATACAGTAGTAGGATTTACAACGAACCAGAGTACTCACATCTAAGCAAATAATTCGTCTACAAACTCAACCTTTGGATATTTCTAAAAGAGCATTCAACGGGCTTAGTCCTTTAGGCCTGACCAGTCTGGCCCGTTTTCATTTCTCAAAATTTCAGCCCGGATCGTACATTCCCAAATCTTATCAAATTTCAATTGAATACCTCATACTAATGTTTCACAACCTCAGTAGAATAATCGTGTTTTTCATATTATGCATTTAACTGTTCAATAATATAAAATAATGTTTGTTATTGTTTTTGGTGTCAGCCAGGCCAGTCCTGAGCCTACTGAAAAAGCCCGGCCCAACGAAAGCTCTAATTCCCAAGAAGGTAACATTCTTTAATGTTACTTATAAAATGAGTGCGTTAACGGCTTCTTCTGGTTTTTCCACAGCGTCAAGTATCAGTAGTTTGAATTGCAGGTATTACTTTTTTCCATAAAAATGAAATAAAGCAGCGATAAAGCACTTCAAAGCTTTCGTGGTTATGAAAATAATTTATGCATCGGTACATTTTTTTACATGAGTACTGAAACTCATATTTTTCAGGCATCAAGTTTTTCATAGAAGCTAATTTGTATGACGTTCCTAAGTCAGCTCTAGCTATGCTATACCAGTCTGTATATAGGCTTTAGTAGTTTATATGCGGCAAGAAAATTAAAAAATTGTAGTAACGGAATCCAGCAAGCATTTTATTCTCCACGAACTGAACCCTTCGCCCTTTTTAATTAATAACTGTCTATGAAACCGATCCTAGCATTGGAATGCATGAAATGCGACCCTTTCTGTTCTTTAATGAACTACTGAGAGCTCGACCGTGGTAATTAAATTACTTTTTAGTCCCTTGCTAGTGTGCAACCCTCAGTCTCTCAAATAGCACGAGTGCTCCGTAATTTCTCTTTATGATACTCGGACCAATAATACATTTTATCGTGCTTCGACGATTTACAGAATGCGACGATAAAATTTTTATGGCCGCAATCTAACCCCGTGTAATACCAAATACGACCTGGCCATAAAGCCCCATGTTTATGCGGGAAAGCCGTAAATTCCTGGGTGCGCAGTTATTGAAATAATAATTGGCGTTAAGGCAAATGACTATTCTTCGATGTCGTCTAGATAGGTAAACAAAATCGCATAGACACCTATCTTGTGGACTGACTTTGTCTTGATTCCTTACTAATGCTAAAATTGTGTCAGAGCTCAAGGAGCTCTATGCTTTATTAACAAAAGAAACATAGGCCTTTTGGAAGCTACTGTTTTTATTATACTATAAGTATGGGGACATCACATTTACTTTATAGAATACCACGAATTGCGATTTAGTAAATTCAAAGTTAGATGCTTCAGTTGTTCATTATCACATATTATTACATACGCGATAAGTAATATTCCAATATTGAAGAAATGCAAAAGCAGTAGTTTATAAAATTTGATACCAGAAAAATAAGTTGAACTCAAATTAATTCGGAAGTTATATAAAAAATATCGCACTTCTAAAAACTAGGAATATCAGTTTTTAGGCTTAAAATTGTAAGAAAATGCAGGACAATAGTTTCAAAATCGATAAAAATGGGTTTGTTCCGTGCATTCCAGCTCCTAAATACTACCGACTAAATTTTGATCGTTAAGCGTTTTCAAGCCAAAAGCTATGAGTAATTTCAATATCAACTTCCTAATTGGACAGTTAGGAAATGCCTGAACAACAATCAAACACAAACCAACCTCCACAGCTGAAAACTTTGGTGACTACCGACAAATGTAAAAAATCAACCGTAATTACGGACCACCACAGCCAAGTCGATCGGTATCCTGCACCGGAAGTTGTCAAAGCAGCATTTTTCTTTGAAGCCGGGCATAAATAAAGTCCATCCGATGTAGCGAAACAACGCACGAAAATAGACTAACCACAAATATTTGAAATGGATTCGTAAACAAATTGTGTAGGTATAGGCGATAGCGCCCTGTGACTCACGGCTAAAAGCGAAACCAGGAAATAACAATGGAACGCCGATCGGGACGTGTGAAATCAGGATGAAAAATGGACTCCAACATGGCGATGGTATGTAGCAATGTGGTGTGATTCTAATGTAAGCTGGAAAATAATGACGTTGTTTATTTATTTATTAATTTGTTATAATAATAAACTGTCTTTAATATTTTACGTCAAGTTGAATGTGCTAAACAAACCAAGAAGCGTGTTCTCAAAAAATTACATAACTCATTTATAAATTGTGGAACTTATACCTACTTGTTAAAAGATTTCGTAGTATGAAAGTAATGCCATAATACTGTGACTCAATTTTATACTTCATATCAGTTTAATATGCCATAAAATGCGAAAACATTTACATGTCTCTTGCCAAGTTTAATTTTGCTTACAGCGAAACGAGAATATGAGTGCACATTATATGATACTGCTGTCAGTATAAACAATAAACAGAACCGTTAATTTTAAATTCAGTCACCTAAAACTACTGTTTTACTGTTTAGTAAATAAGGGTACATCAACAAAAAATCAGGAAAATGTTACCGCTGAAAAATAATTGCTGTTTAAATTGTATTGAGAGGAGTAAAAAGACTACTCAGAAAATACTTTAAATGGTTTCAAATGTGCAATCATTGCAACATTCTGAAGCAATTAGGTAGCTTGGAAATAAGCTGATTGAACGTATGTGCTTTGTCTCACTTGATTTATCTGATTTCAGTCTAATGGTCATTGCCTATACTTATCATATGACTATTTTCCTGACAGCATTTTGGTGATGTTCGCGTTGTACGTTGATGCTTCTCTTGGTTTGTTCACGTAGCTGTCTTCACAGTCTTTTATGTTGGATTTTGTAAACTCCTTGCGCTTTTTCTATCTTTGTCTTGGTTTTGATTACCGATTGTAACTGATGAGCTGAATGATGATGTGATTGATCGTTCAGGTACCGGTTCGTGTGCGTAGGTTTTCAGTACACTGTATACCCTAACTTGTCCTTCTTCTTGGTTATTGGAATGTCCAGGATTCGGTAGCTGGTTATTGTTTTGGATCTTCATTGTAAAAGTTATGTTGTTGTGGATTCCGTTCGGTGGTTCATGAATTCTTTGAGATTCTCCTCTCCGTGGCTCCAGATAAGGATAGTATTGTCCAAGCGTAACCATAATCTTGGTTTCCACGATGCTATCTTGACTATGCTCCTTGTAGCTGAAGTGGATGTTCTTCAGGCAGTGTTTGGCGAGTTCTATTATGTCCTTCCTTGGCTTGTGTTTCTTCTGGATTATCCCGATGGCTTCGTCAACAGTAACAGTGAGACGACGTCGAGGCTATTTATTATGTATCCTGGTTCTAGCGTTATGTCTTTTATAAGCTCGATGTAGTGGTTTGCGATCTTCACGTAAGATTCGGCTTCTTCAAAATACGGTGAGTTTTGGTTTGACGGCTTCCGTGGCTGTTGTTGATGGCATGTTGTTTTCCGGGCTGCTTTCCACGTTGCTTGTTTGGTCTTGATGGTTTCTACACACTTGTCGGTGTCTTCCTTCCGAGTAACAGTCAAGTAACGTCAAGAGCAAACAGGCAACGTGGGAAGCAACCCGGAAAACAACGTATACGGTTAAAGTTGTTTTACTAGATACTTTGAGAGCTCCTGCAATCGTGAGCCTATTGAGCTGAGGATAGGTCTGAGTGCTGCTCCATCCTTGTGGATCTTGGGTAGGTTATACAGCTTTGGACTTCTCTCGTGGTATAAATTTCAGTTGCCCTTTTTTATCAGACTGGCTTTGATTTTGGTCTTGGTGGTCTTCTCTAGATACATTGTTGGGTCGGATGGTACTGGTTGATAAGCCCCTTCTTCAGGTAGCTCTTGGATTTTCCTATCGTAGTCTTGCACGTCCTTGACCACGGTTGAGCTTCCCTTGTCGGCTGGCAGGACGATGATATGTTTATTGCTGCTTATCTTTTTGAGGGCAGGAATTCTCCTCTGATCAGGTTCTCCTTTGATGGCTTAGTGTTTCTTAAGATTCGTATTACATCTTGTCGTATCGTCTTCGCAGATCGGCAGACACGATGGACTCTACACTTGCACTTATTATATATAAAGATTTGACAGACAGCTTCTGCTTGTGTACGCATTGTGTTTATTAACAAGTCGTAGAATGTTTTTTGAACTATTGTCGCATCTGCAGAAAGAACTTTCTGACCAAACAAAATAGTAAAACAATCACTTGAGATCTAACATCAGCCAGCCGAATCTGAATTAGCAAAGCATGTCATAAAAAAAAACAAAAAAGAAGCTTTCAGCGTTATATTTCGTTGTTTTGCATTATACAATTATTGCTGTGCGTCGTGCGATGTGCGGAACTTTATATTGCATGCGCATTGTCTTAAATAATTATTTTATTGGAATTTTCAAGTGGAATTCAGTAAAAGGAATTTATTATAATGCTGTTGTAGCCGTTTCACTCAACGTCCAGCAAAAGTCTTCCAATATCAAGGTACATTTCTCTTTTTTAAGGTCCTGGCCGTTATTTTGGCCTGCGTAGCCCACATCTGCCAAGGCAACAGATACGACTACGATACAGAGCAATACAGCCCTACGAGACTGATAGAAATCAAGCAGGGTAAGCTTCGCGGGCGAGTCGTCGAGACTAGCACAGGAAGCAAGGTCGAGCAGTACCTCGGAGTACCGTATGCAGCACCTCCAGTTGGACAAATGAGATTTATGCCAACTGGCGCAGCTCCTCATTGGCACGGCACCAAATACGCCGCAAAGTTCAAGCCGGTATGCCCCCAGAGACTACCGAGTACGGTGAACATGCTGCCCATCAGGAKGAAGTATTTTGAATCCTTGTTCGCACACTTGAGGGAGCAGTCTGAGGATTGTTTGTACTTGAACATATACGCTCCGTTCCAAAGTGAGTATGTGGTGTTTTGTAGCGGTTCTTAACGAAAAATGTATTTTTACTAATATACGAGGGTTGTTTTTTACCAACCTCCGATGGATTATGAAAATTCCATATAACAAATAATTTCTTCAAATGTAAATAATGCACAAAGGTGCAAAATGTCATCTACTTACTAGGCGCATTACTTATAACTTTAATATTTTCTTCTACTGCTTTATTAGTAAACTTCGACATAGCGTTCACATGATGTTATCTCATTTCAGTCAATTGTTAGAAATATCACAGGAAGTAGTTCTTGTAGATTTTGGTTTATTTTTTTGCGTTTCGAAAAGTATTTACATAATATCTACTTCTTCTCTTTCTTCTTCTTCTTCTTCTTATTCTTTCGAAGACTTAGGGGTCTGTTTTTTGATCGAAGTCAGGTGTTTTGATTTTCTTGAGATGTGGTCTGCCAGCTATCTCTCCATCGCCTTGGGGGGGTCTTCCTTTTGGTCTGCTTCCTCTTGGTTTGTCTTCCAAGACCGCTCTAACCATTCTATGCGCGTCCATTCTTTTAATATGGTCATCCCACTAACGTCTCCTTTGCCTTCCCCATCTTACTATATCTCCCACTCCGCAAATCCTTGTTTCATCATTTCTGATTTGTGAGTGTTTTTCCAGTCATCTAGTCTGCTATCCTCAGGATTGGATTAGTTTTGTTTGTATCTGCCCTGGTTCGATCCCGTAAGTTAGTGTGTCTCAAGTATTGCGATGGATCGTGGCGACTCAGTATATCTGCTCCGAGGTATTTAAAATTCATTACTTGTTCCAAACCGTTTCCACCGATCTCTATTTTGCATCTCACGAGGTTCTGGCTATGTCATTGTTTTTGTTTTTGTTACTGAAATTGTCATATTATATCCTTGTGCCACTCGATAAAAGCGAAACACTTGTTTCTGACAGTAGTCTTCCGTTAGGGCAAATCATGCCAGATCGTATGCGTTTTAAACTGTATCCTAGATTAAAAAGTTGACTTGCTTTATGATGTCCCTTATTATTATGAACAAAAAGGGCTGAGACTGCCCCCTGTCTAATGCCACCAGGTGTTGGTATATCTTTAGTTGTTTTATTACTTGCCTTAATGAATGTGGTGTTGAGTTGATAAATGATTTTAATTATCTCAGATGGTATTTGTTTCAATTACATGATTTCGATAACGTTTTTAGCTGAACTCTGCTTTTGTTTTCACAATGAAGCAGACATAAAGTGTTTTATCACATTCGTTTTTGATGGAAAAAGGCAATATAGAATTATAACAATATATGCGTCGTAGCAAAAACACAGTACATTACTCGAGTTGCAAGGCAACTACGCACTCGTGGAATTGCGTTACTCGCAGCTAAGTGTATGGTGTATTTGAGAGAGTCTAAAATACCGTTCTCAAAACCGTGTCCACGTTATGGAATTAAAGGCTTTCAATAACCCGATCTTTGTTGTGGTTTTTAGAATTAACAGTGCACGATGAAGGTACTAGATTTCATTAATAATTTTAATTAATAATATTACTGGAATCCTAAAACTTGCGGATAAATAATAGAAAATAGTAGCCTTCCAATTTTAGACTGTTTCTAAATATATAAAACTCCCACTGCATTTGCAAATCATGCTATTTCGGTACCGGTGTTGCCACAGGCAAAAACCTTCACTCAGCTAAACCCAGGATAATTTACGTACAGACAAACTTATACATTCATTAGAATCTTCAAGGTATCACAAATACCGAAACGACAACAGCAAACAGTAATGAAGTTCTTCAGATGGTCAGAGTTCATCAAAATGTTACTGTACGCTGCCATGATTGTATCAATGGTTCGGTTCTTTTTCAATAATAATGTGGTTATTTTATTTCTACCGCGAAATCCAACATTGTGTCGCTTTTTTTTTTGAAGAATCATCACAAGTCAAGGACACAACAACATACGTTCGCAAATACCCTGGCTATACAAAAACATAGTGGTCCACGCGGACGGTTCACTTTACGAGCATTCAGTAAATATACAGCTTGTTACATTTAATATCCAAAAATAAACCTGCTCAGTTGAACCTATAATATTTGCTTGTTATTTTAGTATTGCGATATGAGAAGGCTGGTTTAGTGCAGCTTTATAGACTAAGATGAGATGCACCCATTAGTATTAATGGTAATGGTTTCTCAGAACCTCATTCCGAAATAAATTCACAAGATAATTTTGCAATATTTATTCCAACCATTAATAATGCTTAGCGCAGTAATCCTTGTTTCGCTAGTGACATATTAGTGTTGTAATATGACTAGCTACAAGTAACTAGCTACATTATCTAGGTGAAATGCGTTGTATTTGTCCTTGGATCTAGATACTTGTTTATTATTGTATCTACAATTGAGACGAGTTTCTTCTTTCACGTGTCTACTTGGTTGAATTCATCTTCATACCCTAAATATTGATTGATTTTGTCCAGTATTCTATTGGGGTCATATCAGTGACAGAGTTAACAAACGGGAATCGCAATTCTTTGTAATGACAAGAAAAGTATTGTACTTCTTAAGGAAAAACTTAAAAGTGAATATTAAAAACGATTTAGATATCAGCAAAACTGCAGTACAATTGTGGGCTTGCATTTATTGCACAATTCAATAGGAAAGACAAGAAGTGGTTTGACCATTTAAAAGGGCTAGATGCAAGGTATTACTATCCTGTTTTAGCGAATGAGTTTCATTATATTGCCATACTGTAGGGTTAATTATTTAATATTTACATTCCCATGAGGTTGATTATGTTTGTACAATTGGTGATATCTGGAACAGTAATCAAAATTATTTCGATATCACGTTCCATCATATCGACAAATGTTTCCCATGTCGGCGAATAACGCTTTCGCATACTTTCTTAGTATATCTACCATACTGTGTGAAGTATACCGATCTTTAATTTGAGGGGCACACATCAAGTATTTTTTCTAACTCATGGTATCCTTGATTTTTTTATATAATAATAGCATTTTTAACTCAATGTTTTCTGTCCAACTCGATAGAATTCCTTTTACGATAGCATTTTAAGAATCAAGCAAAGGAGCTGTCACCACAAACATTTAAATGATTATGAAGCCGAATTTGCAAACTGCCGAAACTGAGTTCATGGAGGAGTATGAAAACGTCATGAAACCACTAGCATTTGCAAGGCAAATATGCAATCTTAAACTTAATCCTAACAAATCAGACCCTAAAAATATTCTCATATTTAGTAAGCTGTGAACCCTTAAGAAATGAAATTTCTAATAGTATTTCCACAAGATTTGTAAATATTCTAATTGGTATAAGTAGTTGTTCTAGATAGTACATTCTGCAATTATTTATTTGGCTAAATTTAAACTTGGACAGTTACTAAGCAGTAAATCGTTGTTTTTTGACCGAAATTGATAAGACTATTCGCAAAAAAAAGAGCAAGAGATTTATTTTTCAGTTCTCCTGACTTATTGACTAATAACAATCAATTAAAAATAATAATAATAATTCATCATTCTCTGAACTGAAAGTTCCATTTGTGTCATGCAGTTGCTGTAATATCTTAATGACGATACGAAATTTAAGGTAATGCCAAAACTGCAATATTATTTATGGCATATTCATGATTTACAATACTGTATTGTCATCTCCTATTCTAGTAAAAAGTATATCAGTATGTGAAGTCAAACGAAACGCAAATCTTAAGGTGATTCTATTGCTGAACAATAACAATAAATCACAGAGAAAAATACTTTTGTTATCCAAAGACTGTATTAGCTTTGCTATTGAAAATATATTCCTGAAAACGGCTATTGGTACAACAATGCTTCTATAGTACAAGTTAATTTACTATGTTTGGGCTAAAAACATGTTGAACAGCAGTGATCATGTTGAATCGCAACATTTCTTTGTTGTAATTTTGTTGGACCTAAATACTAGATACGTCCGTTCTCATCGTACCTGTAACTACATCTATAGCCCTTCATTGCAGGCCTAAATGCAGAAAAAAAACATACAGAATAAACTTAAACTGGACACCAAACTCTCAATTTTACTGGCACAATTTGCGTATGCAATTCCAAAAAATCATGCACTGCAAGATTCTCGCTTACAGACCAACATGTTCAACTGCGCTACGTGCTATTTCTGTCATGCAACAAGCTGTGCACCAGGCAGCAGTACCAAAAAGAAACGAACGGCCTGTCACACTCACTCATTTATCTTCCCCGGAGGAAGCAATATGAAAATAATAAAGCGAGGCCTCATAGGTGAAGCGACTTTCAAAGTAAGACGACTATTAGAAATACACCTGGGAGTTATGCATCTGTACAGGAGTGAAGACGAAAGCTAAAAAGGTTACTGAACTGAAGGGTCGCGGGAAAAATAGAAACTTAAATTTGGAACGCCGCTGTAATTGTTGGAGGACCGGCAATTAGGGAAAATTCTGTGGATTTGTGGGAGAGGAATGGAGCTGGAGGAGTGCTAAGTAGTGTTTCAGCAGCGGAAGATGTATTACCGTCTCTTAAAGTTTGAACGTGAAATGTCGCATATGAAAATGTAGAGTTTCTTACTAAATATAAACGATTCACTAAAAAGATATTAGACATCTAAGTCGCAGAACACCAAAACAAAAAAAAAGCATAAATAAATTATCTACTACTGCAATTTTAATGAATTAGCGGTTAGACAAAGAAGTAAATTTGAGAAATGGCTTCTTTAGAAACAACACATATTAGACTACAAAAAATATTTTCTTGGGAAAATGGCAAGGGTGTTTGGGCTAAATTAAGAAATCGATTTTTTAACTTTGTCTATATTTCAAGCCAAAATCGGCTCTTCGTCAGGACACTAAAATTAAATACATAACAGGCAGTTTTTATAATTAAACTTCTTAACACTTACTGTTAACTCCAAATATTAAAGGAAACAAAACGACGAAAACATATAACTTTGTGAAAGAATAAACTATTACAGAATGCCGCATGGCAAAACTGAATAAATAATTAAAATGTGTCCAACCGTGAAATTGACAAAACTGACAAAATTTTTCGACATAATCATGTTAAGCCTTTTGCTGTATACAATTAGTCTTCCTGTCTCATCATTTTATGTATATTTGTGTTTTTTATTTCGATTTTTAGTTTCATATTTTTAAACGTCAAATAAACATTATAAATATAAATATAATAACTTAATATTTCTACCTTAACTACCATATCTGCCGTGTTTATGCCATCATTGCACATATATACTTATACTCTACTTAATTTTGAATAGGTCTTTTGCCCTCTTCTTTGTGTGATATATTTAATAAACTATTATGGGTCATGAAAAAGAACACAACACTTTCCAAAAGCTTGACTTTAAGTTAAAAAGGGTTGGTACTGACCTATACCAAATTATATTTTCATCTTTACGACATTACCAGTCAATTTTTCTGATACTTCCAACCATATCGTTGTATTTCAGCCATTTTACAGAAGACCTTGACAAATTATACATAATACAGCAATTGTTTAAAACCGCATGAAAATCTGTTTAGTAGTCTTTGAGTTTATCACGAACAGAGACGCGGCGGAGGACTTTGTTTTATAATATGTAGTAATAGCATATCATATATATGAGCACGGTCAAAATATTTAATTGTGTAATTTTAGTTGTTTATATTATCAGAGATGGCAAAATGTTTTCTACGGTGCTTGCTATATAACAATTATTTAACTGTTGGAAACGAATTAACATATTTTGCGTTCTTCTGTCATAAAAAATATTATTGCTAATTCTGACTTTTCCAATTAACCTGAAGAAGAATTCCTGCCTAGAGTTCACTTATTTGTCATAAAAGAGAAAATCCGTTCAACATAAGCATTAGTAGTATCCTTGTGTATACATATTATATGCATAGGAAATAATCAATATGTTAGGCAATACACTCAAAATGCCTAAGAGATCCTCATTCTTCAGATATAATAGAACAAAAACTGAAACTCATATTTTTTTCTTTCCTTATATCACGTGGGCTTTAATTTTAAAGCTGGAAAAAAGTATGAGAATTGTTACAAGAGAACGATAAAAAGCGTATGAAACTCATAGTATATCTGGCAACCTTAGTTCGTACCCACGTATCCACGTTTTACGGATTTCAATGATGTATTGCGAGACATATATGAAGAGTTCAAACTTTGGTAACCGGAAGTCTTTGTAGCTAGGTTTCTTCGTGAGACCAATCATTAAATTTATACCAATAAATCAGCATATTATTTGTATTAGCAATTTATGTAACGTACAAGCTGGCCTTTTCGAGTAATTCGTCATCAAGCAAAGACAAAAATACTTCAACTGAATGTCAGGTCATCTTGTTTGATTGCATGGAACTTCACTCTTTACTAGATTCTCATTTTTAATCCAAAACTTATGAAAGTCTGCTCATCTTTAGAGCTGTGTATGATGACACAAGTAACTCCTTTATTTCGCCTTCTGATGACGTCTCCGAAGTAATAGACCCGTCATGCGATGGAACGCATGTTCAAAGGTTAGTTTCGTAATGCGCCTAATGGTCTAAAAGGTATGTTTGGGGCCTTGTGGCGCCCAGCGGAATCACATCCGTTATAAAATTCAAAATAGGAGGTTACATTCTTATCCCCTTCGTTCGACTGGTCGTCCAGACTGAAGAAAGAATGAAATGATGGAAAAGGAAAATCCTGTAGCTTTGCTGTCGGTCTTCTTAGTTGTCGAGTCGTGCAATTTTTGGAGTTGATTGGGGAGTTTTTTTAATAACACGCGAATTGTGTTACTGTAATTACCAAACGATTGAATTGTGCGCGCCAGGAAGTAAGTCACAGCTTAGGAATGCAACATCGTCCACAACTTGAATGCAGCGAACTACATTGGTAGGCCGCGTTAATAATTGTAATAGCTGCGCTAGCCCAAAATTGCGACCATAAATAGTGGTACACCAATTATACAACCGTCTCGCAACAATTGTCGTCCCCACCACGTCTGCCATCTTTCCTGGAGCGCACATTATATGGTTCTATCAGAAAAAAAGTTGATGAAGTCATACATCGTCATAATAGCAGACTACTCTTAATTTATTTGTTTAATGGCTTTTTTTTAGAATTTTGGCATATAAGTTTTGCTTCAGGTTTTATGTTTTACTTTATATATTATATTCTGTAATAAGAACACGTCCTTTTACCGAAAATTTTGTACACTCACTTTGAATACAGTGTAGGATTTAAATGTAACTTTTATACACTAATATATATACTAGCTGTTGCCAGTTAGTGCTGATATTATTTAATCCCAAAATGTTCTGGAATCGAAGGTAACACTTAAGAATGTATCAATCGATAGATGCTGGAGCACTGTGGTTTCAACTTGCGCTTACAAGGTTTTTGTTGAAGGACTTCAGTTTAACGGAAATAACCTGAATACTCGAAATTATACAATCAATAGTTAGTGCGAAAACGGAGAAGTTGCTCCGAAGGAAATCTTCACGAATCAGAATTAGAGTCTGTAGCTTTTAATAGTCCAGTTGAACAAAAACTCTTATCTAAACCCACTACTTCAGATTTTGCCCTTTCTCTACGCTTTACCAGAAAATCGCCTGGAGATTAATTACTCAATCAAGGCCGCGTTGATTTCAGCGCCTCCTCTGTTTGTGCAAATCTGGCGTTCGTGCAGACGAACCGGGAGTGCGCGCACAGGTCGATTTAAAATTTATGGGTGCAAAGGAAAACACAATAAAACCTGCATAATCCCGCCATTCAGCGTTAAATAAATGACCCTGGGCCCGGTGAACTAAAACCGAAAGTTCGGAAATGTTTGCACGCCGTAATTGAACTAGTTGGTGGCTTTTCGCGTTCCTCCTTTGTTGGACGGCTGACTGTTTCGGCGGGGGTCGTTTATCACGTGGCTCCCTGAGCATAGGTGACGATCTTAAGGCAACCCGGGCTAATTACAGTTTGTTGTGAGCTATTAAGCTGCCCGGGGCATGTTGTCGTTCAGTTTTCTTGCGGGAGACATTTGCCCTTTGTGGGGCTTCAGGCGGCCTTCCTTAGGTAGCTTAATGGCATTCCGTGGGAACCTGGGGTGAATTATGTTTCAATTTTCTTTATATCTTCATCAAAATGTAAAGGATCTAGGTATTGTTGTCAAAATAAGAGATGGCATACGCTATCGATACGCCAATATGTTTCTAAGAGTCCGGTACGAGAGGGGAGCAACATAACTGTTGTATCATCTTTTGAATAAAACACACGTTTTCTGAGTTTATACTTTCACGGCCTTATTTCGTACTGGTGGATAATTGCAGGTTACTAGGCGGTGATCGTAGAGATTTCCTCTTTTCTGATGTTTCGCCCACTGCTGTGGTGACCATCTCCAGAGCCGGGTTGTCCCGCCCGAAAATCAGTTTGTGTTCGCTCAGAGGCGATGAACTACAGCAGTGGGTGAAACATCAACAAAGAGGAAATCGTCACGACCACAGGCAACAAGGAATCACCTACCACTGCAATATTTTAACGATCCGTTGCACAAAATTCTATTGCTTTTACTGTCATGAGTTATTTTTGTTAAAATCTGACGTAATTGAACACCAGAAGAAATGCAAGATTCAAGCTAGGATGTAAAATCTGGAATTTTTTTAAGAAAAATAATTCACTTTTGCTATGTCAGATCAGATACAGTGCAAATTTTAAAATCGATAATGTTATCCATGGGGATTTGTCTTTTTCGAACCTACAAGTACTTGTAATATTGATTTTAGAATAATGAATTGTTGGAATATTTGCAATACTATGTAGTACATAAGCTATAATTGCGTTTTAGGAATGGTTAAAAGTTATTTTCCTTGCTTATCTAGCTATTACAAATAGCTTTAGGTGACAGCATTAATTGTGTTATGTATAACAAAGAACAATATACAAGGTGGGCCAAATGAACGATAATCAATGAAACTACTGAAAACCATTTTATACAAAAGTGTTTTGCTTTCAAATATGACCTGACCTGACCTTGCAGTTGTACCGAATGCACACTTACCTTTTTTTGTGATAGAACGCCTTTATTATATCTTTGTATTCTTTATGAAAACTTGTTACCACTTTATTACTCATTAGTTGTGAAAGGCACTATGTGAGATCAAAATAACTTTTCAACTAAATGACATGCAACCATAATGTTTTCGCTGTCATAATTTTAAACGCAGATAAGAAACTTGATTTTTTTGGGACGGAACGCTGCAAATATTTTTCCAGTGTCAGATGAAAAATTAAATTATTGATTTGCTGTGGCATTTTTTATAGTTTGTACTTACATTTTTAGAGTTGTTATATCAAAAAGTAGGAGTTTTTCTTCAGAATTTCTAAGAAATCGTGTTAGTATCTCATGTGTCTGTATTTCTGTTGAATAACGATAGCGCCTTCCTCGTTTCTCAGGCTTTTTAAATAGGTGTTCAAATTCACCCGACGCCCAAGCTATGGGCTATGGGATAAGCTTAGACACTAATTATTTGGGAAAGCTATATAATTATTTGCTAATCAATTACCTATTACATTAGGAGAGTAAACGTAATATATTAAAGAGCAAGGGTAAGGCGAATCTACAAGACTTTTATTGCAATTTTGCTGCTACGAGCTTTCCAATAATCCAGGAACCACCTTAAACCACCACTATTTTGGTACTATTATAAAAAGGGGGACGCCTTTAAGAATTGCTAAACATTTTTTGCTACGAGGGTTAACCTTAAATCTCAATAGGTACTGGTAATATTTGTAGTGTTTGTTGCAGTGTAGTTAAGATATTGTGTATTACGAGTGAGTATTGTTAAAATGTATAATACAGTTGTTGCTTAGATTAAACCAAGGCTTGATTTCCGCACATCGAAAGCCATTGGACAGAAAGAGAACCAATTGCTGGTAGAACAAACTCTGTACAAATTGGTAGAGAATATGACATTAGCAAGACGTCATCGGTGCGAAAAATCCTACCATATCTATGATCCGTACCACATCTACATGTGTCAAGAATTGATAGGCGGAGATATTGAAACACGAGATCAATCTTATCATAGTATGCACATGACAAGGACGAAACAGTTTTTGCAATGTTATGTTTTCCGATGGGCCGGCATTTCATATTCAAACCCAACATTTATTTTTTATAAAATAAAATATTTTCTTATAGAAATAGCTGTAGAATTACATGATAAATACGCTTATTTGACCACTACTCTACTGTTCCTATAATACAGCCCTATATAGAAAAAGTGCAGACGGTACGAAGCAACGGAGAAATAAAATCTTGTAGTAGTGTCTACTAGTTTTCTTTTCTCTTTTTATACAAACAAACAACAAACTTCTGATTGGTACAACGTCCAAAGATATACTTGCGGTGGATCTAAAAAAAATAGATAGTACTGCTTAATAAAGTTAAAAAGAAAGTAAAGCCAAAAGTTTTTTACTCCATACAAGTAATGAGTAAAGTGTTGCCCCAAATGCTCAGCACGCAGCTTTATATGAAGAACCGAAATATGGTGTTCTTTATTATGTTCCATCTAACCAATCACTTAAAGTGTAGTCTACACGCCGACCTAATAAGGATACTCCATATCATTTTGCCTGCTGGCGCCAGCACCTAATTGGCCCGTCATGCCAACTATACACCGCGCAGTGGTTAACCTGATAGTTGCACATTACACAACGTGCGTTTTTGACCGACCCCGTCATATTTATGAAGCTTTTCAGCTATACATCGCTCGCGTGGCTACATCTGACGCACTCCTACCAAGTGTCCCCAAATAAATTGGCGGTGCGTGCCAGATAGGTTTGTTTACATTTTTGCACCTACTCTCTAAAATTTTTGATCTGATGAACCCCAAATGGTGGACAAAGAAATATTAGTATTACTGTCGACCTAATTTGAATGTTGTAATTTTTAAAAGCCAAATCAGTCGAGATAAGGTGAAATTCATATATTGTTTTAACTGAATTCAATAATTTTTCGCCAATCATTACAATCTATGCTACATCTGCAAACTGAAGATCATGCCCACCAATGTATTCGTGAATATATTCGTGAAGTTTTCGGCTTTCGGACCGGCATATCGATTAAAGTTGCATTACAAGCGCTTTACACCTTCATCGTTCACTATTTATTGCTTCATTTGCAATTGAAATTCGCCGTACAATCACCATTTGAATTCGGTAGCAATTTATAGACGTTCTGGTCCATTTCGTTGCACTGCCGGAGCACCTGAACAAACGCCGCTCTAATTAATCAGTGGCCATCTCTGATGAACGGCAGGAAACCCAAACTCCATGTTGATTAACTGCCAGAATATTATCTGCGCAGAGCTGGTTATAAGTCAACACGAGTTCGTTGGATATACAGCGTGACGTCAAAAAATAGACGTTTGGAATGCTCATTGCGCTGCGCAAACCTTATGAATTGTTGTTATACGTACTTTAGTTTTTGAATAGATGCTCTAATAGTAGCTCACCTGCAAAAGAGAAATTGTGTTAGAATACTGGTACTAAGGATTAATAAATAAATACATGTATATAAGAATAAGTTGTTAACATTAGATTTGATATACATACATCAGTAGCAAAATAGATGGCAATGCCATCTGTCAGCATTACACTAACATGATAACAAAGCCACCTAGCTACCATTATAGAAACTACTTCCTTGAGAAAGTGACCTGTAGTTTGACAAGTTAGTATGCACCTGCTAACATCAACTGGGCAGCAGGCCCCCACGGTACATTAAAATGCATGTCTATGCTATGTTGTATACGCCGCAACCAACTGCAGATAGATCTATTTAGCTATTGTTATTGCTCATCAGTAAAGTTTAGGTCTAGTGCAGATAGCATGGCATAGAACTGATTTTGCCTATATACTCAAAGCTTGGGAGTATGTAAGTAGAGAATTAGATGACAATGCCATCCGCAGCATTACACATGCCACCCAGCATAAATACTTATTTTGCACACCAAAAGTAATTGAAATGAACAGTTGTGTTACTGCTTTCAAAAATAAATGTATATTATTAAGCTGCATTGTTGGTCTAATGTTCTAGCATATTGGAAGCCAAGGAAGATAACTTGGATTATAATATATCACAAGAAATAATGTAACTATGTAAATAAATAAGGTAACAAAGCATTAGCCTAAAAAATCATTATATCTAGCTAGAATTTCATACGTGTGCATACTTTTGCAATTTTTCGTAGCATCTACAAATAAGTTAAATCGGAATTCCTGCTTCATCTGTTCAAACACTTCTGAAAGAACATCATGTCCAGTCCTTTGTACCCACAATACCCAATGATGATCTATTGATCCATCTGCAATGAGAGCCACGGGCTGATAGCCTACTGCATTAAAATTGCACCTGGAGGACTTCCAAGTAAGGGAAACTTCCGGTATGGAGTAAAGATGACAAACAAAACAAATGGCATTTTCTAGCGAGACGAAAGAAACCAACATTTTTAGTAAATAGGAAAAGAAAGACTCCTTTTCATGGCATGTTTAGTTATAATGTTTGTAGTAAGTTAATGAACAGTCACGTGCAATATTATAATTCTTGAAACGTATGCTGCATCACACAGAATGCAAACACATTTATTTATTGTTTCTTTTTATCTTTGGATAGTCAGTCAGTTTTGTTTATTAATATATCATCTTTTGACATACAAAAGATTATTGTGTTTTCATTAATTTATCGAATACATATTTTATTATTGTTTATAGTAGTTCTTTGCATTGCCTAAATTGTGGTGTAAACCAACTGCTGTCTTCTATAGCCAATTTTACTGAAGATTCTATTTTTAAAGTTAACACAGTTATTTACGTACGGATTGGGGTTCAAGTTAAACTGGACATTATACAGAGATTCCAACTTAGCCAAAATGTGAAGTCGTTACTATGAAATCAATAACATCATAACATAAAGGTGACATATTAAGAAACAAAACTGACATGCCTGAGGATCTAAAAGAAAATATTTGTTAATGGAGTTATGAATTTTGCCGCAATCTTTTGTATCACGCTAAGGTATTAATAAATTGGTCATTTTACTTAAAGATATTTTATACACTTGTTGGAGAAATGGATTAATATTGTCAACCATCTAAAACACAGCACATCATCAAGAAAGATTCTTGGTATCAATCTACGCAATTATTACACATCCTGTCAGAAGAAAATTACATTTATGCAGAGATGACGTCCCATACGGACAGTTGAAGGAGTAACACAATTAGAGTGTAAACGACAGCAGCTGACGTTCTAAATGGAGACCCAACTATTATTAGCTTTACAACATAGAAAGATCTCGGTGCTATAACTTCATAGGAATTTACTATGAAACCGGAATGCACTACAAGTTTCCTTCGAAACTTCCGAGGAGCTTCGCGTTATTCTATTTGTAGTCAGTTTCAAATCGTGTAACTGAAGCTAAACTGCTGGCAAACCTCAATTTGTTACATGTCGGACGGCATTACTAGTGTGCGTTACATTCCGCATGGAGGGATACGTCATGTTCGTGGGGTATGTCACTTTGTAAACGCGAAACAGTAGCTACTGGGGACAGTCCATTAATTTGGCATATTTATGTTGAATAGCTAGTTGTATTTTCACGTAACTTTCAAGACTAGCGGTTTTTTAGTTCTTCCAGTCTGCTAAGTTTATATCCCAAAAGTAAAATATGTTAATTAACCATTTTAGGTCCTTTTCGAAAATACAATCAGCTTATAAATCACTCCCAGGTGGAGGGTACAGCCTATTGCTTTCGGGAGGTATTAGGTTCATTTAGCCATAGCAATTTACGTTTATATGCACAAAAATGTTACCGCGAGACACCCAGTATTTACAGCTGTCCATGTATTAAGATAAATTTATTAACTTTAAGATTATTTGTTCTAAATCACTATCACTAATGTGTTCAAGATATTCACTGTTATTGGCCGAATCAAAATTTAACTTAAACTGTTTATCCAGTTTTCGGTAGTAATCTTTTATCGACTCTGGTTTGAAGGCTTCCATGGTTGTTGTCTATGACATGCTTTTTTCCGGGCTGCTTCCCACCTTGCTTATTATTCTTGACGTTTCGACACTCATGCCGGTGTCATCCTCAGAAGTAGCTCCGAAACTGCTCTAGTATTTCTACTCGTCTGGTTCACTGAAGCGTGAGCATTGTCCTTGATGTGTTCCTTGATTCTCGTGCTGATGTGCTATACACACCCCGTATTTGTAGCTGCTCAGTCGCAGAACGATATTTCGGATAGACGTTAGCTATCTTTCCCAGGGCGCTGAAGATGGTGTTTATCTGACGTCTTCTCAGCAACCGTCCGATCTTATCTGTACATCCACTGACGTAGGGTAAGTATGCTGCAGCGATGTGCTCTTCTGGTTCCTTCATTTGTGGTTGCATGTTGATAGCCTTCTCCATCCGTGCCTTAGGATACCCGTTCTTCTGCAGTGCTCTGCGTAGTTGTTCTAATTCCTCTTCTAAGTGGTCTGGTTTGCTCATTAGCTTCGCTCGTTGTATGACTCCTTATTTTTGGGCGGGGTTATGATGTGAATCTGCATGCAGATAGCGATCCGTGCGGGTTGGCTTCCTACAGACCCGATGTCTTAGCGTGCAGCCTTGTATCCTTGTCACCATCACATCCAGGAAGGGTAGGGCGCCATTGATCTCCACCTCCATCGTGAATTGTATGATGCTGTGTATGCTGTTTATATGGTCCAGGAACTCCTTTATGTTCTATTCTCCATGCGGCCAGACGGTGAAGGTGTCGTCCACGTCCAGCGACACTGCCGATGCTAATGCAGCTGTCTCGAAAGCTTCCATGTAAACGTTAGCTATCAGCGGAGAAATATATTACCCCATAGGAGCACCTTTTGTTTGCTAGTGATACTCCTGACACTTGAAGAATGTAGATGACATACAGATCTTTGCTAGTTGGACTAGTTATTCATCCAGGTCTTCTTTTTGTAGACGCTTCTTTAACCCCCTTGAGGCATCGTCCAGTGGTATCTTCGTGAAGAGTGACGTGATATCAAGGTTTACTAAGAGATTTGTGAGGCGATTGATTTTTACACAAATAGACCCCCAATATAGCACGAATTAGAACGCTATACACAAAGTTATAAATACAGTGCGCAGTATAATGATTTCCCAATAAAACTATTTCCTCCTGAACTACATTAAAATAAAATATTTGTACCGGAATCAGGAATAAAACACGGACAATATCGAGTCTCTTAGGTACCAAATAAACAACTTCCGGTTAACTCAACTATTTTAGAAGCTGCATTTCTCCGATATCACGCATCGTAAACAATCCTACTCCTGGCACATTCACTTCCTTTGTGTGACCAATTCGGCTACCCCATTTCCGGTACATAATAGGAGACGAAATAAACTCGGAGAAGCAACTAATGAAGCAGGATTGTTTTTGTGAAGAGGGTTTCAGTTATTAGTAATCTTTAGGACTATGTGGTATATCTGTTTAAGCTTTCGATCAGTTTTTTTGTATACAGTAAAGTAGAGCAACTTTGAACTAATAATAGATTTTTGTTTCACGCCACTATATTTTCCTTTTAATAAAGCCTCATCGATTTGGTATTAAATACTATTTACTTTAATTCTTTTTGAGTGCAATGATCAAAATCCTGTCGCTAAATAACACTGAATCCAACATCCACAAAATGGGGTCTTTGATCATGTAGAAAATTAGATCTGTTGAGAATGAAGTAGTGAACTTGTGATTTTCGTATACATTTAAATGAATCATTATAAGAATTGTTTTGTGAAAAGTGCATGTTCAAGTTTGTTAATTTCTCTTTGGTAACTTCTTTATTTCACAAGTGGGGCAGTTTTTTCTACATTTGGGCTAATCTTAACAGAATGTACTGTCTCTGGCAACACTGGTAATAATTATCATATTTATAAGAACTACTAGATTTTTTTCTAATAACTTCAAATGTTATTTAGAGCAAAGGGAACGTGATATTTACAAAAAACCTGCCTTTGTGAGCTTTGACCTTGAATATGTTGACTCTCGCACATGAGGGATTCTATAAAATATAAAAATAAAAAAAAAACAATCCGAGGTTGAATCCCTATTTGGCTGTACCGATAGATGCTAGTTGCACTTCTACTGAGGTAGTTATACATCACCAAATCAGCCCATCACGATCCGATAATATAATATTACCATGTGTCTCGCTTTCTGAGAATTCTGAGAATTATATTCATTCTTCTTAGAAGACATGGCATTTTCCAGGGTGTCAATGATTTTACCGATTCTGTATCCTCGGACCATCAACTGAGATAAACATCCCATCCAAGCTCGACCCTCACGGCACGGCCCTTTGCTGATTCGATAGCTGTTTGCCGATTTCTTGCTTGTTCCCCTTTCACACGTGCCGTTTGTCGTGTGCCACCCCTAAGCAAACTCAGACGTGTGATGAGAGGCGTTAATTCCGTTGTATTCGGCAAAGGAATGTTTGTTTTCGCCTCGGCTATCGATTATCGGGAAATTGCGTTGTGTGTACTTGGTGCGCTGATCTCTGATTTGTCGGCAATGTTTGATCATCCGCGAAGGTGCCAAGGCATCCGATTAGTTTGCATCAACATTTGTGATGGAGACTCAGGAAAAATTGGTTTCTAACTATAGAAGCTGTGCAGGTCCAGAATTATTGGCGATTCAGATTAATATTTCCACGCAGTCCACTTTATTTGTTCGCGCGTTTTGGAAGCAACTATTGCTTGCAAGTGTAGGTATACAAAAAGCTGAATGCGTTCTTAATGAGAGCTAGTAAAATAAATGCTTGTATAAAATAACACACAAAAACAAACCATATTTCTTTAAACTGGTATTAGTATTTTCAGTTTTTAGTCTGTCTGCATATATCTGCTTTAACAAACAGGCCAGATGAACTGCAGGGTAAGCTGCGTAGATGTATAAGGTGCATGAAATGCACGTGCATTCAACCGTATCAATATTACATTTTAATTGTGTATTTTCTAAATAGAACATCTGTATAAAAATATTTGCTTGCGGTGCATCATAAACAAATAGTCGATCAAGCATCACTCGTCATTTATAAAAGCATCTTGGTACGAGGTGATATAAAAAAAAACGTCTTTATGGAATGTGCCTTTTTTGGTAAAACCACGAAACGTACAACTTTACTTAGTATAGCCAACATGTATGTGAACAACGAGTTAGTTGTCTGTGGGGATATTTTCCCTAGCAATATTGACAATATTTTATAAAAAATATTACGCTTTAATAAAAAATATATAAATATATATCTTATTTGCTAATTTCTATAAACATATATATGGGCGATAAGATTTAATTAGTTGTTCTAAGATTTCCAAGAGTTTTGTACACCTTTGAGATAATTGAATTGAATGTTTGAGTGCGGAAGAGTTTTTTTAACTAGTCTTCACTTCAGTATCAATATCTTTGTTATATAAAGGTTMGCACAAAAATAATAGGGCTTCAGTGTTCATATTTTGTTTTTTTAGACGGTCCGGTGTATATATCTAGTAAGTTGTTATGAATGGCTGGTTTTGTAAGTCATTAAAACCACTACGCTTCCTTTAATAGGAAAGTAATAAAAACTAACGTGCTTTTGTAATTTAGCTTCAGAATAGTAGCTATAGACCAACAAAATGTCTTATTGGTAATGGTACCTATTGACCATGAAAGCAACACTTAGTGGAGAGAATAGAGAGTCTAAAAACTAATGGTGCAATATCTAACATGCTACCACTAATCAATAATAATAATAAATAAAAACCAATATTTGGCATATATGGTTCATGTGATGTAGATAAAGTGGAAACGAAACTTGAAAGGCGAGGCAAAAAACTAGAACTATATACGAGGAGAAGCTAAAATATATATATTCACGATAAAGAAAACACTTCGTAAGACGACAGCCTTCTAAGCAGTTATAACGCGTGAAAACTAACAAGAAAAGCTTGAAGTATGAGAGAGGAAGGTGATGAGAAATATATAAGGAGTCATGACAAATAAAAATTGCAAGAAACGATGGGCTTAAATGCCCCGTGAAGTTTTCTAGTTACTGAACATAAAATTAGCTACGTCTGTTCACAGTACATGTATCTAAGAGTGTTTAGAAATATCCCACTTTCCAAACTCCTTTTGCGCTTCTAATTTTACGAACGTGGAACAATAACTTCCCACAAGCAGTTTCCGACATCTCTCATTTTATTGCAATTCATCAACCGGATGCATCGCACCCACTTTTTGCTTCCATTATCGGCCATCAAAGTTCGCAGGTAATGCACCAAAGTGCACTTTCGTTACATCCTGGGGGATTCTTGGTAAACAATCGAGAACGAAATCGGGCGAAAGCTTCCGGGCTTTAGCATAATGTGTTGGGCTTGGTCTAAACGGCAAACAGGGTTAAAGCGTAAGGATACGTCGGACCTCGACAATGGATGTTCGAGGAAAGTTTCATGCGGTATATACAGCATGTAAACGGTTTACGTGATATAAATGTCTCCGGTTCTTGTGTTGCATATTACGGTAAGTGCGAGTTTTGAAGGAAAACTATACTTACCGGAGATTTTTGTAATTCTCACTAAATTTGCATGAAAGGGCAATATACAATGCAATCTTATTGTTATACATAACTGAATGACGATTTTTATCGGCCGATGATTACATACGAATTCTTTTGGATCATAAAGAAGCGAAATTCCTCTAATGCAAAACCTTAATAGCTTCTGGATCATGTTTCACCCAAAATATTGTAAAACGTCCTTCAACCTTCTTCAAATTTGACAACAATGAGATTCTGATTAACATTTAAACACCTAAGAATCCATTTAGTCAAATGTTTTTACGTGTGCCATCTAGATGTGCAAAGTCCGCCAAGTCACAAAATTAAGGGGAAAAAAACGCCAGGTAATCTAATATAATTGTATTCTATTCTACCTTCCGCGATCTCGCCAAGTGGGCCGGGCCCTGTACAGCCAAATTCTTAGAAAATATGACGGCCTAGTCGATGGTTTGCCGGACTGCTTAGTTTGGTTTCTAAGTGAAGCAACCAACCTTCTGGTCATCCGGAGTCAGTCACATACAAACAACAAATTGCCACAAGCGAAGAGTGGATTAAACGAATTTGAAACGACGCAGAGCTCAAGTTAAATGATCTGCAATATGCTGCAGTTTCAAGCAATCAGGCGTGTTTACCATTTCTGATCGACACGGCTATAAACTTGTACTAATCGCATTAAGCAAATTTTTTCTGAGAAGAAATCAATAAGCTAGGCACCTTGGTTAAATTTGGAGTTCTCGGAATACAACGGTGTGATTGACTTTCCGAGCTACCCACGTGAAAGTAGGAAAGTTTCGTCGTACTATTTTTAACTTACTTGGGTGATGGATTGTCGCTCTGTTCGGAAACTAATGGTATCTTTTTTGGGATACATAATTTACTTAGATTCTATACACGTGAATGTTGTCGGAATGTGTCGCTTTAAACATTAATTCTGCGAAAACGAAATACTGGATGCTGTGAATATTCTACATTACTCTCAAAAGAAACATATAATATGCGCAGCTTCTGATTTAAATGAATGTAATTTTGGAGGTGTCACAAATTCTGAAACAAGTAATTTTCATAATGATCTATTCAGTTAAAATTTAACAGATTACTTATTTACATTATACTGATTATGTATCAGATGGTTAAAGTCTGAAGCGCCTTTCTGACAGTTTGTCTATAGAAGAAAATGTACGCATCTGTACTGTACTGTTTGTACTTCTATATAGTAGGTACTCAGCTGAGCATCTAAAATCGTGGTCATAATGCACATGAATAACTTTGTTAAAAATAGGTACTTGGCATCTCGCGTTCAAAATATTAATGCAATTAATACCAATGTAGATAAGTTTATGAAAATCAATTATCATATAAAGAAAATGAATTCCAAATTAGCTTATGACTTAAGACTGAAAGTTACAGATTCAAATGATCTCAATTTAAATTTCCCTGGAAAATAGTCCGATCTAGTTTCAGGAACGCACAAAGTAATAAATGCATTTGGGCATTCCAACACTCTCCACCTTATGTAACCAAGTACAGCCAGCAATCCTCATGGCTATTTTTTTTGTTTTTGTTTATACGTGTTTAAGGTATGACAAAATTACTCTTTCTGGCATTAAACGATGGGCCAAGAAAGGACTATAGCCTTTAAAAATACACAGCAAAGCAGAATGTCAATTACTTAAATGAATTCTACCTATTTTATTTGCAATATAATTTTTGAGAGAGTCCTCGTGTTCTGTGCATCAAGTTTTTTTTTTGCAAAAAGTTTGCGGCATCTTATATGTAGAAAGTTATAATACATAAAATATGAAAGCTTCAATTTTTTTTTAGATTAAATGTAGAAATAGTCTCTACACACCTATTTATGCATTCTTATTTTGGAAATTGACATAAGTGATATTTGTTGGGGTAACAAGCATCTATTGAACAAGTACTGTCAGCTTTTACCAAGATTTGAACCAGGGAGCTTTTGATTACTAGTCACCACTAGTACACCGTCAAACTCTATGCAAATCCCATGTCAAAGTGGAATATATATGTGAAACCGCATTTGCAGTTGAATCGCTCAGTATTTTCTGAGGGAAATTTCATATTCGTAATAATATTGATTATTAATGTGTCATACGAGTTTCAAATAAATTAAAGTGTAGTTGTGTTCCTTTTAAAGGTTATTTTTTGTCTCAGTATGTTTTTGTATTTAAAGCTTTAGTCAGGCTAAATATGTGTCGGTTCATGGTAATACTCAGGCCTTATCATGTTGTCGCACACCACCTGTGACATTTTTTAAATGAAAATGCGCGTCAGCATGTATCTGAATTTTTATAATTAAATGACTTTAAATCAGTAGGCATAATTAAAATGTTTAAAGGGGCGGCGTTTTCAAGATTTGTTTGATAATACTACACAATAAGTAAGTAATTTACACATATGCCACTAGAGACGCTCAAGTGAAACAACCAGACAGATGCTTGGTCATTATGTTACAATATATTGTTAAATCAACATCAGTATAGCACTTTTGAATAGTGTTACGTACCCACCCCCTTTTACTTAATTAAACTGGGGGTGTAGTCGCAAGTTAAAAAAAAAGAAAATGATTTTTGATTTTTCGCTGCCACCAGAGACACTTTAGGAATCGGCCGTGTCTCGAGCCGTTAAGTAGTTTAAATCATTAGCAATTTAAATAATTTATCTCAATTAGATACCTACTATTTCTTGATCAAAATTTCACTATACATGCACTGGTTTGCCGCGTCGAAGGTGGGGTGAACTATGAGGAGGTATATACAAAAATTTCTTTTAAATAAATCACTTAAATCTATTTGAAAACTTCCCACTTGTCGTACTAACAAAGACCTTTTCCCTAATTCTTAAACCTGAAAAAGTACCACATGAAACAATAATGTAATACCAACAAATAACAGCGATGAATGGAAATATCTAGGACGTAACGACCCGAGGTTAAATTTAGAATTTTGCTTCTTACCTTCTTGACGGTTAGTTATTGACTCGTTTAAAAAGTAAAAATTTGTTTGCTATGACAAAAAATGCATAGATAGCATTTCTCGTCGAGCTTAGGCGGGACACGCGTTCTACAATAATTTTGATTAAATCGCAGATCGTTACCTCCTGTTGCTAAGCCTTCTGCTCACAAATCGAGCGGAACTTACTCAGCAATTTGGAGGAGCAATAAACCACCGAATTTTTGTTTCCAAAAATTCGGGTTATTACAATAGTATTGACTTATAAGTCAATGGTGCTTCTAGATGGCTATTATTATCAGTTGTATAACCACATAGGATAAGGAAGATTTGTGCGAAATGACGTGGAGTTAGAGCACCCTTAAAATATTCCATTAAAAATCTACTTCTGAACCCGTGTAGGAATCAATTTCATTTGCATAATGCGGTCGATACTGTTCTATATCGAGCATATTTCACCGATCATCTCTCAATCGGTCACATCTTCTATAAGCTTTTTAAATTCTTGATGGGATGTAAAGTGCTCTAAAAGCTATAAATCTAGGTCTTTTTGGAGTCCACGTTTCGCCCGCTCTTGTAAGGAACTTCATCAGTACCGGAATATGGCTCAAATTTAAAGCGGGAACCGTGTTAGCACCTCTTTTAAGGAACTGCATCTTCACAGTTTTTCAAATAAGATTTTTTTACGTGAAAGATCTACTACTATTTCCAGGGAATATCACCTTCCACTTATTTGTTTCCAGTCTGTGTACAGGGCATCAAGTGTTTTAATTATTTTTCGGTTTTTTAACTAGCACTGATTTAATAGGCAGCATCACCTGCCTGGCACAATCTTCGAAGATCTATCTTTTGAGAAACACGTGATACCAATAGTCCCTAAAACTAAATTTGGATCTCCAAATATTTAATTATCCTTAAATTGTGTTTTTTGGCAAATTTTTTGTATCTCTCTGGGTACAGTCATTTGAATACTACTGTTACTTCTGTTACTCGAATTCTCATCGATTTCTATAAAGTTTTTCATCTTTGTTATGAAACCTGTGGTTTTAACCGACCAGAACACTGGACATACGACAACTGCAACGTGTCGTTACCAGCCCCATATAATATTCATGGTGGGAGGCGGCTGCGGCAAGCTCCAGAGCTAATTTCGGGCCGGCCAGTGTCGCATGGGCCCTCGGAGAGCGTGACCGGCGCTGGAATGGCCCCCTTACCAGATAACGGCCGCCCCCCGCTCCCCGGGGATTGGTTTATGAAAGTCTATCTATGAACTGGACGCTCTGTTTCGCATTATACGAGCGTCCGACCTGGGTCGTGCTTTTTTGCCGCATCACGTTCGTATATATTTTTTTTGTCGAACGCTACTTTTGTAAATAACGCCCGTGGGGGTGCGGCCACAAATCCAACTAATCCGCAAACAAGAACGATGAGGTATGTTGTTCGGCGGAATACTAATGTGCAGTAAATCAGCGCCGGCGTGGTGCAGGTGCGTTTTTTCCAATGCTGCAGTTTTTTTTTGTTTATTAGCGGTCTGTGTAATGGGAAAATAGTACAAAGACTTGTGCTGTTGGACATACCGAAGTTAAGGATTTTGGAACCAAACGTAGAAGCGATGACTTACACGGGTTGACTTCTTTTTTGCTGTCTTGCTGCATAATTGAAATTGTGCTAAAAATTATTGTGCCGTATTGTAGTAAAATGCTATCATTATAATGTCGTATGACACTGAAAATCAAAAACCACTCGTTTACCAGTATGTAACAATTAGTAGAAAAGTACAGCGACTTTAAAAGGACAGTGTCGACAATACACACGCGATCGCCATGTTGTGTTGATATTGCATAGGTTATGTTGCGGTTCTATTACTTCAATTTTCTTCCTACTTACTATAAAAATTCAAGGCTAAACTTATTTATTACTTCATTATGTTTTTTACCAAACCACAAGTATACAATCTACGTATTTTTCTTACATGATAAATAAATCGAAGTTGAACAAAAATATAATATAAAAAACATGCTTACAACTCAAGTCGTAGTAAATGAATTGCATACTTCATCAATTAACAAGAATTTAATATCTGCTTGTTCCTTCCTGCACATAGAACTTCTACTAATATGCAAAATAACTTATAACTACAGCTTACCTGCTGTTTGCTATTAACAGTTAATCAGACGCGGTTTCTTACACTACGTTTCTGAACCTTTTACGCTGACGATTCAAATAAGACTGGGTATAACCTCCGAAAAAGGTGCCGAAACGTAAACATTGTAAAAACCGAATGAATGAATACCATAATAATACTCGTAAAGTATCAAGCAACGATCTATGAGACTCATTATACGAACAGCCGATTACAGCTCACAATGGTTTTCAAGTATTACCTGAAGCTGTCGTAAATAACAGACGGGTTCGGCACGTTCCACTGTTTTGCAGCGGAGTGGACCGTATCCAAAAATTGTGTTCAGGTTTTTTTAGAATTTTTTCCGTACACATAAATCAATGAGCATTATTGGGTATTATTATTTCAACTACAAATATTTCTAATCTAATAGTTTTTAATGCATGACTAAATCGTATTCATTCTTTTCTAGTTTAATGAGTAGTATCTATTTTTATAACCATGAATGGTAAACATTCCAATTTTAATGCGGCAACCCATACTTTCTAATTTTTGATCGCGGTGTGCAATCGTCCTCTACCCTGTTTCTTTACAGGTTAAAATTTTCTTTTAACCCGGAGAGTCATAAACGTAGTTTCTACCTGCATATTTTTTTAGGAAATAAGAACTATTCTGACATGTTGTTTTCCGGGCTGGTTCCCACGTTGGGTATTAGACCTTGACGTTTCGACACTCATGTCGGTGTCTTCCTCAGAAGTAGCTCTGAAAGTTTCAGAGCTACTTCTGAGGAAGACACCGACATGAGTGTCGAAACGTCAAGGTCTAATAACCAACGTGGGAACCAGCCCGGAAAACAACATGTCATCGACAACAACCACGGAAGCCTTCAAACCAAGAACTATTCTACTCCTACTATAAACGGTAATGAAGGCATAAGTGTCTACTTATATTTTAAAGTTTTACAGCACATAAGCGTACCAAGTGCAATATTTTTTACTTATTCAGTCATACCTACATATATGCTTACATTTAGCCACTTATTAAGAGGCGTTTGTGACAAATACATTTCGTAGGGCAACTGGTCAAACGACGTCGACGAAACATGGTACGATACCCATGATACAATAGAAAAAGAATGGGTTGATGACTCAGGGAAGTGCAACGTCAATTTTCCGGCGTCAAAAGGAAAAAGAATAATGATTCTACACGCAGGAGGTGAAAATGGTCTCGTTCCTGGAGCCCTGTATCTTGGATGTAAAAAGTACAAAGTGTTTGAAAATTGGTTCAAAAACATTTTTTATACCAAATAGCGTCATAGTAATAGACAAAGCTAGTTACCATTCGGAGCAACTGGATAAAATTCCAAACACAACAACTAATAAGGCAACCATTCTAGAGTTTTTAAGAAAAGAAGATATATATTTCGAAGAAGACTACACAAAAGAAGCAATTGTTGGAAGTGCTTGGCACAAAAATTTTTTCGAGAAAATTTAAAATTGACATTCTCACTTCTGAATGTGGACACACCATTCTACCATTATCCGCATATCATTGCATTTTCAACCCCATTGAAATGATATGGGTGCAGTTGAAACAAATAATTTGACGAGGGAACACCGGTGGAAAATTTAGCAATGAAATGCTGCTAAAAATTAAACACTAAGCTGAAGTAACAAGTGTCGATGCATGGAGAAATTCAGTGCGACATGTACTGGACATTGAAAATCGGTATAATAGAAGTTAATAGTGATTTTAGGGGTGAAGGTGACTATGAGTAATTTTTTTTAGTTTGTGACTCTTGTAATGTGCTTATTAACAAGCGGTAATCAACATAATCGATACCGTGTGTAAATTTTATTCTGCACTATTGTAAATTTTTTCTAACAAATGTAAATTTTCTACTTACTAATTTGAATGTTTTTATATGAAATTTGTATAAATTTGCTATGACATGCAAAGGCTTTTATTTTATACATCGGAAAATTTAAACCCAATAAAGTATCACATAAAAATAGATCGCGGGTCGCGCCAGTTAGCATCAGGTCTGCATTAAGTAAAATTTGTTATAAAAGCTTCTATGTTTTATTGATTGCTAAATTAACACAACTAACAAATTTCAAAAATTTATAGTAGAAAAGTTAAAACCTTAGCCAACAAGGTTTTTTTTTGAATGCGGCCCATTTAGGAACTTTGAAGCGTGCCACGAATCCCAATAGTTTAGGACGGCCGACCATAATTTTGTAAAAACCTCATTTGGAATACAATAGTTTACGATGGCCGACCATCAAGCTGTAAAACCCTCTGCATAAGTCAGTCTCATAGATTGTTGCTCGATACTATACTTATTACACTTTCTTGCGGGTAGTTGAAGTCGATATTTCTTAGTTCCGTGAAACGAGTATATCCACCAAGCTGACGGATTGAAACTGCGCGGACTCTTTCCCACTCGAGGTGCTTATTCTGGTTCTATTTTTTTCTGTATCTCGGGTAAGCCTACATACTATCCTCGGTCCGTACGCAAATCTCACAGATTTAGGCTTGTACGTGAATGATACGACACCCTTAGGCTAAGGAGTAGCTTCAATGCGCTTAATATAATCGCAATCCTGTTTATTTAGTAAGCATCCCCTAATAAAAGAAAGGCTGCTAATCTCCAAATGGTAATCACAACTTACAGTTTAAATTTGTCCCTTTATATGTTAACTTTCATCGGTAAGCAGGCATAATGGAACTGTCATAAAACTAGTGACGACGGACGATATCCCAAGCAAATTATCATCGAATGCGATGAAAAGAAATGCAGAATTTTATTCTGGAATGCTAGATCTTTAACTACAGGCCTAAGTGAGACAAAAAAATAAATGAGACACCTTCTGAATTTAGGAAAAAAATATTTTGTATCAAGTTTGAACAAACGCTTTACCTGCTACTAAAGTGCCCTAGTATGTTTCAGACAATAGGGGTTTAACTTCTAACTGCAACATGAATCCTCCTATACCCCAACCTTTGTATATAAATTAACCGCTCGCACAAGTATTTTATTCGTCTATTTTCCTTACATGCCGCCCTAATGTCGACCACGTGCCGGTGATGCCCGACCGATAGTGTCTCGAGCAGCTTTATGAGCTGGCTGCTCAATTTACGGGCTCCTGGTCGCCGGGGGCCCCCCGAATACGTGAGCGAGGTGCATGAGGCTCACCGGTCCCAGTCGTTCCGTCAATGTCGGATTTAACGGCATTCTTAGGGTCTATTAGCGCCCCAGGAACCGTAATGGGACCGTCGAGTGGGACGCATCTTCATTTTTTATATAAACAAACTGATGAGAGGCGGTGTGGGGGTGTTCAATCTTCCGCGTCGTGCATTCGGCGTGGGTGACGAGGTTCTAGTTTCGGCGAAGGAAGGCGATGCTATTCTTGGATAACAAACTTATATTGTGTGTGAGATTAAGAATAAAAATGTATACTTTTTTTTTCCTTTTAACCCTGGGGTGTAGAACATAAGTTTATTAGCTACAGCACTTCATAATCAATATTGACATTAAAACTTTGAGGCGTACATTTCTTTTGGTTAAGTTGGTTTACCACAATAGCTAACTACAATCAGCTAGAACAAATGATATCTATTGTAACTATTTGACTCTTAAATCCAGGCCTCTGGGTCCTATCCAGTGAAAGAGACACAAGGTAAAGAAGTAAACATCAGTTGTACTTGGTAACCTCCATTGGACCATCTAATCCAGTATAAGAGAACCAAGCTCAAAACACATATCAAGCTGTGATTAATATCGTCTTCATTGGACCTACTGGATCTCATCCACTAAAAGAGCTCCACGCTCAACAAGTAGCACATCAAGTTTTAGTTGACAATGCGTCCTAAGGAGTGATAAACCTTATCTAATGCTAGATATAAGTAATGCCTCTTAAGGCGCACTAAAGCCTACATCTGGTGCAATCTTAAGGCGCACTGGAGTCCAGCCAGTACAAGACACAACACCCCCAAAAGCAAGTTAGTGAAATGAGTGCCAAGCTCAAGCGGTAAAGCGCCAAGCCTTACTATTAAGTGATCTTAAGTTTGAGGAAGAGCCTCAACTCCTCGACATACGAATTCAGCAGACACCGAACACAAACAACGAGCAAAGTAAATAACACAACGTGGTCACTAGCAACTGCTGCGTTACTTAGTAATTAAACGCAGAGCAATTTGCTCCTTAAGCCATACATTGGCCTAGTAATGTAAAAGGGTAAAGCTCTGTGCGACAGACTCAATGCTTTGGAATAAAACAACGACCCTGTTGTTCGATAAACCACTCACCCATACAAATATAAAATTCTTAGATACAAATTGAATATAACGCCCTTTGAGATCAACTCACTATTTAATGATTAGAAATGAAACAGTAGAAAGCTCAGTGAAACTGACCATTTCCTTTAATCCAGAAATGATAAATCTAATGAAAACGTCATAAGCTCTTAATTTGCAGAAATTCATTAAAAGGTTTACTCTGCTTTCTATAACTTCTGTCTCGCTCTAGGTTAGTCTTTTAACAGAATATTAAGGAGAACTAATTTCTACCCGTTAACTCAAGTCCTCAGTTTGAGCACACATACACACGTCCGATCCAGCCCTATTATACTATCCAACCAATCCTATGCATTTTTCCAAATAMGCGTATTTCAGGCCTAGCCAATACGMTACAATACAATATTCCGATTKAAACCATTTATTGTGTTGAACACAACGTGTTTGAACGACTATGGCTTATCAAGAGATTTGAAGAAAAAGTAATGGATAATTAAGTTTGACCCTTCTAGAAGGGCGGAACAAAGCAAGAAGGGCAGCAAAAGACATGACTAAATTGAAGAAATTAATATATCAAATAGACAGTACACGAAAGGCAGTGGGTGGTAAAGATATCTCTATAGATGGACGTAATAAAATATATTTTTTCATGTTACAGAATGCTTAGGTTCTTAAAGTGCCACATCAAAGATTTAAGTGGTACTAGGGCTCTAAACAGTGTAAAATATGCATAATTAACGAGCTACAGTGGAATTTGAAGTTATAGTTACAACTGATAGGTCCTAATAACCTAGAATCATTATATAGACTGTACCAGTGTAGTTAATAAGTTATTGCTAACCAGTAAACCGGTTAGGATACGACTTTCAGACGGGTAAACCTTAACAATAGTTTCTAACGATTAAAAATGTTAGTATTTTGTAATGTATGTCTGAAAAACGTAATTATGTGAGCTGTTAAAAATTATACTGTATAAATTAACCGGTTAACCAGAAGATTTGTTAACATACATACATTTAATATATTTGACCATTTTTATGCAAACCGCTTATTTGTTGTACCTGGTTAAATTTGCTTTAACCAACAACCGGACACTGCCATCACTACTGACAGGAGTCGACTGTCCAAAAATGGAATTTAGGCATGTCTCATGCCATTTCTTATAGCTTTAGAGTTTTTACATTCAGTATCTGTTTTTATATTATTTTATTTATACACCATTATTGATAAACGATCTTAACTAACATTGATACACTTTGTTGTGTTGCGTTGCCTTTCATTAAAGATGCTGTTCGTCCAGAAAAAATAAAATGTGCAGCTGCTTTGTTTAAAAACATTGCAAGATAAATACTTGCCTTCAAAGCATTCAAGCAGTATAAATTGTTAGTAACCTATTTCTGAAGCTTGTCTACATTGCAAAACTCAAGAGAAACTAAAATAGCACGAAAAAATCTACAGCAAAAAGTCCACTCTTCCCAATTACGTCGCGAGCGGAAAACAGAAAACATGAAGGCCGAATCGGTCCCCTGTTGCTCCTGGTTGAACTTTACACCGGAAGCAGGTCGCGGTAAGCCGCCCGGGACAGCCGTCTACCGTCCTGACCCTGTGCCGCATCCCGCCGCCAATAAACTACAGATTTACACGTTCACTTAGCCAGATTGGCTCCACAAAACAACAAAGAGCCGATATCCAGGAGCTGGTGCGCGACCCTCAGGATTAACCCCGCGAAAGCACGGTAAGCCTGCTTCCAGGTACGGACTCCACGATGATGGGAAACCTGTGACTAATTCTAACGAAGACTCTAATGGACATGAACAATCGGCTTTATGGGATGAGTTGTAAAATTCATGAGAAAAATAAAAATGTCTATTTTCATAATCCTCTCAATTTACGGCAATCTTGGTTTGAAGGCTTCCGTGGTTGTTGTCGATGACATGTTGTTTTCCGGGCTGGTTCCCACGTTGGTTATTAGACCTTGACGTTTCGACACTCATGTCGGTGTCTTCTTCAGAAGTAGCTCTGAAACTGTTTCAGTTTTAGAACAGTTTCAGAGCTACTTCTGAGGAAGACACCGACATGAGTGTCGAAACGTCAAGGTCTAATAACCAACGTGGGAACCAGCCCGGAAAACAACATGTTACAGCAATCTCGTAGCTTATTATTGCTATCTTTTCTTATTAAATATCGCTACGATAATGTAGGTACATACATGGCTTAATTCACATTCGCACTTACCAACGAGAAATGAGATAACGATATGGTAAATTGCCAAGCTCCATGAAAAACAACCGTTAAACTCTATTTCATTGTTATCCAGTAATGAAGGTATGCCTTAGGAAATATTAAAAAAAGTCGTAAATAGCTATTTGTTAAGCGATTCAACGCGGTTTTATGTTCATATTCCCTACAATACAAAACCGTAGTAATATCAAATGAAGTAATAATTATGCATTATGATTTATTATCAAAACTTCAATAGTGTCAACTGTAGGTGAATGTAAGTAAGGAAAAGAATATGACATTTTAATGTAAATTTGCTAGATCTATGCGGTTCTGCATAATTAATAAATATAATAAACGCGTACATGGTTTTAACCACAGCTTTGAGATATGGAAAATTTTTGAATAGATAAGATACTATCAGACGCGACAAAATTAACACATATCCCACATTTGTCACAGAGAATAAGCAATATACTATTGGACTATACACATAAATCAAAAAACCATTAATAGGCAGTGTTAAATACTTAAACATGAGCTTTATAACTGAGATAGAAAATCCAGAAGAATGTCTGTTGAAAAACACAAATAAAGTGTTTTAGCTAATAAAAAAGTAGTGCAAAACGCATCATTACCTGGTGTACTGATGAACTGAAGAAAATTAAACATATACTCGACGGTCTAAGTATAATGAAAAACATTTAAAAGATAACTTTTCTTATGAAGTATTGAATTCACTAAAGTCATATTGCAAAAAAGAAGTTTATGGATCTAAACGATTGATACCAAAAATTAAACCTGGCCAATGTTATGTTCGTATTCCCTAGAAGAGTTACGCCACAGAAAATCGTAACTTTCACAAAGTCTCTTAGGAGCATCTCTTTTAATGATCATAATAATCATAAATATCAAATTCCTAAAGCCTTTGTACCATACACTGCAGAAAATCTAGCAAATGAAATGATTTAATGCTTTGAAAGCGGACATTTCCCTGAGTCCTTTGTAATGGACGAGACCCAGAAATTACTAGGCGATATCTGTGCGTCCGGCACTTTCWAAACTTATGGAACTTGTATAAGAGGAGTACCATTGGAACCACTGAAATCATACATCATAACTAGAGTGCAAAAGGGACCACTGCAGGACGATCCTCAGAATGGCAAAAGGCAAAAACGGACGTACCACAAGGCTCCACATAGGTCCCCTTCCGTTTGTACTATACGTAAATGGTTTACCGTCGATATATCATTTTTAAAGAAAGCTCACTTAATACCACAGGTACAGAAATAGACACAAGCAATTCTCTGTGGAACTGACAACAATCTGTGAAATTTCTTTGCTATGCATTCGTGGTGGTCTAAAATGAAACTCATATGTTCTAGTTACCTGAAAGATTACAGCTTTCTTAATATTATCAAAAACCACGGATATTGCAATAACATTAATAATCCACTCAACCCCTCTCTGAGTATCACATTCAACGCGAAGTACTAAACTGATGAAAGTATAAAACTGCCAGTTAATAATTAGCGACATCGCACCACTTGCCCTTACTGGCTCACTTGATTCCGCCCCTGCTTTGTCCAATCCCAGTCGCCGCCATCGGCCAGGGAATTTGCCGGTTCCCATGCACGGCGTGAAATCCCCGTGTTTGATTCGGATCGAATTGATAGTGACAGGGGATCTCGGAGGCCTAGTTGTTGCGAKCGCAGTTGCAGGATCTACACCCCTAGGCCTAAGGGAACGCTTKGAATACAGCTGTGGCACGGACAAACCCACGCTGAAAATTTGGGGTTMCCCCGGKTAATGTTACTGACATGTGTTCATTTATTAAAAAATGACGAGGAAGTATATTTAGGTGGAGATTAATTGTTGGATAATTGACAAGCGTTGGTGCCTACTCAGTTTTTAACAGTGGCGGTTGATTAGATTTAATTATCTGATGATAACAAACAACTTATAGTGTAAGTGATATATTTACGTAGCACGTACTTTTAAGATCTTGAAGACAGACAACGGGATATTGTGCACCACTGCTTAAGATGTTGCCAACGCAAGCACACTCTTGCTCTGTGTGACCACTGAAGCTCAAAAATTCTAGCCTAAGTTTATACGGCCACTAGCCAGTTGGGGGTTCGCACGGATATAGCGCAATATACAGATGTTAACAGCTTGTTCTGAACTTTCTAAAGATTTTCGACAATCTATTTCTATCTAAAAATTGTATTTAATAACGTAGTCACCATCCAGCTACTTTAATTTCAGTTTTTGAGCAGGATTGCCAGTGTTACTATGCTTAATGGATCTATAAAATTTTCGAATTAGTAGTAATCAAAGTAAAGCTTTCCAAGCGAATTATTCGGTCCAACGTTTGACTAAATGATGTAATTTGTACAAGTGGTATGAACAATTTAAATAAATTCGGTAGTGTCTAGCATATTCCAGGTATTAATAAAATACGGGGCCATCAATACTTTTGCCTGGAATCCCCAATCGAATCTTTATTGGCGCCGACGCGTCTTTTAAAATATTTGTGAATGGTATTTTTAGCTCGCATTCTTTACAAGCATTCCATTCATTGTCATCGTTACTTTGGTGCGAGCTTGTATCGCTGACATGCTTGTCATGCTTAAATATCTCTATGTCCACTTTATTAGCTAGGACACTGAAAAACGATGTTTTCGCGCATACCAATATCTCGATACAAGCACATATCTGTTATTTTTACGCATTGTAATATACAAGGTGCTCCGTAATGTTAAATAATATAATGAATATAAATAATAAACGATGTTTCAGTAATGATAATGACGCTGACGAAATTAAAAAGGAACCCAAAATACATTCTCATAGACATGTGGTTATTTTACATAATGGTATTATTTTAAAAATAAATTGGGAATCTATGACGGCTGTGCGCTATGGTTCCTGTCACTCTATTTATTAAAAGTCTAAGTGTATTCAAATGATGAAAACACAGATATGATTTTGATTCATGGTGAATGCAAGAAAAATGCTTCCGCTGCTGTCCGTTTATAGAGACAACGTTTTCCAAATAGAAGAGCTCCTGCCGATACTATTTTCAAGAGACTTGAATTAACTTTAAGGACAAACTGGCCACTACTCAAAAAGTCAAGAGAAAGAACAGCAACAGGATTTGACAATGAAATTAGAGTACTGGAAATGATTGACGAAAATCCCCATATTGGTCAAAGGGTAGTCTCAAGAGCAACCGGTATTAGTCTGTCTTCAGTATACCGAATAATTAAAGGCAATCAATTTCATCCGTATCACTTGTAATTGGTTCTGGCCTTAAAGGAGACAGAATATCCTAAAAGACTGGCTTTTTGTAACTGTTTTCGGGAACACCAAAATTTGAATGTGAGAAATTATGACAATATTTGCTTCTCAGATGAAGCAAGGTTTTCTAATAATGGTAAAGTTAACAAACATAACATGCATTATTATGCGCAAGAAAATCCACGTTAGATTCGAGAAGGACATTTTCAAACTATCTACTCGACGCATGTCTGGTGCGGAATATTGGGGAATCAAATTGTTGGGCCTTATTTTTTCGCGATAGTTTAAACGGCAGTACTTATCTAAATATTTGAGAAACATTTTACCTGTACCTCTCCAAAACGTAAATTTACAAGTAAGAGAAGATCTATGGTTTCAACAAGATGGGGCATCTGCGCATTATCATAGAATAGTGCGAAATCATCTTGATTTGGTTTTGCCTAAACGATGTATAGGAAGAGGTTCAATTAATCCTTGGTCACCGAGAAGCCCGAACCTTACTCCTTTGGATTTTTTCTGTGAGGAATGGTAAAAGGACAAGTATACCAAACACGAATTGAAAGTGTAGAATATTTAGAAAATAAAATACGTGATGCATGTAGATTCATCAGTCCAGAAATGTTAATGCCTGTTAAAAGATCGTTTTGGGCACGAATTCAAGCTTGTAAAAACAGTGGAGGGCGATATTTTGAGCATTTATTACATTAATGTTATTGAATAAACATTTTTCAAAATAAAATTTGTTTTACAATACCGAATTTACTTAAAGCAAATGGTTGAAGTTTATGTCAAAATTTACGAATTTATACAACTGTCTACGTTTTATATTTTTTAAGACGATAAACAATTATCAATGTTACCTCTGCAAAATGTATTTTGGGTTTCATTTTTAATTTCGTCAGGGTCATTCTCTTTCTTGAAACATCTTGTACATTAGTAACGTAGAAAAAAGAGATTCTGGATAAGCAGCGTAGGTAGCGCATCTAATTCGTGTCTTTGGCGGAATAAATCAGAACATCCTCAAAGTACACATAGTTTAATCATACAGTAACATTCAACAACAAAAAATAATAAAATAAGGATTCAACAAAAACACGAGCGTTACAATAACAATAACATAATAAAAATAAATACCAACAACTAATTCACAACAAATGTTCAAAATAGTTGCCAGCACATTGCTGTGATAAACGTAATCTTTTAATAAAATTAGAATTCGCAGAATGCAAAGTGTGTAAGAAAGCTCTTATTTCATGAGAAACGTTAAAAATCCTTTCCTGAATTTCTTCAATGGTGGTGAACAAACAATGTTTTTCATATGGACCCACATATAAAAGTCAAGTGGATTTAAGTCCGGGGAAAGTATAAATTCTGTATAAACCACACCTTTTTTCCTCCCCCTAAAATGATACAGAGAATAACCCCTTAAAATATTCTAACATAATAACAGGGCATTCTGTATATAACAAAACTTGCATGGATAAATTGATGTCTGGAATATATATTGATACTGATGCAGAAATCGTTTTAATGCTATTAAAATAATATACCTCTTGGATGATAATTGTTTCTAATGTTATTTTTTCGATAAAACTACAGGTTTTCTATAGAGTAATATTAACATATTAGGCAAAATAGGTTTGTAAATTACCGAATCTTAATTTTTACGTTGCAAAGAAATGTCGCGCTAACACTATGAAAGCAAGCTTGCACTATATGTTTCGTTCTCTGATGCCACTATACATTTTAATTGTTTGAAAACAGTATTAACTGTGGGAATCCAACCAAATCGATGCTAAACCCGTAACAAAACAAATCCCACGGATTTAACTTGCGTGAATGCAAACCAGTATTTTTTGATAAGATCGAAAACAAATCGCACTAAACACATGCAACTGCATAATTACACATGCTAGTTATCCGCTTATGCGCGCGAAGCACGCAACAATTGCTTTACCATCCATTATTGCGGTGGGCTATAGAGAGCCTGTGAGGGGAAGGCCCAATAATAGCAAATAACTGCATCAACGAAAAGGCTAATCAGCCGTATCCTGTAAACTGATAGATTTGATGCTACACCTACAATATGAACTCATGAAATATTGCTTACTAATTCAATTTAATCACTATAACAATGGGTATATATTTATTTCCATTCTATATAGCTGTGGATATCCATACAAATATAAGCTTGAAAGAACACCAACATTTCATAACTTTACATTATTTATAACAATGTACTCACAAACGTCGAAACTAATTTTTCTAATAATTGCCTCAGGGCAGCAGCGTAATCTTCCTTTCTATTTTTTTCCTTTTCTCATTAGAGAAAATCACACGACACGATTGGTTCTGTACATCGAGATGAATACCAGCAAAATATTCTTAACACTATAGGTAGATAAAATAATAATACCTTTTCTGGGAGAGGCTATCTTACATAAGTCCAAATAACCTTCGAATGTGTACCCCAATCCCTTAAACCTACTTGGACTAAAGTGGATTTCATTTTGATAACTTGGCTTAATTAAATATAATACCAATCGTCTKAAGTAAACGTTGTGACAGAMGCTAATAAACATTTGTTCAATTATTAGTAGAAAATAACACTTGGTATGTTTCAAATTGTATACTGAGTAAAATACTCTTACTTACTTACCCCTAATCACAAGTATAAATTGTCATCCTTTACGATAAGCATAATTTTTTTTGTCTAAAAACTCATTGACAAAAGCCTAGACAAAGGCCGAAACATTTACGTGTAAGAGTATTTTACTCGACATACCCAATTTGAACCATACCAAGTCTTATTTTCTAATAATAAATATAATACTTTTTTGCCCTGAATTAAAAATGGAAGCAAATTTGATATTTGGATTTAAAGCTTTTTAGGTATCTCTAAAAAAAATGAAATAGCAAGACAGGTAAAGTGAAACATTATTTTGGCGCTCCATTGTCTAGGCAACCATGTTTTCTTACTTGTAGCTCATTGTAAGCCACGACTGGATGGTGCATTGTTACTGCTTCCTTAAGATTCAATTAAAATTCAAGTTTCTCATGTCAAGGATACACTCTTAGTCTGATAACTCCAGCTTTTCCGTTATAAGTGTGTAATATATAGGCCCAACTTGCATGCGTCTAAATGACAAGCATTCACAGGGGATATTAGATTATAACTATGCCTCGGTACTTTCAAGTTAAAGAAGTTTGACAAAAGGAGGTCTGCTCGTGGATACGTCTCCCGCTTATTGCGTTAGTAGGTATCGTTTACCTCGCGAGTACTATGGAACCTTGTTATGCGCGAGATATTAAAGTTTGCAGAAGCTTTAGGAATACTTATAAAGTTTAATAAAACCGGGGATACCTAATTTAGCGCTTGTTGATGAATGCGCACTTCGCTGGCTACAGAGTTTGCACTTGGATGCTGATTTCGTTGATAAAGATGAGCGCAAAATGATGTGTGAGTACTTCGAAAATAACTAAGAAAAATTTACGGTCCCACCATAAGCCAATGCAGACTATGCAAAATGAGGAAAAATATAAGAATTTCGTATGAAGTACGATAAGATATCCGACTAAAAGGAAAAGTATAAGCCAGCTTGTATTCCTGCGATTGAACTATACCATCTACACTTCCAGCATAAAGCGTTTATATCCTTATCTGCAACCCATTTTTCTACTAAGACCAGCTTGAGTACACGCTACACATACATTGGAGTTAGTTAAATTGCGCTTTATATTCTTGTAACCAGTAAGAAACTGTATCGACAGTTTGATGATAATATTAAATACATCGCAAATCAGACAAACTTGTCCATAAGCTGATACTGGTCTAAGGAAGTAGCCACCTGTTATATACTATATGAGAAAAGTTATACATTTCGGCTACTCTTTGTTAGGATATCCAGACCTTTTAAAGTTTAAAAGAGTCACTATTCTAGCAGTGCACATTTATCATATTAGGTCAAACGAAAATCTACCAGGCCCATGCCGAATATTCGCTATTCAATAAAATAATTCGATATAGCTAATCATCATTGTCTACTTGAAAAATTGAGTTCTTTTGGTTTATGCAATAGTTTGGTAAATCTATTTAGATCACCACTTTTAAGTCGTACACAGCATATTGAATATGGTGGCTCAAAATACAATACATACTTATCACCCAGGGCTCTAATCTAGGCCCTATATTATTCTTTTTGTATTTTAATGGTGCCCTTTTGCAATTTAGTTGTCCCATCTATGTTTATGCTGATGATTTGAAAATTGCTAAATGTATAGATTCCGTTGAGGATTGGCAAATTTGGCAAAAGGACTCAAACAATTTTAATTTGTGGTGTATTAAAAACAAACAAAGCATAAATGTGGCCAAATGCAAGGCAACTGGTTTTATTAAAAAGCATAAACCAGTTGCATGTTGGTATGTGTTAAGCGGCTGTGATATTGAGAGTGTCAGTGAAGTTAAAGATTTTAATGATATAGTGGATCCTCAGCTGTCATTTATTCCTCACATTCAGCACATATGCGCGCAAGCTTACAAGATGCTGGGCTTTATTGTCACGAATACCAAATACTTCAGTAATGTTGAATGTTTAGTAAAACTATTTTTTTCTTCTGTAAAGAAGTAAATTGGAATATTGTTCAGTGACTTGGGATCCAGGTTATGCAGTTCATATTGCAGCAATAGAACGGGTGCAAAAAAAAGTTTTGTAAATATCTATATTTTATTAAGCATAATACATATCCTGTTCGTAACTATTCTCTTAATAAATAAAGTTATTATGTAATATATTTTTATTTCAATTAATTCATGGTTATATCAACTGTCCAAACTTAGTTCGACAGATTAATTTTCGCGCACCTATGCCTAATTCGAGATATAACTTGACTTTTGAACCTCTCTTTTCCAGCACTGGAACACTTTAATTCACCTGTAAATAAGATGATTAGATGTCACAATGACATATGTAAAAAATTTTGATATTTTCGTTAAAAATTTAAATAATTTTGTTAATAACTGCAAAACTCATGTTATGACTGTATAGCTCTGTAATAGCAGTTGTGCATGTTTTTGATGTGTTTCTGAAGGTACTTATGGTTTATAACTTTGTTTCTTGTTTCATATTTAGCTACTACATATTTTTGTGTACATGTCTTTCATTTTGTATCCATTTTGGACCTCGGTCCCTAGGATTGAATAAATTATATTATTATTATTATTATTATTATTATTTTTGTTGAAGACTACTCCATAGATCCATTTTTACCAACTAGGGTAAATGGACTTTATCGTAATATTCCTTTGAATCATTTGGCACTAGATACTATTGAAGAACATACCATTCACATTAATATTTCAAATCATGCTTCATGCTTCATGCTCATTTCGTTCCAGTTCACTTCGATGGAGTTGCTCGGGAATATTTGGACACCGATTGATAACCAAATCGCTGACAGATCACAGACGCAACAAAACTGGCCTCCGCGATCTTCCGAATTGAAATCCACTACACTTTTTCCTCAGGTGTACGTCAATCAATAATTTTATACTTAGTTGGAAGCTGGGAGTTGGTCTCGCAGCCTCAGATTATTCTATTTCTTAACCTACTTTAAAACCGGACTTCAAATCCTGAAAAGCCGGAGCCCAGTACAAAGCACAAAGTACATAGTACCTAAATCCCGGAGTCCAGAGTCCAGGAGCAAGGATCCAAAACCCTAATCTCAAAGCCCAGTGCCCTCAGAACTCTTAGAACTTTTAACTCCCAAATCTCAACGTACAACTTCCAACTACCAACTTTTTGCTTACAACTCCCAACTCCTAGCCGGAGTTTGGAGTTAGAGCTGGGTATTGGGATTTGGGAAGGGGAGGGTGTGGAAAGCTGGGAGTTAAGTATTAGAAGCTAGTGGATCTAGATATTGAAAGCTGGAAGTTATGAGTTAGTAGTTAAGAACTGTGACTGAAGTGTGTGACTTGGGAGATAGGAGTATGGAATTATAGACACTGGACACTTGGATTTGGTGTAATTGGGTCCTTAGTTCTACATTCTGACCACTCTAGAATTTTTGGAAAATTCATAGCCTTGAAGAATTGTATGTTAAATAAATTACTTTGAAAAATTAAAATGCATGTCTATGCTGTGCTGTCTACACCTCATCCAACTGCAGATAGTACTATAGGTCACTTCCTTTAGGTAATAGTACCCGTTAAGGCAGCTAGGTGGCTTTGTCATCATGTCAGTGTAATGCTGACAGATGGCATTGCCATCCTAAATTCTTACTTTGAAAAATTGTTTTATTGGTAGCGAATACTCGTACATTTCTAACCACGATTATAATTCACTACTTCCAACCCACATACAACTTACACGCTCGCGACGAACATATCATTGTACTAGACGTTTGCTACGCCGCGCAATTTCAATCCAACAGCATTGTCACAATGCGGCATAAGCTGCGATTTCAATACCGCTCTCTATTATGTCCTCCAGGACGCCCGGGGGCCGTAATGCGAGGTGAACGCTTTGTATTCATCGTGCAGAATACCGAAAACGGCTGGCAGAAATATGTGATGCACGTGCCAGATACAGTTTACGGCGATGCCGACGTTTCTCAGGTTTTCGTTGGCCGTGCACCCGGTTATCTGGGCCCCGAACCCATGGAGATTTACGCTAGGAATGCATCAGAGGAGAGACAAATCGCGAGCGGTGGGTAATTAGAGGTGCTCATTCGGTTGGCTTGGGTCTATTTTCGGTATGCAGGTTGAACAGAGTTGCTACGGGGGAAGGATGTCCTCGTAATGTTTATATTCCATTTATCTAGAACGATTTTTAACTATTTCCATAGCTTTCTTTATTGAATTGGGTATTATCACTTTTTTTGAAAATTACGTAAAATGAACCTTGAAGTGCAAATATATCGTACGCCATGTTAAAAAAAACCAAAAAAATATTTGTAGGTAGAGAATTTCAGGTCTGGAATTCAAATCTTAGGAGTCGCCGCCAAAACGCTTCTATCCAAGGTTATTCAACTCGTGACGTCAAGTGTCATGTAAACATTACCGAGGAGCGTGCTGTTTAATGGTGTAGTATCATTCTTGTATAGAAAAGCTTTTGTGTGATGTTTATTGAAAGGACGGTGTAAGTGATCGCACCAAAAAGTGATTTGTGTAGTTTTACAAGCATCAATTTTGTATGGAAAACAAAACAAGTGTTGTTTTGTACATGGTTATAAAAGTACTTCAGTCAGTACAGCTAACAAAATATTTTTGTAACCGGTCCTCGAGATTATCAACGTATGAAAAAGTTGTTTAAGGCCCCTAGACGTGATATGCCGAAATCGCAAAGATTGTTTTTCTGTTTTGAAGATCATCTTAAATCTTAATGTAAGTTTTATTATTCTTTTTGGGGTTATAGGTGTTTACCATTCAGTTTCCATTTTGTTATAGCTTAAAGAGGATGCGGAAAATTATATGTGTTTTAAGTTGATAGAGGGAAATGTTATAATAAAGAAAGACGTTTGTTTCCCATATATTCGACTGTTAGCCAGACCGGAAACGAGCCGCAACAGCCCCGAAAATAAATGGCAATTTATATTTATTCTGATGTCAAGTTTAGGGTACACTTTTGATTCTTACATTTTTATGTTTACAAATAGTATGTGCCCAATAACCCACTGTGATCAAATTATCAATGCTACGTTAATTTAATAAAAAGTTCACCTATGGTGTTGCTTTTACGTTCCTCATCTCCGCCTCGTTGAACCGCTCGCCGCTGTACACAAATTCCATAACAATGAACATGCCTTCAGAAGTCATATCTCATAAGTATTTCACTTTTTCTTGGCATATTTTAATTCGCTTGTCACAAAATGAACGCAAACAACAAACTGATAAATTGACGTGCTGAGGCTGACGCATGACGCGCTGACGCCAGATGTAAACAAGCGGCCATTTACAAGACACCTGACGTCACGGCCAATATATTCGCGTTTTGGCGGTCCCTTTAAATATTCACATTTTTAATATTAAAAATACACCTTACGATCCATTTTTTGGAATTTATAAGCTGTCACAGCTGTTTTGTGGATTAGATGCTACCTATTAATATGCAATTTAATAAAATATAAATACATGGCAAATACCCAATTGAATCATTTTATTTCTATAAATGTGGGTAAAGGTACTAGGAATTTTCCAAGTTATATAACAGGATTTTAGTTGGTTTTAGAAGCAGCTGTTGGCTGAATCCAGATAAATTAGGTCCTTGCGTGAGCCCATTGCAATTTCAGAATTATAAGACTATATTTTACTTAAATGTTCACTTGCCGGTCGTGATGCAATAGGGCTGGGCATACGTTTGCAGCACAACATACGTGTCCCATAATTTCAGTCGCACAAGTTCATGCGTGCGTTTAGTATTTTTTGTCATAAGCATTTCTAGTCTTAACAAAATAATGAAATACCCACTTTTTGTCGTAAACCTGTTCTACTTTTATGGTTTAGCTCTCAGTATAGCACAGAGGCATTTATTAGGTATTAAGTGACCTGTTAGAAATACACTACTCCAAAATATTAACGCACCACTAATAAACTGTAATTTTTAGCAAGAAATCAAGCACTAACTGCACTAAAAGTCAAGTTATTTAACAAGAAGTTTCGGGAATTTAAAAAAAAAACAAAGAATATAGGTATGCTGTTTAAAGTTCCATTCTGATAAAATCCGAAAAAATATTTGTTTGGTTAAACAAGCCGTAATTATGTTAGAATATTATTAAGTACTGTGTTAATTTCTTGGAGCAGTATAGCACCAGTTATTTTCTAAAATATTCCAAACCATGGATTTGTTTCCTCACCGCGACGTACCGCAAACAACCTTCTCAAGTTATTATATTCTGAAATGTAAACAGACTAAGCCCAAGTGCGGCCGACTTAAATAGAATGTTGGCAATCAGTCAAAAAGAGAGTAGTGCACAAATAAAAAAGAAAACGTACCGCAGACATACTGCGAGATACGATGTTCTTAAGCTACGGTTTCTAAGGAAATAATTTTTATTTGTACAGATATCAGAGCCGTAACAACATGTTTTGTGCATCGACAAAGGCATTGAATAAGCACTGGAACTGAATTGCCTGCTTTTCAATGAAACTGCTGAACAAACGATCAAAAATAATGTTATAGTGATTCAGTTGTTTTCTGCCTTGAAATCTGAATGTTCGATTCTAATTATAGATCTAATCCATCTAGATCGTAAATCGATAATTTCAGATTGTCGTAAAACGCCTACTTTCATATCCAGAATCTTGACCGCTATTGTGACGTTTTAAATTTAGAACCTCTAAAATACTTTGCTATTTTAAAAGCAATTCTTTTGAAATTTGATATGGATGTACAGTGAAAAATAAAGAATGTAAAAGTGATATATTTATTTTTTATCACTTCCGTTTTAGCTGAAAATAATGCCACCCAGTTTGTTGTTCCTTTATAAAACATTTTGTATAATTTTGCGTTGTTTTTTGTACACAGAATAAAAGCTATACTGATATAATATCAACATACTTTCTGTGCACAGAAAAATAATAAAAAATTCAAAGGTAACTGCCGAAAACGTAAAGTAAGGATCCCTTTGAAAACAATGGCATGGCAATTTAACCTGTTAAATTGTTATCAGAAGTCATTAAAAACTTCAAAGATGGCAAGAAAGCTTACAGAATCTGAGCGGATTAATATTTTGATGATGCGTGAATATAGTAACCGTCAACGTTCTTTTGAAGATGTCCATACCTTATTTAATACTGTTTATCCGCATCAACAAATTAGTAAAAGCACAGTGAGTAGGGGGAGGGGGTCATTCAGTAATACGAAGTGTTTCGTCGAGTAAAGGATTTACCTAGAAGTAGGCGTCTAAGAACAACAACTGTCTTGTTCTTGTTAACAGTTGAAGAAAATGGGCACCCGTCTTGAAGATGACCAAGATCGAAGGCTATACTTTACCGAAAAGATGACAGATCAAAGAGCACCTTAATTTAGCAAAGCAAATAGTATTTTCCAATAAAATAACGTTTTGCTTGAATGAATTTCTGACTGTAACTTGATCTGCAACCTTCAGTACTATGCTTATTGATGTTCAGTGATTGCCGTGCATATTGTAGCTTGGCAGCAGTTATAAAAAGGCGGCACAGAAAGACGTTTGTATGAATTTGTTAAGAAATAGTATTGTGCCAGTGCATTCAGTGTGATCACTTAAAATGTCAAATATTGAAAAACCGCCCTACAAAAACTAAAAAACTTAGAAAGAATATCCGAAGAAATAAATCCATGTATGGTGTAGAATTTACTAAGACATTATATCGAAATTTTGTATCACTATCAGGTTGCAGATTGAGCGCGATTTGAGCATTTATAGTAAAGTGAATAAAATTTTAATTGCTTTAGAAGGCGGTGTATTCGGTTGTTGTTTTATTATTTTGTGCAGTATATTCTTGTGAATACTATCTGAATAAATTCTTGGCTTAGAGTGGTAACCTCCCCAATATTCGAAACAAGTGATTTTCAAATAGTGAAGTATTTTAAGAATTTCGGAATCTTGTACTAAGTCTGTATATTTCCCACATTTTTACAACTTAATTTAACTGGCTGCTACATCAGTCCACGGTATTATTATATATCTAGTATCGTCTAGTATCTATCTTTACTAGAAAAGAAGTCGCGGTTTGAAAAGAGCGCTCTCTGGGCACAACTGTTTTTAGTCCTTTAAGATGTACCTACTTTTAATAGTTCAATAGCTTATTTGCCCGAATATCAATATCAAAAGGTCCAGTTCCACGAGTCGTTATCCTTTGTCGGCAAATCACGAACCTTGCAGCGCAGAGAAATGAATAATTCAAGGAGAAGTCAAGAAGTTCGACTGCGAATAAATCGGAATGTGTACCTGCGAGCTAAAAAATGACGCCCATCAAGCCTGCATGTAATTGCACTTGCTCTGGGAAATAATATCAGTTCGCCAAGTTGTCGGGATTCCGCGTAGACGTATGCGCCCCTCTCGGCTGTTCGGCAAACTGTCTCCCTGAGAAATCGGCGACATTAATTTTCGAGATTTCCCGACGAATCTGCATGGGTTCGCGATGCGGGATTAGCGATTTTCCTAAAGCTTGTTTCCGTAATATAATTTAAGGAGATTGGAAGGTTTTAAATGGGCTTAATGTTTTGTAATTTCATGAAAAGTGTAGCTTTGTCTTTTTCTGGTGCCGGGGACGGTAGGGCGACGACGATGCCGGGATTATGTTATGGCAACTTTGGCGACGCCTGCCAACTTAAGGAGCTCCGGAATGGCTTCCGGGGCTCAGGCCCGCCAGTAACAGTGAAAACGTGTAATGGCGTGCGTACGAAGCGGAAACGAATACACTTCCCGTTCCTGCAAGGAATACGAGGAATGCAACCCACTTCCTCGAGCTGATCTCTTTCCTAGGAAGAAATAAGCTTGTTATCCTAACGCTTTGCGTATGTCAGCAATGCGTTTGCTTAAGTACAGTTCGGCGTTGATTTTTGAATTCTATGTGCCGCCTTTTTGTAAATGCTGCCAAGCTACAATATGCACGGCGACAGTAGTTTTGAAGGTTGCAGATCAATGCCACTCCACAGCTCTGAAATGTAAGCTTTCTGCAACCTTAAAGTTCATTATCCCAGAAAACACTACAGAATATGTTGAAAATACACACTCCCAGGCGTTTTCTCATATTAAAATATATCAAATAATTCAAAAGTCGACAGATGACAAGTATACGTTTCCTGGGAGCCGGCAAATTGATTTAATCCATAAATTTCATGAGCGCCCTGTATAATACATTAATACAGCATTATGCTTCAATACAAAATTTCTTTTAACCTCTTACTACGACTTAACAAATGTTTATGAAGTGATTCTTAACTGACTCAAAAGAATGTGCTCTGCCTCCATTTATCTAAAAATTTTGTTCTTGTAATAGTAATTACTGACTTGTAGAGGATATAAAATAAACGAGCAATGTTATTATTCTTGCAACTGTCATCCTTCAATAGCTTTAAGGTTTTGAAAAGCTTAATTTCGTACACACATAGTTTAGATACAAAGTATGGAACCAGCAGGATTATTCAGGTTCTGTTAGACCGATTTTTCTCAAATTGTGCATGAGCCTATGGGTAATTAAAATGCATTTTCTGGATTTTTTTAACTCCGTGCCAGCTCTCGTTTCCGAGATATGGACGCAAGTTGCATTTTTTAAATGGCAAGGAGGGTCAAAAGGCACATCATTGAAAAGGACATGTTTCAAAAATGTACACTTGTACAATTCATTGCTTCTGAGTTGAGAAAAGTGTGATAACAAACTTGGGCCTTGCTAAAAACCATATTCATTATCGCTAAGTAAAAATAAAAACTCCAGGTGTTTCCATTTTCCTCGAGACGTGATTTTCTTCATTCACTTTGTTTTTGCAATCCCAATGCCACAGTTAACTGAAAACGATCGCATCTAAATTTTGATGATTATTGGTTTGGAGATACAAGACAAAGTTGCACTTTACAATGCAATTCATGAAGATCGTGATCCAATTGCCAGATCAACAGTTAATAAAACATTGCAACGTTTTGACGAAACCGACGGTGCTATAAATCATCAAAAACCAGGACGTTAAAAGGTTGCTACGAGTGAGGAAAGTAGCTTGAATGTCCTTGTAGATGTGCCAGAGAATCCCACGAGAAAAGTAAATGGTTTTGCTACAATTTCCCGAAAGGTTTATATTGGGCTAAATATACTATAGTTTCTGAACCCAATGTTTCATTTTCTAACGTTGTTTCTGTTTCACATGTTTCTGAAGATGATGTTTTTAAAACGTTGAAGGTTGCTTACTCCTATTTCCTTATAAAGGATTATGGTGGTATTTTTTCCACACCGCTTTCATATCCTCTCAATCTTATCCTAAAGACGTCTACTATTCCAGATTTCCGGAAGTGATTCTTTGTATGTCCAATGTTTAAAAAGTGTGACATAAATAATATTTATAATTATAGGCCGTTTTAAATTTTCTTTGCGACTTCAAAAATATATAAAGTGCTTTTATAATAACAGTATGAAAGAGTCAAGAGCACAATTTCAGCAGGGTTTTATGCGCAAAAGGTAGACTGCACCTAATTGCTTTAAAGGACCAGTTGATGTCATATTTCAAAAAAGAATTCGATCAAGTTGGCTATTTAGTTCTGTTAAGTAAGATGGAGTGGTATAGCTTTTATTCTTCGCTCATATCTGCAAAATTGTCAACTTAGTTTGAAATGCAAAATGTCTCGACTTCATATATTTCTACATCCGGTGTGCCTCAGGGATCAAATCTTGGTCCACTGCTTCTTCTTCTCTATATTAACGATATTACAAGCATTCTGTGCGAGACGACCTAAAGATATTCTATCGGATAGACACAGCAGAGGATTTGTTGTGTTTGCAGAATGATCTGGATATGGTTTCGAAGTCTTATGCTATCAACAAATATAATTTGAATCTTTCTAGTGTTATGTCCATTAGTTGCAAACTAAATCCAACGATATATCTGCATCATGTTAGTAATGTGGCTATCGGTAGGATATCAAGTCATAAAGATTTAGGTGTACTTTTTGATGATAAATAGCAATATTGTGGGCAAAAGTTACAAAAAAAATTAGGTTTTATTTACAGAAATTGCAGGGACTTTCGTAATGTCTACGCTATCCTTTTCTCTTTAGTCATATCCCAGTTGGATTTTTAAAACTTCTTTCGTTAATATTAATATTAACCCTTATCGAGGTTGCGTTTACGATATTTTACTAGCCAGATTTAGCTATGTTTAATTAGAATCGCGTATTAGTAGTAGTATTAATTGCTAAGTTCTTATTTGGTTTATCAAAGAATCGCATTGACTATAGTTTCTTATTGTGAAGATTTTTGCGGTTCCTAGTTTAAATTGATTCAACATTTTAAGTGAGCAGTGTGGCTTGTGATTGGATCGCCTTATTATTGTAGGACATGCTGTTTGTTAAAAAAAAATGGTATCCGAGGAGTAGCGTGCAGGAACAGCGCCTTCTAGGGCTCAATCCTTGGACATGTATTTTTGTTGCATTCTGTGAACTATGAACTATGAAAAATAGTTCATTATGAATCTCTTGACGTGGAAAGATTATGTAAATAAATTATTCAATATATCTATGACTAATATTCATCTAAAATGTTAGCTGTGGACGAACTAATCGTGCTTCGTGCGATGAAATACCGCGTCGTGTCCAAAAACAAGTCATAAACCTGACCGAACGAAATGGATGATGCCGATTAAGGAGATGGCGTGAAGGGCGTCCCGGTGTGCCACCGTGAGGGGGCGCGTGCGTTCTCACCCCCGTGTAATCAAGTTATATTAAGAATCGTTCGTCAAACATGACAGACTATGACCCCGGACGCGGCCCGCACTATATTAGATCGCCATATTTCATCGGCTGTCACAGCGGAATCGCGCATTGTTAGGAATATTTCTGCGATTCTCGAGGGATTAAATTAGAAAAAGGACCATCAATCTTTCAGTTTTTAAAAAGTTGTGGGACAACGACCTTACCTACTTTTTAAGCTGAAGGGATAATTACGATACGAACACTGAAATTTTAAGGACCTTTGCGCCTGCTGAATAGTAGTCCTAACGTGAAGCGAAACAACCGTTCGCTGAAATGATGTATAACTATACCCCGATCACCGAATAGATGGAGTGATCACCTGAATTGTATGCATCTTAGACGTTATCGGATTTGATGCTGTTTATTCAAGTCCGACTTAATCTTTACAACAGATTTTTGACTACTGAACAATTAACAAAAAAATTATGAAATGATTATGGTTTAAAAATTACATGAAGATTACGCATCACGATCACTCCATCTGTTCGGTGATCGGAGTATAGAAAGCGAAATGAGTATGCATCATACCTATTAAATAAATATTAAATAAATTGCTTGGTTAATGCTATTGATTTCAGTACACGCTACCAAACAATCAGCTATCCCAACGGCAATAATATACTACTTCAGTTTCTGTTCTTGAGCAGCAATTTAATACAAAAAACGGTGCAAGCCATTGGCTCATCAGTCGATGATTCCACCAAGTATATCATCAGTTTATTGCTTCGTTATAATAATATAGAAAAGTCTAGGTCAAGGAGGTTAGTACAATTTGATGAGAATGTTGTATACATCTTGTTAAACGTAATGGTAGCATGCAATGACAGAGATTAATGCGTAGAAATGTCGGAAAGAAAAAGTAGCTTAAAATTCACAAAACTGGAGAACTTTGATTGAGGTATTGTAAATTATCTTCCCGAAGTTATYTTTTGGCTTCACKAAATTAAGCCGACTACGACGATTGAGGGTTAAGTTTAAGTAATATTTTAATTAACATCGAAAATAATGACAATGTGCTTACTTCATCATAACTTTTCAGTGTTTTAATCATTCATTTTTAATCAATACCTCTCCCAATGATAAACGTAGATTAGCTTCTATAAATTATTTGCAACCTCTAGAAATACTGACAACTTTTGAATTTGCCGAAATGAAAAATCCCAAACATGGCGGATGGTTGCGCTACCTAATCTTATCTAGCGACTTTACGACGACAGCGTCGATAGCACCGCTGGGAGAGTTGGATACAGAACTAGCTTTTTAATGAGTGACATTCCAGATGATAATTAGAGACAAATTTAATATGCAAGAACTCCATTAATAGTAGAAGTAGCAACAATTCAGTAATAGATAGATCTTCTGGTACCTTGATAAAGCTTTTGGTATTGGACTCTAGATCTTCCAAATCATAGGTTTTTCCGTTAACTTTTCCGACCTGAATCAGCTTAACCGTAACAATGAATATCCAGCTATATTACCCTATTCTACAAATAAGCAGCCGTCATAAACAGCGCTTTCATTCCCCATTTTATTCTTTTAATCATCTGTCATGTGTAAATACGCAGTTTTTAGCTGACAACTGTAAAAATGTATCAAGTCGACAGAGGCGATGATGCAATGTCACCGCTTAATTCGCTAGATATATAAAGTACCGCAAATGACCACCATATTGCGTCGCAAACATGGCACCAAATTTGAATCCATTGTGCTGAAGAATCCTTTTTTTTTATTTTCCGTCAGTTTGGGATTAAAAGAAGAAAAAATAGAATTCTGAAAGTATGGCCTCTTCTAATTGGAAAACCTTACACGTTATATGTATATTAAATTTTGGGTTTGTAATGATGGTCATTTTCTTAAGAACTTATCATTTAGTTAGCTTTGGGTTTTATTGTTACTTATTATGTATTATTTATTACTTATATAGATTAAAATTTATAGAATATAACTTCTATTGACTATTTTCTTGGGAAAACGGCAAGGGTGTTAGGGCTAAATTAAGAAACGGATTTTTTAACTTTGTCTATATTTCGAACCAAAATCGGCTCTTCGTCAGGACACTAAAATTAAATACATAACAGGCACTTTTTATAATTAAACTTCTTAACACTTACTGTTAACTCCAAATATTAAAGGAAACAAAACGACGAAAACATGTAACTTTGTAAAAGAATAAACTATTACAGAATGCCGTATGGCAAAACTGAATAAATAATTAAAAGGTGTCCAACCGTGAAATTGACAAAACTGACAAAATTTTTCGACATAATCAAGGATAGAGTTGTTGAACAAGCTTAAAATACATGAGCGATTTATCAAATATAAATATTATTTAAAAATTCTATATATAAATTTTAAGTTGTATTACTTCTTCTTAGTTTAACACTGTCAATTTGAAGAAGTTGGCAATAAATAGAACTAAGATTTTGTATATCTGACCTTTTGTTAATAGAATTGGAATTTTGTTGTATTAACAAAAGGTCTGATATACAAAATCTTAGTTCTATTTATTGCCAACTTCTTCAAATTGACAGTGTTAAACTAAGAAGAAGTAATACAACTTAAAATTTATATATAGAATTTTTAAATAATATTTATATTTGATAAATCGCTCATGAATTTTAAGCTTGTTCAACAACTCTATCCTTGATTATGTCGAAAAATTTTGTCAGTTTTGTCAATTTCACGGTTGGACACCTTTTAATAATTTATTCAGTTTTGCCATACGGCATTCTGTAATAGTTTATTCTTTTACAAAGTTACATGTTTTCGTCGTTTTGTTTCCTTTAATATTTGGAGTTAACAGTAAGTGTTAAGAAGTTTAATTATAAAAAGTGCCTGTTATGTATTTAATTTTAGTGTCCTGACAAGAGCCGATTTTGGTTCGAAATATAGACAAAGTTAAAAAATCCGTTTCTTAATTTAGCCCTAACACCCTTGCCGTTTTCCCAAGAAAATATTTAATATACATCCAACAATTATCTATCGTTTATTCTTCTACTGACTATCATCATTACTTATTATTATTTTTAGATCAAATAAAATAATTGGTAGCTTTAGTTCATTTACAGTGCAAGGTATAGCAATATAATGTACACATCAGTAGTTGTTATCTATAAAGAGGATCCTTAGAAAAAACTCTGATCAAGAAAAAATTCTTTTTCAAAACACATTTTTCAACTGATGATAAATTCTGCAGTTTACATAATGTTCCGACACTTTTGTATATCGTGTCGCGACGCCATCAGTTTAGGATAATGATGTTCTATAATAACATATTTATTGTAACGAAAATCTATTTTTCTTAATATTTTCTATTATCTTGTTTTCATTCCCGTAAGGCCTTTTATAAATTGTCAATCAGTTGCTGTGCTTGTTGGGAGGAGTTCGTGCGTTAGTGGAATTTCTAGTCTCAGTTGAAATGGCCAAATATGAGTCCATGTCATTTTTCCGTGATTCTATATCATCTATACCTGCAGAAGTCTACTCATTCTGCACTCATATATTCATGGGCAGGAGGGGGCAGCTGCCCCCCCTGGACCTGGGTAGCCAAATCTGGGCCCTTCCAATTTCCCATATATTTAGCTGGTTAATTATGTGCGTACACCTAAAACTTTTTGTCTTATTTACAAAATTGTAAATACAGTAAAACTTATAGGCAAGTGTATTTCACAATTTTCATCCAGAATTCATATTTGATCCTTGCAAATGAACCTCTCTAATAAGTCGTTGTCAAATGGTTTCCAAGCTTAATCGATGCTATGTGCGTTTTGAAGCTGTAACTGCAACAATCTTGTTGTTACGTATCGTTGTCTTAGGGCGGATATAGCTTTAAAAGACTATCTTGGTCATAACACGATTTCTGCTTAAGTTCAGCACTTCTACCTTTTCCTATAATGATTGTTCAACTAATTACTGTTATATGGAATCACATCAGAATCTGTCATATATTCGGTGATGAACTCTAACTTTTGAACCAAAAACTCACATTACATTTTAACAATTAATAAAAAAAAAACAAAATCCATCCTAACTCTCGTTTATGAAAGTCAATTTTTTTAATATAAGTTTTACGAATACGGTAAAAGCATTATCAGCACGAATTAAAATCCGGTGTGCTGTTAAAAATTCAATTAAGTATATTTCAGCTTATTTAAATGAAGCTTAATTTGGTTTAAATATTAAGTAGTCGGTTAATTTTTGAAAGCAATGCAGTGGCGATCTAAGAAGGTTGGCTTGACGCATAATGCTGAGGCATTTGTCATTCTGAGTTTTAATAATGTTAGTTATCGATCGAGTCTCTTTCCCTGGGGAGTAAAAATTACTACAATTGTATCTTTAGCACCTATACATATGAACTCCCAGCTTAAATTTCTAAAGCTTCTGGTGTGAGAAGTAGAAACTGTACTAAAAGCGCTTCGGTTAATGCATTAGTCTTTGATATGTGTTAATACTGAATCAGAAATCGTGCTCCTATTAGTAGAACTTATAAGGTGAAATTTGTGTTTCTTTGGCACTTTGTATGATATCATTATACCTTATGTGGATCACGGATCTTTATTCTTCCAAATAAAATGTATTTTTTGTTAAGCGCGAGGGCGATGCAACTGATTTCGCCACACCTGAGTTCATCAATAACGAAATTAGTAATAAAGGGGCTTTCTATGATCAGTGTACACAGAAAACATATAAATAATTTGGGCCTTTATTTCACAGAAGATGTTTTAAGTCACCTTGCAGAAAATCCACGAAAGTTATTCATGGAGTAAATACTTTATTAATTACTTAAGTACCTATATCTTATAAACATTTATTATTTGTATCTTTGTTGAATTATACTCCACAGGACGTTCCTGCTTTGCTGTTTTGCAAAAAAGTGAGCCTACAATCTGTTACACCCTGAACAGTATAGAATAGGATTTTCCTCCTGTTTATATTATTTACACCTGCATTGTATTTATTATTACTCCTTTCTAGCGAATATTGTTCCTACAAGAATATATCACACCACTTCACAAAGAAAATTTCAGGCCAGCTGGTTGACATTTAAGTTATCAGCCATATTGGGTAACAAAAAAGTATTTCACCCTCTCTTTCGAAGTCACTATGATTTGCGGTACTCGGTGACTTTAAGTCTCCACTATTTTGACTTTACGTATAAATCTTACCAACAATGTGTAGTAGGACAAACTGCGATTAGTCGACAATAAAGTGCAAATTAAGGATTCCTTGTTTGGTTTTCCTCTTCAAAACAGAACTCCCATGTCCCTCACGCATTGTTGTCGAGATTTAGAATTAAAGTTAAAATTCACTATTTCGTCTGGACGACTATACTTGAACCTATCATTCCCGCCCGTGTCGTGGTCGAAGCTATTGCTTTGACATGTATTTCCTATTTGAACCAACGGTTAACAGACTTCACTAGACCGTCCAGTTTGATTGGAACCATGTCACTGCAAGTGTTCCACGTTGTCTCCGTAAGTTACTCTTGCAGGCGGCATCAAAGAGACATAGGATCCCATCAATTCTAATGGCCTCTTAGAACCGAACCGCGGACCGTTAGCACGTGCAAATGTATCCTGCGAATTGAAATAACGAGCTCCAGGATCCAAGGTGGCGCCCGTTCTCACCATTGGCACCTTTTATGGTTCGCACTTCATGCCAGTACTTATTGAATAGCAAAGCCGCCGGCGAACGTCTACACCCTACAATAACAACCAAATCCTATTTGTATGCAGGGACGGAGGAATGCGAACGAGCTCGTTAAATTGTTATTTATCTTCCTGGGTTTTCTGTTTCTGTTATATACGCACAACTCGAGCCGGGGCGAATCGAATTAACCGGGAAACGTAGGAAGTTTTTCGAAAGTCGTTGTTTGTTCTGTCCTCGAGATAATAAAGTTTTGTTTTTACTAATTCACGTTGGGGTGGGTCGAATTTCGGGCGAAGTCGAGCAAAATGAGGTACGGCGTATGCGGGGAAATAGAATACACATGGTAGCCAGCTGAAGAACACCGTGACTGATTTGCATTTTATACTTAGTCCCTTGATGAAAGGAAACACGGTATATGTTAAATTACTCTACAATAAAGAGGTCTATATCACTTGTGTGATGACTTTTTCTTACAATACAGGCTGGCTCTCTATTATCAAAAATACAAAATTATCCAAATTAAGAAACTCTTGTAATAAATCAAAATGTATTGAAGCCTACCGCAAAGAAATTATATAAGATGTTGTCAAACTCTAATTTGGGTTATGTGTTCACATCACTTTAAACAGGTACAGACCAGGTCAAGTGAAAGTCCAGAGAGAAGTCTCTTTTTTTGCCATGAGCACATATCTTAATGTATATCGTCATGTTAGTTTTTATATCCCAGAAGCCCAGAACTTCACAAGTCTGTTTCAGTTTCAATTTTTGGTCCGGTTTCATTGGTTCCCGAATTGTGGTTTCATTCTTTAAAGAAATAATTCTGAATAATTTGTTATATGAAATACTCTCTATAAGTAGGCAAAATATCTATTCTCAACAAGATGGTGAACCTCCCCAAAACTTCACTGCCACTATGAGCGTTCTCCCGGGTCAGCAGATATTACAACACTCGATTTTTGAGATAAGTTAAAATATCAAATGTATAAGGAAAGGTGTGATATTATTGATAAATAAGGGATTATGACGACCAGAATATTAGTGTCTTGTTTCGTTTCATTGTGTTTTAAACTTGAAACGGCAAAACAAATAGGGGCTTCCATATTAAAATGTTTATAATTTGAACACCACCACCAATTGTGAACACTTAATTTCGATAAATTAGTGTTATAATTTTGGGAACTACTTTAAAAAAATTACGTTTTTTGTTCTATAATTATGAAGAGGCGCTGTTTTGACTTTACAAGCTTTTAAAGTTTTAATAAGCTTGCTAGAAAGCAGGAGTCTGACATAATAAATGAATTAGCTGCGCTATTTGACAGAACTCTCTTTCTTAAGCTAGAAAGAATAAAAATGATTACTTTGTGAGAACAAAGTTGTCTGTCCGAAGGGTGTTAGTAAATCTTAGGATGAAAATACATTACACTCGTGATTATGTCAACATCGAGTAATATGAAAGGCTTACGTATGTGAATAGCCAATTTCTACTTTTCAATGATCCACGCTCCAGTTTTGATACGTAAACTGTATTAAAATGGGTAAAAACGTAATAAATTTCTAATGAACTTGACCACACAGGAAACGTTACTACTTCAGCAGAAAATACAATGTCGCAAAATGACCAACGCGTTTTGAAGAAAAATAAATCCATCAATAACAAGAATGGTTTCTTAGGTAAAGCGACGAAGATATGCATTAAATCTAGAAATATTCTTGAAATTAAAGTACCGTGCGGTTAGTGGGAACAACAGGGGTGACAATTTCAGATCTTCAGAATGGCATAACTCAAGTATGGTTCGAGAGAATTCAACGAATGATGGCTAGTTTTAAAGTGAATTTTATGGTTTTCCACATAATCATAATTAATTTATAATCTATTACAACTGTTTGACAACAAAAAATGATAAAGTATCTGAAAAAAATCAAATGGAACCCTATATACTTTTTTGTTAGTTGTTTTAACTCTTAAATTAAGCAAGGTGAATCTGAAAACCGGTCAATATCTTTCTTAGCTTTTGTTGTAGTAGAAAAACTGTGAACCCGTATTTCAGTTCTGCTATTTTTTCCTTGAAATAAAATTCGCGCTTATATTAAAAAAATTAAAACGTTTCATTGATAATTTTTCTATTATAGTAATTGTAATATTATGTTGTTTTGTACTGTTAGTTTGTTGTTGTCTGTTATCTATCGTTTAAATTTTAATGTGTTACAAGTAGTTTGAGCAATACATAGTGCGTCTTGTTTTCTATATTACTAACATAAATAGCTTTCTCATTAGCAACATTAAGCAATAATAACACTTAAACTCAAATGAAAGAACAGATCAGTAACGACACTCTAAGAATGACGGGTAATTAACTCTGTGTGACTTGTCTAGGGAGGTACGGTAATCATATGTAATATTTGTAGAAACAATATTCGATAAGGTTACAAATGACAGGGAACGACATGGGCTACTGTGTTACTTATAAATACGCAGCTACAAAACACACCAGTGCCTAACCCTCGGCTAGTTTCAGCAAGAATTTGGTATTATATATTTTTTTTGTATTATACACACCAGAGAAAAGTCGTAATTTATGAGGAAACGAGCGATTTTTTTAAATAACCTATATAATCCTAGCAACTTCAAGTAAAAAGAAACCGACCTACAGAGCGGGTTCGCAGTTATTTTACTATAAGTAAGCAAAAAGATATCGACTTTTCAAATTTATTTTGATTAATGAACTTAAAAAGTCTATAGGGTTGCATTAGATTTTTTTAAACATAAAATTTTCATAAATAACACTCCCGTTGTCAAACAGCTGCGATAAATTATAAATTATTTATGATTATATTCAAACCATAAAATTCACTTTAAAACTAGTCATTATGCGTTGAATTCTCTCAAAACATACTTGAATTATGCCAATTTTTTATATACCACCTATTGTCGTTAAATTCGTTAAGAAATAAACATTAATTATAATAAGTCTATTTTCGACCACAATTGTATTGCAACTTTTTAAGAAAGAAACGATACTTTGATAGTCATATTCGAGGTCATATTAAACAAGTTAACTAGCGACCACATTACGTACTTCGCTATAATTCGAATGAAATCTCTGTGGCCATATTTGTTTAAAAAATCACCGCAAGATTCTAGTACTATTATAGTTTCCATGATATAGGCGGTTGCGCTGTCCACTCTTCGATGATCACACCGTATAGATAGAATATACGCAATGAAAGTTTGCAAAATACAATAGGCTTAATTCGTGTAATTCAGTTTGAGCTACATCAATATCTTAGTACAAGGTTATCCTACAAGCTTCACCTTTACAGGTAATACGAAAAGGCTAAACTAAGACTTGTACCAATAACATTTGATTTCATTTAACAATTCGACATCTTAGAACACTCCCATAGTAATTATTGTCACTTCAAGCTCAAATTATTGTTCAAACACACTCTTATACATGCAAAATAGAATAATCACCTACCTTACGCCGTGTCATCTTTAAAGGCTCCAAATCCACGCGCAAGCTTAAGTCTATAGTCACAAAATTATCACCATGCTGTCTTTTAGTCCACTCACAACCCGTTTGAACGCACTTTCACCACCGAAAAATTGCAAAAGCATCCTTTAAGCGACCCAATTTAGGGACGCGCGCACTAATTGGAATGCCATGGTTAACTAAAATGCGTACGTGCCGTGGCGTCTTCGCTGCAAAAATCATAGCCCACCGGCGTTTCTTGCGAGCGTTTCCATGGCTACGTATGAAAAACTGACCTCTGGCAACATGCAGCGTTGCCAAACTTTTGTTTGTTGCTATCGGAAGAATTAAGGTAAACGACTATAGTTTTTGACGTAACTCGAGAAGTTCTGCTATTGAAAGGTAATGTAAGATAGGTAGGTAGACAGGTGGTTATGTTTTGTGTGTGAGCTTGATAGCAAACTATGCGCAACATAAAGTTTCCTTTTCATATTTTGAGAAGTTACATCTTCAAAATGAATAAATCAATACGTTCAAATTAGGATTCTTCGTATAAAAGATTTGAATTCGGAGTAACAGACATCAAATTTAAGACGTTTTTTTATGTTTTGTGATCTGCATTTTATAATAGAATCAGTAAAATTAGACTTCGTTTTCTTTTCTTTTCTTGGATACCATAAAAGATTGTTGGATGAGAAGCTGTAAAGTATACTAGCTTGTATATAGGGTGTCTCTAAATTCGATGCTCCATTTTTGATATACACAGAGTGGAAGTAATAAAGAAATTGTATTTTTTTAATTTTTTTAGGGAACGGTTTTTTAAAGTCTACGAATTTTGGGAGAAMATTAACAGATCACGACTAATAATCTGGCCTAATGCATTTTTTCATGTCTGTAACAGAGGCGGCGTAGAGGGGTTTTCTCTTTGAAAAAAAGTTGTGTGTAAAACGTTCAAAAAAGGACCTCTTATTGCATTTTGCTAGAACAAAAAATGAGAAAATCGAAAAATCTGAATTCCTACAGGTTGGCTCAAATAGACTATTTTTATTTTCAAAAGAAATTAACGTTTATACGGCAACAATCTTTTTGGAATGTATTGTACTATATCATGAGAAATGATTATATATATGGATTACCTGCATATCTAAAGAGTGGTGGTAATTGAGAGGGAAAAAAATTTTTTTGATAAAAAGACTGTTTCCACATTTTTTAAACCGTTTCAATAATTATAAAGATCAATAGAAAATATATAAAAACCCCAAATACAGGTTGCATTTCTAGCTTTACGGAAAATAATTTGTCCAATTACATACATAATATCAAATAACCTTTTACCTATATTATATAAATAAATTATTTAAATAATGAACTTCAAAGATTATACCAAAAATAGCCTACTTAAATGTTTCGCTATAGCTGTATGGTGATCCAGGAGTTAATTTCTAAATTTTATCAACATTTTGAACATTTACTTGTTTTGATTTTTTTTATTTAATTTTATTTTCAAATGTCTTTTTGTTCTATTTATTAAATATATAGAGTTATTAGATTTACGTATATACTTAAACAAATTATTTGTCTTAAAGCTAGAAATGCAACTTGCATTTGGAGTTATTAGAAATCTTAAAAAATTAAATTTCTTAATTTTACAACAATGGTTTTTCTCAGCAGTATAAGAAGCAAATTTTTCCTTTTCTAACATTTTATACTAATCATTATAATTATTGAAAGGGTTAAAAGAACGTGGAAACTATTTTTTTTATTAAAAAAACATCATTTACCGATAAAGGAACTTTCACATGTGCTCAATATGCTTTGTAAAGTTCTCTATTCACTTGCCCATTTATCGTACCCTCAAACAATTGACGTTTTAATATACATTTCTTTCTTATTTCATTATTTATCCAACTCTTTTTTCCTTTGCTGGATACCTTAATTAGCTCTTTAGGTGGTGCAATGTTAATAATTAATGTCATAGTGCTTAGGAAATAATAATTGTATCCAGCATTGGCATCTCTAATAGAATATAACCTTGTCCAGTCCTGCTGAGCTAGCCATCTCTTAATGTCAGTCATTTTATCATTTTATCATTTTATCATGATTATGCTTGGTTTCCTTAACTTGTTTAAGCTAGACTTTGAATTAGTGGCTTTTTGGTCGGATATTGCTGATTCTATCATCATACTGCTGTATTGTGTTAAATTAGTAAATATATTGTCTATTACTGTATTTTACATACCTACGGTTATTATTACTTATACATAATAAGGACTTTATTTAAACATACTATTGGGCGAAGCCTAGCGTAGCTATTCCACTCAACCCAAAATAAAATATAAACTTGGTTCAACATGAGAAATAAACAAACTAAAAACATAAACAACTATAGTACCATGCTTTAACTATAATTACAAGCTAATGACTTAACCTATACATCATTTGTTTTTTGAAACTTTCTACGGAGCATATTTTAGTAGGCAAATCAAAGTGTTCATTATAACATTTTATAGCATTATAAGTAAAAGACCTCGTGTATAAGGAGGTTTGGAAGCTAGGCATTGATAAATGGTAGACATATCTAAGAGATAAATCAGTGAAATGCAAGCTGCGACGACTATGAAACTTATCACGCAAGTATTTTGGCGAAGAAAGTTGCAAGGTGGTAATGAAAAAGTTGATAAATTTTTAACCATTTAAGTTGCTGTATGTACCTACTTTTGAGCATGAGCATTAGGAGCATACTTTTTTAGTCCAAATATGAATCTGCAGCAGTTATTCTGCACCTTCTGAAGCCTGTATTTATTAACGGCATCAAGACAAGGAAAATATACCGTAAAACAATAAAGTAAGTGAGGGATTACCAGAGATTCGCATGATTTTTTTCTAAGTTTAAAGTTGAGAATAAGATGATTAGAGTACAAGAGCTTTACAGCAACATAACATTTTTTAATAACAGAAGACACGTGATTTTTAAAACAAAGGTCATTATCTATACTTAAACCAACACTTTTGATGCTTTCATATACAGGCAGTTGATTATGGTTAACATGTACATTAATATCATTCTTCACAAAACATTTTTGTGACGATTTCGACGCGAAGTATACTACAGAAAATGTTACTAGAAGTATCGTAGGTATCGTGAGCGTATGCCACGCAAGTTGAAAATTTGGGCTTCGAGAGTAAATCAGCGGTGTAAATTAAAAACAGAATTGGTCCCAGGATAGTTCCTTGAGGGACTTCCGACGTCACTCTGCCGACATCAGACATTTCGCCACCGAGCAAGACTCGCTGGCACCTATTGAGCAAATAAGATCTGAAGAAATTAACAGAAACCTCATCAAAACCGTAGTAAGTCAATTTACTACAAAACAACACATGATCCAGTATAGCAAAGGCTTTCGAAAAATCCAATGAGACCAAAAGACTTGCCCTACCAGCATCGAGGGATCCAATGCACTCGTCCATCAAATTAGTCAACGCAGTTGTACTGTAATGAGTACGAAAACCTGACTGGTTTTCGGGTATAATTTTAGCTTCAGAAACATAATCATATATTTGTTTATGAATAAACTTTTCACATACCTTAGACAACACAGGCAAGATGCTGATTGGTCTCAAATCAGAAACAGATTTAGGTTAACCAGTTTTAGGCAAAGGTCGTATTAAAGCGAGTTTTCCACTCATCGGGATAATAACTGTGCTCGAAACAACAATTGATAATGTGAGCAACATAGTTGTAAATAACAGGGCAACAGAATTTCAACATCCTAGAAGAAACGCCGTCGTGTCCAACTGCATTTGATTTCAAAGCAAGAATAACATTAGCAACATCTTCAGGGGAAATTAATTTAATATAAATTATGCACGGATACGTGTATTTTGTAGCTGAAAAAATATAACAACTGTCGATATGTAAATTGTAAAGGATCCTACTTGTGCTTTTTCATGTTATGGTTTCTAGATATTCCTCTAAGTTTTAGCTAGTCATTTTTCAGCTTATTTTCTGTGAGCAAATCCCTAAACCACATTGATTAGTTGGTGAGCAATCGGGACGGTTTTCATTAAAAATATTACAAACATGCTCACAGCTTGGTGTTCCATTCTCAATAAAAATATGCACATACACATTCCACTCTTATTTCTTACATAACTTTTGATACGTAAACCTATAGACGGCAGATAAAGATACTGCAGTATGTATCTTGATCTGCTGGATATAATTTAGTTAGAATATCCATCGTCAAAATTATCCCTCTTTATATTTTTTCTGCCTTTGAGATCGACTGCAAAGAACCCTGAACGAATTACGGCGAAACCGATATAACTTCCAGAAAAAATCTGCATCCTTTAGCCTGCCATCGTTCAAGGGCTGTCTAAATCACCGCCACCCCAAACGCAAAAATGAGAACGAATCTCATGTAATGCGATACGTTGCCACTTTATCACCCAGTCAGCGCCTGTCTTTATGATATCCTGTAGCGCCTTTATTACACAGCAAGCCTTCAGAGATTTATATGCGTGCCTTTTGATTAAAGCACTCCAGGAAAATCTCCTTCCCCGGGGCCATCCACATTAAGCGGGGATATAGGAAACGGAAGGCAGTAAAGCCGAAAACTGAATGCATAAATTTATCGACGGATTAGCAGAGGGTTCCGGCATTTTCCGCCGACGTTACGCGGCGCTGCTGGCTGCAGGCGGCACCTGGAGGAAAAGCGGCGAATCGGGAAAAGCGGGTGGGTCGCGAAGGACCCTGCTTTATCTGCGCGGCTGGCGGATCAATAAAGCGTGGAAGATTCAAGTTACTCGCGCGATTTATTATTAAAATTCAATGTGCTTAGTCCTCAGACAGACGAGGAACGTTTAAATTGATTCTGAAGTTGTTTGTTTCTTGTCGCAAGCTTATCGCTTTTGTTCCAGTTCCCTGGGGAAAGGGTTAAGTCGGCTGTTATCAGGGGATCTTATTGCAGTGGACAGTAAAAGTTTTACTGCTCTTCTTTGTGTCTGTGAAGTTATTAACCGTAATTTCTGCCTTGAGCGTCTTAGAAATGGACTATTGAGCTCCTACAGAAGCAGCAGCAAAAGTTTATATGTAGAAAGATAATAGCCGGCTTAGCCATGACGGCGATCAAGGAAAGAGATTTACATGAAGTGGTTATGCGATATATTACGTGCCTCCCTTGTTAAACCTATGCGGCAAGCTGCAGTATGTGCATACATTTTGATTGCAACGATTAACGCGATATTGCTAGTATGTGGAGTAAACCGACGGGTTAAGTAAAAAGCGCAGGTTGGGAAAGTGCTTAGTTGGAGAGGATTATCCATATAATTAATCATATTTCAACAATGAAAGCTCATATCGAAAATATGCTTATTGTGCAGCAAGTTTCAATCAACCAACAGGACGAAGCAAAGTCACTTTTCAATTAGGTTAGTTTCGCGCACGATATTTATGCGCATCTAACTAAATTTGTATGTGAATTTTCAATTATATTACAAAATACAAAGACAGTTTATTAAGATTGGAAAAAGTAACTTTTCAACAACTTGTGCTGAAGATGCTAAATAACATGTAATTCGAAGGCTTGTTGCAAAGAATGCATGTAATAAAGCACGTAATGGAAATAAAATATCACCCATCATGTCATCTAAATAAACAAGGCAAAAGATTTAAAATTCATCTTCGTCGAGGTATTTATAATCTGGCTGGGCGAATGTCGAATATTTATGTGAATATTTATTGAAATCAAAACATAATACTCTACAGCTATTTGTTTTTTAGATATCTTATATTGAATAATTGTTGTTCAGAGAAGGGTCTACAGTCCCTAGCGTTATTTAAAGTAGTCGAGGTCATTCTATGTAAAAAGTTTTAGCTAATATCTCGGTCAGTTTTTTGTAGAAAAATAAAATGTTTCTCAAGGATTCATAAAACTTTTAATAATATCCCTCCACTGGGAAAATTGTTCTGTAAAAATTTCTGTAAACTGTAAAACGATTCTTAATACTGTTTTATAATTTTGCTGTGAGCTGAATAATCGTAAAGGAAAACCGTATAGAGTAAAATCAAGCATCAGGGAACAATAATAAAACAACAACTAAGTAAGTATGCTCTGTTATTTCAAACTTATAAAATAATATTGCTTGTTGAGACAGTAAAGCCAGAACTATACAAACGACGGGAAAACTACGTCTTTTATACAAAAACTTGTGTACACACTTCACGTCCATGCAGTTCTTCGTCTACATGCGCAAAATGTTTATGTGATTTACGATTACAATCTCTTTAGCGTCTGGAAACTTCTCTCGTTTGTACAATACAAGATAACGCTGATGGAATCGTCAATAATTATTAAACATACCGAAAAAGTTCTGGGACAAGACCCTTGAACCGTAGATTTTTTCGTAAAAAGACCACAACCTTATCCAAGTTGAACACTACTAGTTCAAGTCGTATCGAGAAAATTGTCTCTATCACTAACTAAGGAATTCTTTTTGAGATCATTTGCGCAGAATTAAATAATCTGATCCACATGAGCATTCCGGCTGACAAAACCTTTAAAAGATGTATCAAATAATGCTGAATCTGTAACAGATCCACCTTGCAAAAAAGAGAGGTTTTGATCGTAAATTTCATAATAAATTTTTCTGTAAACTTTGAGTCTCTGAAATGGTTTTCTTCATTCAAATCTGGATCGAAGCGTTTTGAATTTGAATTTGCTTTGACACCAATTTGTTGAATTTTTCGTCGCTAGTTAAATGTAACTAGTACGATACAACATCAGCTTTCTGAAACGAATCACCATCTTAAGCTCGGAGTTTTGCAAATGTGGGTTGCAAAAACCCTCTCACTTCAGCTAAAGAAACAATAGCTACGGAATAAAATCTGTTTGAGTTGAGCTTATGCGCACATCGTGAACTGTTAGCTTTATTTAGATTTAGAGCGTGTATATAATGAAAAAGACTATTACTCATGTAAACTAATGACGATACCATAACAAGCGAGCAAAAAAAGAGTTATATGTAGCTTTAAAAATAATGTCACGTAGGTCATGTACTATGTTGAGTTCCACATGTAGAAAAGGTCTTCCGGCGCCCCTGAAGGTTGCTATACAAAACTTCCTATAGATGGAAATGAATTGTTCCTACTAAGACAAGAAACTTAAAAACAAGGAGGCGTAAAAAATTCAGCGCTATTGCTGATTTTGTTTTTAGCTGTAGTCTTCAGTTTTCCGGCTAGTGCTTTCGTTATCAAAGACCGGTAGAAATAATACATCTCGGGTTTGTATTTCCTTATTTCCTATATCTTGGTGATACTATGTTCTTGTCATTCCAGCTACAGCGCTTTACAGTTTTGATATTCTATTTCAGCGGAGGAAGAACGGAACCGTATGCCTGTAATGCTGTTTATTCACGGGGAGTCCTATGAATGGAATTCCGGGAACGCCTACGACGGCAGCGTACTGGCCGCCTACGGGAATGTTACTGTAGTTACCCTAAACTTCAGACTTGGAATGTTGGGTGAGTGATTTTCATCCGGCAATGTTCGTGCATTTTACTTTATCCAGAAGCTCGTTATTGTCCTGATGCTAGGAGTAAATATTATTTTAGTTTCGGAAGCCTAATATGAAAACTAAGAAAAGCTAAGAAGATATTGTTGTACCTGTTTTTCTAGTATGATTGATCAAGTGAGAAAAGATGCAAAGTACAGTATTATGCTTGTTTCACATATTCTCTACGGTGCTAATCTTATAGCATCATGATCCGGTCACCATAGCATAGAAGAAACTGTCGATCAAGTTGACTATTTCGTACTACATTTTAAGTATTATACCATTTTTATGCAATCAGTAATTACTAATATCGTCGTTTACAGTACAATTGAAGACATCTGCTACATCTTAGATTATAAGGTGTGCCACGTTAACGTTAGTATGGGAAAAAATCTGAAGATCGTGATGAAGTAAAGGCAATCTGATTAACAATATAAACTTATTGCTGTACCATCCTGAAGCAAAACAAACTGATAGACATTAAATTTCAAGCAATAGAGAAATTATTTAATGTCAATTTGTCAGTTATGCAAAACACGAAACGAGTCACAAAGAATATTTTGAAAAAGACCTAAATTAGAGGTAGAAGCGTCAATATAAATACAAAGTTTGTTTAATTTAATACATTGTGGAGCCAGTAACTACAAATATAATCACTAGAAATACAAATTTTTGCAAGACTTTGTGGAATTTCAGGGCAGTATTTTATACTCCATAATGAGAAGTCATAGTCTTGGAATCAATGCCTAAGTGTATTGCTTCTTAAGAATGCATAATAACAGATCGCGTGCAATATCTTCTTGAATAATATAAAAAATACTTTTTCATTAAAAGTTCACCGGAATTACAGAGAAGAGTAATATATTAATATTTTCGAAAATACTTTAATGAAAATTATGCTCTTTGACTGATCGTTAAACACAAGAGCAAAATGAAGGAAATTGAGTTATATGTGAGGAAAAGCCAGACGTTTTATGTATTGACTACATCTAATATTTGACACTTCCACACATACCGGTACGATTTTAGGTCTATTTTAGACAGCTGTGGATTTATGCCCTTGAGATACACAACCTTAGTCATTATCATGAAAGCTAAGCTCGAAAGGGACCAAACGAAGTTCCCACATGCACATGTTTTCCGTTGTATGTGCTAGGCAAAATTTCAACCAGATGATGAATGGATATTTCTATTGGCGCTACAGTCGGCTAAGGATCTTAAGAAAATCTAACACTATATTCCATTAAGTAAGCATTAATTTTTACCGTGTGACCGGGATTTTGGAACTATTAAGAGGCTTGCTAGGATGCATATACATATACGTTCATATACTTGAAAAACTGGGGGACAATTCTTTACAAAAAACGATAGTGTTCAGTTGTTCGTGTTAATTTGGGCGTAAATTAAAACTTCTCTATCATAGTGATATATAGGAGGGGATATTACAACCTGACATGCACAGATGGAAGTTACTTTTACACTTCTGCGCTTAAAACAATACAAGAATAGCCGTTACTTTCTAACGCACGTGACATCCAAAAAAAAGGTAGTTGCTTAACAATAAAAAAACTTGACGATTTGAAAAGGTAATGTAATGCATGGGCGGTGAGGATATGTAGTTGTATTTATAACGTTATAGTCTACGACAAATGTCAGAAAGGAAATACAATGTATGATAATTTTTTTAGCTTACAGCAGGTTGTCTTTTGCTGCAAAAATATGGTAATGAAGTGGGTAACTGAAAAACAACTTATCCACACTTGATGCTTATGGGTAAGAGGTGGTTTCACTTTTCTGCAAATAAGGACATTCTATCCACAATAATAGCTCAAAAGATAAACACTTTTTGTGCTTTACTCATACTATTTGGGCTTGTACTGTCTTTTCATCTGAACAATTGGAATGTAAATAAATAAAAAAAACAAACCGATGTTAATTATGAATCTTTCTGGTGTACTAACTGTCTTTTACATACATATTATTTACTAATATCGCACAGCACTGCGTTATAACAATGATTTTGTAAAATTTAATTTAAATAAACCGTAAAAGTTATATATATGTTTAGGTTTAGATAGGATAAAAGATAGTGATAAAATTTTTTAAATCTCTGTAAAATTATAGACATTCCTGAGTCTTGAGTGACTTTTGAGTAAATTGCGAGCTAATTTGCAATATACTCAAATGGATATTTGAAAAGCGCTCCTCCAACGCATTAAATTTTGCCTACATTGCTTTCATTTATCCCATTTCGTTTTTGTTACATACCATTATCGTCAATAACTGTGCATTACCTGCTACATTGCTCTTTAGTACTGCACTTAAAAAAAATCCTAAATAAAAGCAGTAGTCCTGGAAAATTCTACTTCAGCTCTTAAGTAAGTGACGTCTCGCCTTGTTTAAGTAACCAAGAGTTTCTTCAAATTAGCATAAAACATGCTTCCCTTTATTATACCGTTTTAAAAAGTGCGAAGACGGTTAACTGTCAATTCCAGGATAAGCTCCCAACCACTTGATTCCTGTTTAAAATTGCATACAAGTTATATAAATTACTGGCTTGAACATTTCCTTGACTTAAAACTCGGCAGGAAATGAATTCGTTACGTTTTAAAGCCAGCAGCAGGAAGCGAGGCGAAATTGCTCCGTGTCCGAGGAACTACGATTAATTATACAGTCCGCTCTAAGGAAATATTAGGTCCTTTGGTCTTGCTGCTGTGTCTTTCAACAACTGAATTAAACATCTGGAATCCGGGAAATGCTCATTTCAAGATAAAAATGCGCTATGCAGTCGGCTTTGCGTTCCCAACAGATTATATGCTTTCCTAAGATAAACGGAAGTGTTCGGAAGATCCGGAAGATTACCAGAGTTTGCACATCGCAGTTTTAAACTGTGAAGCGGAGGTAGCGCCCAGATTAAGTCAATTTTTCATGCTTTTCATGCCAACTCCTAAGCAAATCAGAACTAAATTTAAATAAAAATGGTTCAACTATAAAGAGATATTTCAACCTACAATAGGCATATTGATAATGCAGGGGCAGTTTTGCAATTAAAAAAGGTATTAGTTAGAAACATTTTACTCTACAAGCGTATTTAATTTTACACATCACACTGTTAAAACTCAAGTAACGGTTATTACGGCCTTTTTTCTTGCATTTTCGAAAAAGCACACAAAAACACATGTTTCACTTTCATTTTTAGTCAAATCTTTTTTGAATATAAACTTGCAAGTACGTTGATATGTTCACGCAACGAAAATGACTTATATTCTTATAAAGTGACCTGTTTTGATGCTAAATGTTGCCTGATCATGGTACCAAAGGCTACAAAAAGAAAGGCATATATCTACATATAAATTACAAGTAATAATTATTACTAATGGAACTTAAATAAAATTTGTCACTTTTGTTATTTACAATTTGATATTATTATCTTTGACACCACGCCAAACTTAAAAAAAGAATATGAATTAGTGATCTGGGATCAAAATTTACTTCTGAATTTAGGGATTTTTCATCAGGACATTTATTGGTATCTGATTATCTTTAAAATTCCTCATGCATTTAATTAGCCCATTTGCTCTATATGTAAAATATCAGCATTCCTATTAATTTCTAAGAGATGGTTTGTATTTAATGCTACGAAGCACTATACAGTTAAACGAAAAAGTGGACATTTCTGTTTAAAAAAAATTGTTGGCATATTTTGAACGTCAAAATGGCTCTTATGTTGCAAAAAGATCAAAAGTGTCATTAATGAACATCCTCAACATTTATCCTAATAAATGAATGAAAAGAAGTGTCGCTAACAAAAAATTAAAATTAAAAACCATGTACGGCTTAAGGGACATCTTGGATGATAATGTCAGGTTAAAATTAGTAAAGGCGTTAATTTATCCCCATGTAGATTATTGTTCTCAAGTTTACCATCATTTTATGTCCAAGTACAATCAATTAAAAATTAAACGTGTCCAGAATGCTTGTATAAGATACGTGTGCAGGGTTCCATTCAGAGGGCACATCACTCCATACTTAATTCCTTTAAATGAACAAAAAAATGAATCTCAGAGTGGAATACTTATATAGCATACTATTGTATAAGATTTATACTAATAGGGTACSTTCTTATCTAACAGATATTCTTGCGAGACGCTAATTACGTTTTTCGATGGTGAAAACCCGTTTTTAAAAACTATTTATTTTAATAATACATAAAGTTTTCAGATTACAGACTGACAAGTATCTAACCGTGTACATGCGATATTTTCTGCGTTCTCCCTTATTTGTTTACAACTTTCATTTTTATATGACAGGAAATGCTGAGTCTGATCACATTCCATGATTTAAGCAACTAATTACTAATGGTCCAATTGTCTTCACTGGAGGCACGTGTGGAATCAATGGATCCTCTATTGTCTGGTCCTTTGATGTGTATACGAGGAGTGTTCTATAATTCCTCCCTCCTTAAGAGCTGACCATACGGGTAGGTAACTGGACGTTGGTCAGGTCAATGGCTTCTTGTTGATTTTCAGGGTTGTTTCTTCCTCTTCTTTGACGGACGGTCCAGAGTCGTTGGTGCGGATATCTTAGGCATTTAAAACATATAAAAAGTATTAGTATAATTATTATAATAGTGGCTACGATGATCACCCATGGTGTTTGAAAATTCGTGGGCACGGCTAATTCCTCAATGTATTCAACATGGTCCTTGAGCATTGGTAGATTTCGGAAATTATTTTTGAAATGTTCCATTGTCAAATTGACCTTTGGTTGCAGTATTTTTGTATTTTTTAGTTCAAATTCAATTTCTTCGGTTTGTTCAAAAGATGTAGCTTCGTTGGCTAATATTCCATTCGGCGTGTAAATTTTGCAGGTGCGTGGAATGTCGATTAAGTACGTTCCCTGTACGAGCTTTTGTGGTTTTTTGTTGTTACAATCCAATTTTAGGGTAGTTATGTTTGGAAATACTCCAATCCATTTGCTGGTGTTCTCAATTTGAAATATTACGTTCTGTGCCATATGTGTATGGATTTCTTTGCATTTCTCGTGTGAAAGTTTATTTGTTAAAATTGAAATTTCGCAATTGTTGTCGTTGTCCGGAAATTCTCGTAAATTTGCGTGATGACAATAATATAATTGACTTAATTTTGTGCAGCGACGTGGATCGAGAGAAAAGTACATTTGTGATTTTAATACAAAGTTTGAGCTTGGTATTATCACTGAATATACATCTGGATTATTAAATAATGGTTTTGGTACTGGCACTAATTGGAAATATTCAAAAGTGAAATTATAAGTTACTGGAATCGATAAAATGAATGTTAGTTTATTGTTAAACATGTAACTGTCAACGTTAACAATTTTTTCAATTAAATGAATATTTTCTAACGTTAAGTCAAGTGGAAAGTGATTTAAAGATTGATCAAAGCGTTTTAATTCAGATAACAAATCTTTTTGAGTAATTATACTAGGATGTAATGTTTGTAATTTTGAAAAAGCAATTGAATTTTCAATATCTTCTAGTTTATCGTTTATGGCTTGATAAGTACTTAATATTTGTAGTATAACATCTCTAATAGCATTCAGGGAGTCCTGCTTAATTTTCTTATTTATGAATTGTTGTATTATTAGTAATTTTGAACTGAGCAACCTTTGGTAATGTGAAATTTGATTCAAACTATCATTAAATTTGTTTACTAGTACCGTTGATAATATGTGATTATCTTTTATTTGTTTCTGTAGCTTGATTTCGTTAGAATTTAGTTTCTGTATCAAATCTTCAAAATGTTGTCCGTCATTGGCGTCCAAATTTCCTGTGATCGCTTTAAAAATAGATCCTAAACCATTGATGAGTCCTCTTTTTATTCGTCGGGATTTTTGCTTATTTATACCTTCTAATGGGAGAATTTCGAGTAATTTGTTCTCTACACTGTGTTTGGTAATGTTTAATACCTTAATAAAATTTATAAGTTCTGCGGAAAATCTATAATTTGGCATTGTAGATATGTTTTTGTATAAATTTGTAACGTGTATGTCTAATTTTGATAATTCATGGACCAGTGGATTTAAATCTCTGTAAAATAATATCTTTTTGTCTGCTTGCCGCAATTTAGCATTTCCAAGCTTATTAACAAATAGTCCTGAGCCTTTTTCTAAAGCATTAAGCGTAATTTCTTCGTTTTGCACAGCATTTCCGTATTGTAGCAATCTGAAAAGAATAGTTAATTTTGTTTTACTGGAGGTCTTCTAATGTTTGATACATGGACTTTACGATTGTCCAAAATAATAATTTTCTTACCGGGATCGTATTCTTGTACCTTACTTTTGGGTTGATACTTGTTAGCTTTCTTATTTCTATTAAAAATTCTTTGATTAACTTCTTGTTCTGGAGTTACATTAATTTCTTCGCGATTTTCGTTTACTTTTGCCATTAGTTTCTCTTTATTTTCTTGTAACTTAGTATTTAGATGTGAATATAACTTTTGTGTAGTTTGCCTATGTTTTTCTATATAATCGTTTAATAATTCTTTTTCTAAGTTAATATTAAATGGGTCTTCGGTACTAATGTGACCTGTGACTAAATCTATTGGCTTATGCTTAGTTACAGTGTGAATAGAATTATTGTAAGCTAATATGGCGTATTTCATTTTCTGTAAAATATTATCTTCTTTGAATCCTTGCGTGTTTAACAATCGTATGTGTTCTAATAAAGTGGAATGTAATCGTTCTATTATGCCGTTTGATTCGGGGTGATGTGGAGTTATAAAATGAACTTGTATTTTGTGCACTTCCAATAATTCCTTTAAAACTGAGTTTTTAAATTCTGTACCGTTATCTACTACAATAATTTTGGGTATGCCATGATGTGAAAAGTACTGTATGAGACTGTCAATTATTTCAATCGAGTTTAATGAATTCAAGGGGTATGCTTGAGCATAACGCGAAAAGCTGTCTATTAAAGTAAGAAATTTCTGTTTTTCGAGTTGGAACGTGTCAATGTGTATCGTATCAAATGGTTTCGCTGGAACCGGAACTACGTTAAATTTAGGTTTGATTGGGTTTCTATCATACTTGCTTTGTTTACATATATCACAATTGTTTATGAAATTTTGAATAAGTTTACGCATTTGTGGAAAATAGTATTTTTGCTTTATACGGCTTTCAGTTTCTTCGATACCTCTATGATTGGATTTGCCTTCATGGTAATTTCTAATAGTTAAATCGATTTCATCATTATCTTCAATATCAACCAACTTGATTGTGGTTCGTCTGAACTTGTACGAGGGGTATTTAAATGTTTTTTGAACAACAGTGCAAAATGTCTTGTATAAATTTTCGTTTTCAAAATAAATTACATATGCTACATTTGGGACGGTGTATTCTTTAACGAAATTAATAATATCTTGTTTTTCTGCTATTTGAACATAAAATCTCTGTTTGTAGTCAAAAAATTTTTGTATTTTAACTTTTGCTGGAGAGTGATGTACTGAACTCATAACGACTTGATTTGATGCATAATTTAAAGGCATATCGGTAATTGGAATTTCTACTATCGGTTCTTCAGATGAATTTGAATGTACGGTGATTAAATCAATGATTTCGTCCTCGTCTAAATTTACCTGAACTGATTCATTAGTTTCTTTAAACTGTTGCTGTGATGTGGCTATGTTTGACAAATTTTCTTGAGACGTTATTTCTTGGTTAAACTGATTTATATATTCGAAGATGTTTTTGGTTTCTTCCTTTGTATTAATTTCAACTCTGCTTAAGGCGTCGGCATTTTTATTTAATTTGCCTTTTTTATGAATTATTTCGTAGTCGAATTCTTCCAATTTTAATCGCCATCTTACAAGTTTTGAACCGGGTTCTTTTAAAGAGAAAAGCCATTGTAGAGGTTTGTGATCCGTGACAATTTTGAATTTTCTGCCATACAAATATGGTCTGAAATATTTTGTCGCCCACACTATTGCCAATAGTTCTTTTTCGATAGTTGAATAATTTTTCTCGTGATCGTTCAAAGTACGTGAGGCATAAGCTACTGGTAAATCTTTTGTTCTGATTCTGTGTTTAATTTGATTTGTAAAAGTTAAAGAGTCACCTTCTTTATAAAAAATCTCTGAGTATTGCTGAATTAGTTGTAACAATTTTGAACGTTCCTCGTAATTACAGTGATCTAGTCGTATTTTTGATAAATCAACAGGAATTTTTGGCACGTTTTTCTTGTTTCTCAATTGATTGTATTCAATATTAAATAATTTTGTGGTATTTACTTGATTGAATTTTTCTACTCTTATCGGCTTAAACAAATCGAATTTTACTGGTTTATCTGTACTGTTGTTTATAGTAGTAATTGCAAAGTTATCTTTTGAGACTGTTAAAGTTTCGGGGATTTCACATCCTTGTAATTTCATGTATGGTATTATTATTTCTCCACTTTCTTGATCTACTGGTAATTTAATAACCTTTTGACTTCTTACAGGAATGTCATACGAAATTATTGGTGGCTGATTATTTCTTATATAGTGTAACTGAATACTTACGTGAGGAGTAGTTAACATTGAATTTACTAAGTCTAATTTTGCTTGTAATTTTTCCAATATATCAAACCCTATTAAACCGTCAAAGTATTCGTGAAATTTTAGAATATGAAACTTAATATCTAGGGGGTATGGAATCATAAAACGATTAAATGCAGGTATCTCTATCGCTTGTGGAACAATGTTTTCCTGGTACACGGTTGAAATTACGATTGGGTCATTTTTAATATCTTTACTAAAATATTTAGATGCTACTTCGGGGTTAATGAAAGAGTTCGAGCTACCTGTATCAATTAATAGTTTTAATTTATAACTAGGAATATAAATAAATGGTAACTTGTTATGATCGACATGATGAAAATCTATTACTTTGAGCTGCTTGGCCCTGGATTCATCCGAAAATTTTGTTGAGCTTTAACATTTTCAGATTTTTTTGTTTCTGCGTTAAACAGTTCCTCAGAGATAAAAGTCGGTCTCTGATAACTACTTTGTTGATTAAAGTTTGATTGCTGATTATTATTTTGATAATTTGGTCTGTACGTTTGCCTAGTCGAAATAGACATTGGTGTCGGTTCATACTGTTGTTGATAATTACGTTTTGGTGCGAAAGCATTTCTGTTTGTATTTACATTTGATCGAGAACTTCCAAAAACTTGTTTATTCGTAAAGAATTTTTGATTGTGTATTGGCCTTGGTCTTATATCTATCGGTTGTGACGGAAATGGCGTTGAATTTGGCCTATATGAGAAATTTTGTGGAATATAATTTTGTCCACGTTGGTTAAAGCTATTATATCTATTTTGATTGTTAAAATGGTTAAATTTTGGTTTTGTCGAGTTTGCTGGGTGCGAGTAGTTTCGTAGTCGATGTGCATTCTCTTCTTGGACAATAAATTGTAAAGCTTCGTTCAAATTGCTCGGTTTCATGCTACGTATAGTGGTACCTAAAGGTTCCCTTAAACCTGATAGAAATGTTCTTAGCGTTAAAGTTAAGTAAAATTCTCTTTTTAGTGTTCTTGCCTCAACCGTCTGTTCATGGATGTCGATGTACGAACATATTGTATTTAATAATTGTAAGCATTTATCGTGAAATTGTTGGGGGGTTTCATTCTGAATTTGTTTCAACATTATGAGGTCTCTATTTAAACATGCCTCGTCTCTTTGATCCGCAATGTGGCTATACAAGGTTGTTTTTAATTCCTGCCATGTGGATACATTTTGAATATTTGCTACTAATTTTGCCGTTCCAGATAGTCTATTGATAATCGAGTTTAAAATGAAAGTGTTCATAAAACTTGCCGGATTTGCTCGGTCGTAAAAATTATTAATAATACTATCACTTGTACTAATGAATCTATGTAATTCTGTAGGATTCCCATCGAATTCGGGGATGCATTTTAGAAATTCAGCGTTAAAAGCCATGTTATTAATATGTACCTGATTTGCAATTACTTCTTCTTCTTCTGATTCTGATAAATTATCCAATCTCAAACTTAGGGCTTTAAATATTTCGTTCGCGAAATGTTCTGTCATATATGTGAAAATATAAAACAAATGTACTTACACGGATGCCACGACGAAGTACTTTGCAAACATACTATGGTCACCAGGCGAATCGGAGCTATCGAGTTCTTCTTCTGGTCCTGATGTCCGCGAGACGGAGCTATTGAGCTGAGCCTCCTTTGTCCGGGTTTTCCTTGGTTCGTAGATTTCTTCAAGAAGGTCCCGTATGCAGCGGTGTGTCCTTCCTCTATGAATCCAGTTATCGATGTTTGTTGGAGTCGCGAAAATTAACGATTAGGATCGAGAGGGTACCGTTTTCAGCGGTAATGCCCTTTTTCGCGATCCTACTGACTGCGCCAATTACGTTTTTCGATGGTGAAAACCCGTTTTTAAAAACTATTTATTTTAATAATACATAAAGTTTTCAGATTACAGACTGACAAGTATCTAACCGTGTACATGCGATATTTTCTGCGTTCTCCCTTATTTGTTTACAACTTTCATTTTTATATGACAGGAAATGCTGAGTCTGATCACATTCCATGATTTAAGCAACTAATTACTAATGGTCCAATTGTCATCACTGGAGGCACGTGTGGAATCAATGGATCCTCTATTGTCTGGTCCTTTGATGTGTATACGAGGAGTGTTCTATAATTCGCTCTCAAATTCATGATGTTAATGTTAGATATAATTCTTTTACCGTGCCTCAACATCGCACATCAAAATTTGAGGGTAGTTATGGTTACATAGCTCCTACATTATTGAATAAAATTCTTGATATCGTAGAGCTGCCACTGGCGGCGTTCAGTCGTCGTCTTAGGCATAGCTTTTTCAGCAATTTGCAATTGGATTGATATGCATGTTAGTTTTCTATATAACGCGTTTCATGTATATTTGTTTGTAAACAGGGGAGTGGTACCTTTTGTGTACATTATTTTGCACAATAAATAACTTTATTATTATTATTATTATTATTATTATTAAAAACAGTCTCACTTTTCTTAGCTATTTTGTGTTAAACAATATTGTCCGTTTCTATCAAATACACGCTCTGAATTTTTTCATTTTTGAAACGATAGAGTTAAATTCTAATAACCGGTGTGTGCGATTATCAGTATACCCCGCAAAAAATATATGATATTTTCTACTCATTCCACTTCATATCTAGACTACAGACCTGCGTGTTTGTATTTCAGGTTTCCTGAAATCTGGCCTGGACGAGCGCGCTCAAGGCAACTTTGGTCTCATAGATCAAATTGCAGCCCTCGATTGGATAAAGGAAAATATCGCCGCGTTTGGAGGTGATCCAACCAGGATTACGGTCTTTGGACACGGTACAGGAGCAGCATGTGCCAGCCTTCTCATGTTGTCGCCTATGGTGCTCCCTATGAGCGGCGATGATGCAAAACGTAAGTAAACAAAGGCAACATGAGATGCATTCAATTGCAATTAATTAAGATTGACTGATGAAGAATCAGTATAAAAAAAGAGTGAGATGTGTGACATATATTATCGTTAATCCCTTTGATCTTTGAGCTTGAAAACACTTCTAATTTATTCGTTGCTTAAATGAAAATTATTTATTTTATTTACATAATGTTGGTCTCATAGGGCGGTTTTACAATTTAAAATTGTTCTCAGTATATTTACTGAAATTAAATTAACAACAAATGCAAAAATAACAAAATTTTACTTCAGTCGACTTTCTTTAAAATAACCATCAAAACTTAGTTATTTCTTTAACTACCTGTTTGTCGTCGATTAATAATTGATTTTCACGTCCTTAAATCTAACTGCCTTATGCATTTAACAGTTATTTACTATCATACGTTACTGCACAAAACAAAACAATGTTGGGGTTTGAAAACTTGCAAACTATCATCGAAAAACGAACATAAGTTATCATTTTGCTGAGGCAAGATCATTCATACCAAAACATAAGATTTAAATCCACAAAAACAGAGACATTGACTTAGAATAGTAGGCTTTGCCGTTTTCGGTCACTGTTAAACTAAAAAAAGGTTCCGGTTTCTTTTGTACAAAACTGTAGAATGGTATAACCAAGAACTGTAAATTTAAAATTAAACAAAGACAACAATCTGCGTCAACATGTTTTACAACATGTGGGTATTTATTTAATTTCTTATGCAGATGTTTATTTGTAAATAAATTTAGACTGCTGGGAATTCAGTTTATGTAAAATTACAAATCCTACAAAAGTCAAACATGTAGCGTTTGCTGATGCTGCTTGGTTACTAGAGTTCTGCAGGTTGCTGCTTATGTGACAAACAAGCACAACATCATTTAAATAAAATCATTGGGACAAACGAATGAAAATTCGTAAGTCATATTTTCACTGAATATGCCTGGTCCGAAATATTGGGTGACCGACCTTTGGAACCGTACATATTCGAAAATATTTTAACGGGCAACGCACATAAGTGGAATTTAAAACTTGTAAGTACGAAATTCCACTAAGCGTTTTACAAAATTTGATTTGATCGTTGGTGAAGTTTTTAAAGCTAAAATTTTTGAAACTAGGTCAAATAACATGGCCGAATTAACGCAGAATATCCCAATTGCCTGCAGAAGGTTATGTTTCATACATAACAGCAGCATGGAAACTTTAAATATACTTTCGGCAAAGTTCTCTTTTTGTATCGCTTCGATTGCTATACTACCGAAAGGTAGCATTCCCTTAAAACTAAGTAAACAACAGATTGATTTTTCTAGTTGCACCACGTGGCAACATTCAATACGTCTGTCACATATATGAGATACCAAGCAAAGAATGGAGACTAAAAGGAGAGGCCGCTAGAGCATAATTCATCACAAAGGGCAGAATTACAGAAGCATTTGTCCCGTTGGGATTTTATTCCGAAACTTAATCTTTAATAATTGGGACATTATAGAAATAAATGCTTGGAGTTTCCTTTCATTGAAATTTGTCGCAAAATCTCGGAGAAAAAAACGCGACGTAACTGCTGAAAATACGCCGGGCTTATGTCTTTGTATATATATTTCCTAAAGCTTTTGTTCTCAAAACAAGCTATCTCTTACAGCGCTGTTCCGACGAGCTATTCTCATGGGAGGCACGGCGTTAGCAGACTGGGCATTAGCAAGAAAACCCAACGAAGTAACCTACCAAGTTGCAAAGAAACTTAATTGTCCGTTGGGTAAGGACTTCCTGAACTGCGTGCGCGAAAGGAGTTTGCACGAAATCATGGGTGCAACGGCGGAATCAGCTCCGTATGCAACAGTATTTGGACCAATCATCGATGGTGTGGTTATACCCAAGGAACCCCAACAACTCATTGCTGCATCTGGAAGCCAGTTTTCTCAGTAAGGATATATTGAGAATTTCGAAAATCATATCGTGATCTCAGCTTTTGTTTTTGAAGCTCCTCGTTTTATTACAGCAATTTATGATATAAGCAACGTAATCCTTTTTTTTTAATTTCCAAGTAGTGTAAAAAGCAGATAACGTCATATGAACCGTTACAGGCTTATTTTATACTATCACACAATATTTGTCATCGAAGAATACAAAAGTATACTAACCATTTTGTTACCAATAACCAAATACCTGGTAATTATTGTTAGTTTGTTTTTGATTTCTGGATTGCATCCATATAACTGGGAAAAACAATGCCTTATTAGTTAGTAAAAGTAAAAATATGCGAAATTATTCAAAACGGCAGACGTCGCGCAAATTTGTAGTTTTCCATAGAGGTATGTTCAAAATTGGTAAGTTTTCTGATAATGTTTTGCAGGTCATACAGATGATAACTAAAAATCTTCAACTTTTAGCCTAAAGAAGCATGAATGAGCTTCTGAGTGGACCAAAAATTTGTGCTGAACACAACGCTCTTAATGTTGGAGAATATAGACATTCCTTCATATGCTGTAGTCAATGCCTTATACTGTAGCCGATCGATTACATGAAGAAATTTATACCAAGGGTGTTCATAGAATCAAAAGTGTTTACAGAATCGATATTGCTTATAAAACATTTAGTTAACACATTTTTGTTTGTTTGCTCTTTGCCTCCATCATTTTTGGATCACTTTGTCCCTACAGTTTTTGACAGCCAAGAAGGTCATTGGCATCAAATACATTTCTTTCGCATCATACAAGTGCTGCTCACAAGCTTTCTGCTGCACTTGTTCCAGAAGATCGCACCTCGTCGACTTTAGACTCGTGGTCTTCATCTATTGTCGCTTCTTCCTTATTATTTTTTTGGTGATGTTCTTCAAATTCATTCCACTCATCAACATCCTCATTCAAAATTATAGCCTGCAGTGCGGATAATGTGTAAACATGGCAGTGCCACAAATTATACATACTCCTGGATTTAATTCGTTTCACAAAATTTGTACGTCTCTAATTGCATCTCTAATTTCGCACAAGTAACTGTCTCTCAGAACACAGAAAAAATTTCAGCATCATTATCATCTTCATCAGGATTCAAAACGTGTATCTAACTAACTACCCCAGGCCAATGCAATGAGTAAAACAGGGTGTTTCAAAGTCAAATTTTTTAATGTTCTAAAGAAATGGCAGCTAATGTGAATTGTTTACCCACTAAAAATACCAAGTTTCACGAAAGTTCGCTTATAGCCCATATTGGTAATGCCTTTCGACGGTCATCTACTACTCTCCTTCAGATGATTCTGGAGCAGATATAATCGTACTGAAACGTCATGAATGCTGGAAGAGCACAAGTGTGGCGGTACCTACGATACACTGACGATTCAATCCCTATGAAAAAAAAATGCGAAAGTTGTTGAAGGAAGTGATGTTTATTTAAATAAGGAAGCTAAATCTTTTGATGAGTATGAATTCAGCGGAAGATCTCGTCAGGAGAATACTCTCATTCATCCACACATTTAAGGAAGTTGTTTCGTCTACTGAAGATGGCAGCTTAGCTGCCGAAATACGTTTTTAGGCTTTCTAAATCATTGTGATAGGAGATTTCCATTATCGTTTAATTAGAACGCAAGAGGAGGAAACACACGCTATAAGGTAGAAGTATGAACGTTTAAATTGTTAAATTTGGATTTCCATAAAGAAATAAAACATACTATGCAGTTTAATCAGAGTTTACCTTAAGCGAAGAAAAACACCAAAATGGGCTTCAATTATTACCTGTTTAATACTATATGACAAGGTAATTAATAGCCATAGGAGGCCTATTGGTTTAATTTGTAAATAATAATTATGCACAACTGTTGTAGATTAATTAGGTCTGGATTTAAAACATTTGCCCTCGCAAAAGTCTGGACAAAAAGGTTAATCGTTTGCACACATCTACTTTACGAACGCTTTCAAGGAACTAATTACGGGACTTAAAGAAAAGAGAAAAATTTTTTTTTGTAAATAGTAAAATTACGTTGKGTATGATTTCTAACTACCCATGTTATGTGTTTTCTTATTTTACTTGATTTTTCAATCAATTCCTACATAATTCAGAAGTCGGTTAAAGTATTTCTTGACCAGAGCTCCATTATAGTTTTTTATTTCTATAATTTTTTTGTTTTTGTCTTTTGGAACTATTGCTTAAGTATAATAATCTTAATTTTGCAAGCATTTAGCACACTATTGTTCCGTTCCGGCTGCTTTCTGAAGCCTTCTTCAGATTTTATTGTTTCTATAAACAAGTACATTACAGGTGCCTGTATCTTTGATACATTCTTAAGCTTGACGTGGACACGTCTACATGTGCACTTTAAACACTTGGTAGGTAGATAGCTTGGACCTAAAGTGAATATCACAAAGATTAATGATTCAAAGTAATTTTATTTCATTCTTTCAAACGCTTATTTGGCAATCTATATGTACCAACGTACATCGTAGTTCGTAAAACCACCGCTAGATGACCTATAACAGATTTTAACAAAATGAATAAATTCTGGTTAATGTTGAAGGTTTCTTCTTTAATTTAGTGCATTTGGTTCTTTTTTTATATCATTTCAAGGGCAGTCTTGATGTGAGTTTTATTTTCTTGTCTCTGTATGCAAACATCGTTATCAAAGTTGTGTACTTCTGCTTGTATATCTTTTGTTCAGATATACTTGGTGTATATTAGTGTTGTTTAAATATTTTTTTCAAGGAGGTGTTTTTCTTTGTTAAGTATCAAGTACTGATTTTAGTTTTGTGAAAAGATATTTAATTGTGATCTCTAGGTTGCATTCTATTGACAGTTTCCTATATTATGTAACAGTCACGACCAACTCTTATTGCCACGTTATAAATAAATTGTTAACCAATTTCAAGTTGGCTTCTTGATGTCCTCCCATTCGATACACCAGTATCACTTGTAATCTACGTTGTTTTTAAGACAGTAAAGCTACTTGAGGAAGGCTTCAGTAGGAAGCAGAAATGTAGCAATACATTCCATTTTGGCTGCTAAATTCTTGCAAAATAGACACCATTCCTGAAACAAATCACACCCATTTATTTGCTACTCTTACCATAACGTTTGATAGACGTGCTAATAATAAATACCGTGAGCATGTATGTATAAACAAAGAGAACAAACGAAGGAGAGTGGGGGAGGGGGAAGAGTTTAATTGCTCTTGGGGCCTCAACAAGGCTAAATCCGCTACTAAACGGATGCACCCTGTCGTGAATTCGCCTTAAACATGTTTATATTCGCTTAAACATTGTGTTCTAGAAGGACTTCCTCAAACTCAAAATTTACTACTTTCTCAAAAAACCATCCTAATTTTGTATTCCTTGTACAGATTCGATCTCATGCTTGGCGTCACCGAAATCGAAAGTCTCCACCTTCTGGACTCTATAGCTCTCCTGAACGGTATGCTCTACAAGGAACGTGACCAGGAGCTTCGGAAGTACCTGACTTACCGTTGCCAGAGCAAGTACGAAAACTGCATCGACGGAGTTCTAAGCGAATATGCGAATTTGGAGTTGGCGCTGGAGAATCCAGAGTTTAGTGCTTCCATGGCACACTCCGAGGACGAGGCTCTCTCTGCTAGAGATACATTGCTGGATGTTCTATCGGATGCAAGGTCGGTCGCGCCGATGGTGCAAACGGGACGGTACCACGCTGCGATGAATACAAACACAAATACAAATTCGGAGACGTTCTTTTATGTGTTTTTGAAAGCGACGGAGGCGATAGAGCATATAGTAAGTAGACGTTTTCGCAGAACGCAGGCATTTAATGAGTTGATAAAATAATATATCAAGTTTCATCCTAAAGCTCAAATCAAGAATATACGAGGGTTATGTTAAAATTCTTGCCCACAAAAGCACTGCTCGCAAAAGAAAAATATATTTTAAAAAATTGCAATAAAGTCTTTCAATATAATCCCCTTGCATATTTAAAGCATGTTGAACGCATATGGCGTTACAGGGCCTTTATACTTACAAGTCAATAAATCGGACCTTACGAAATTCTCTTTTCCACTGGACTCATGTCAGGGCTGCACGGAAGATGTGGGAGAATTTCACAGCAGTTTTTCCTGTAAACTCCTTTGACTGACACTGCTTTATGCGAACAATAATTATCGTGCAAGAAGATTACGCCGCTGTCTTTCATATCTCGTCTACATTTTTGGAATCATGCATTTAAATTTTCTACAAAGAAGACAAATATATTTGTATTTTGGTATTTGGCTATTGCTTGTTGGTCCATGCGGTTTTCTTCCATTATTGGAGCCACAATAGCAGTAAAAGTGTTGTCGATAGCAGTATGAGGTCTCCGGCTTCTGTAGTCGTCTTTAACACTAGTCCAACGCTCTGGAAGGCTTACTCCATATCCTTACTGTTTAACTATCCACACACGACTCCTGGCAAGCTTCTTGTAACGCGCCGTGAATTTCGGCAACCGTTTTTTCGTGCAGTGTTTGAGTTTTGATATACGCACATTAATCCACTAAAGTGACGCGAATATTTATAGATATTTATTTAGGGACTTTACAATCCATACTTTGTAAAGTCACTGCTTTTCTCATTCATGCTGACACCACATTGTTGTTAAGGCTGTTCATACGTTTTGGGCTAAGTAAAATTTTTAGGACGGTAACATAATTAGTCCACGTGGACGTGACAAAGCCTGTCACTATATTGCAGCTGCACTATTGGTCTGCAAGATAAGTTATGACCCCTAACCTGTCACTCTAATACTGACAGCATATTGCACACAGACCAACCGTTTATGAGCACGGTAATTTACCATTTGGGCAAAAGTTACTTTTTCTGGTGAAACTTTCTTTAATTCAATTGAATTACGTGTAATTAATTTTACACCAAGTAAATTTATTACATTCTTACAACTCTGACTTGTACCCTTTACCTCCAAGTGAAACTAGTTTGACGAATAAATACTTTTATCAAAATTTAAAAAAGTAAAGTAATAGTATGCTTTATTATAAAATACAATCAAGATAGATTTTGTTTGTGAATACTAATCGCCGATTTTTATGTACATAATAAGAGAAGCCGGTTAAAATTTAAACTGAAAATCATAAAAAAATATTTTTGTTTCAGTAAAGTAATGTAGACAAATGAAAATTACACAAATAAACCACAGTTTTTAATTTTAAATCCAGTTAGTTTAAAATTTTTTTTGCCAAGTCTTCATTATCACTGCCCCAACACATTGCCTTTGAAGGGAGAATGAACAAAAGTTTTAGCAAGAATATCATAGGTATTGGGATTCCGACGAAATACAACACGACCAACATTGAAAGCAGTTAATCTATATGATCGTTCTTATTCGTTATTAGATTTCAAACTTTTCCGCAGCTTCACAGGTAAACCTTTTTTTTTGTCGAACTTAGACGACTTTTTGGCATTTGATGCAATTCTGAGATAGTTTCTCAGCAGATGGTTTGTGCATTTGGCGAACTAATTGGGTAAGGTTTTGCGGTCAGAAGTCTGTCGCCGTCACCTATCAGTTTTACATACTTCAGTCCGTGCATATCAATACTTTGAAACTTTCACCAATTATATCGGATTCCATTCAAGTAGACATTCCTTTCCAATTGTTTGTGCATCTGTGCTCTGCACTGGGATTGTTCTCTGCCTTTGCACAATTGATGCAAAATTTATTTCACACACCTGTGTATAGCAATTTTCCTGTTTTAACCCCCAAAAGTAATCTTTCCGCGTGTGTATTCAAAACTAAAACTTTCAAGTAGCATCTAAGATTTCCCTAGTGATAAAAACAGAATTGGTGACAGTTTTAAGAAGAGACAATAAATACAGATAATTGCACCAAGGGGTACATCTGTATAGTTTACGAGCGCGAAGCTCCGCCCCGCAAAGCATTAAAGGTTAACTCCCTGGGTGTTAGAATTGTTCAAATTTGATGCAACAAATCTTAATTTTTTTCTTGCACCTTTTTATTTTTTTCGGCAAAAGTCAGTGTGAATTTCCAAAGGGTGCGATGACAACTCCCGAGAGAAATAATTTAAGCGTACAGGTAAAAAATCTCAAATCGATATGAAGAAAAATACGGATTTTATCCTGCATAAACCATGTAGAGTAGTACGTATAAACAGCCTTAATGAAGTGATAAGTAATTTTGTTCAGATCATGTCGCACTCAAAAACAAAAGAAAATATTATTCCAGTAAATCATTATTTAGTGGTATCATTAAAAGAACATCTCTAAAGTGCGACTAAATTCCGTAATCGGAAATTCGGAATCACAAAGCATTTCAGGAACGCCGTTGCACCTGCCCGTTCGAGGTTAATACGTGGCCTGGAGTGTATGCAATAATTTCAATGGACGTCCTGAATTAGCTAAATTGTGCGGACTAAAATTATGCCCTGCCATGTGCGGGTAGTTGTTTTAGGACCACCCGTCGCTATAAAATCGATAACGTGCAGATATTACGAGCTCATAGTTAAACTGCACTCGACCGATACCCTATTCAGATAATTCAATTGTGTCCTTGAAACGACGTTGTTTATGATGTTTTTAATGATTTAGCGTGGACAGACGTTCCCCGGAGAAGAGCTGCCGTACGTATTCGGAGTGCCCTTCGCTGGAACCAGACAGTACTTCGATGTGACGTATAGCGAACACGAGCGCCTACTGTCCGCGGTAGTTATGGGCTTCTGGACGAATTTCGCCTATGGAGGGTAAAGAAAGGATACCTCCATTGATAACTTATTAACTCCCGTTTTCCAGGAATCCCAACGTGCCCAAGAGGGACATTTTATCCATAGCCGAGAAAATTGACGCGACACTGTTTCGTGAAGAGTGGCCTCAATTCGACGAAAATGAACAACAATATATATATTTAAGTATGAATTCCCAATGTATATCGATATTTCCTAATCAACACTATTTTCAGATGTACCCCTTGGCACTGATTCTTTCTATCGGCAGGATAGGCTTCGTTTTTGGAACGAGGACCTCCCAGGCATAATTGAGGGCACCAATGAACCACTACCGCCTACTAAAAGCAGACCTACAGTCATCGGAAGGATTACAAAGGTCGGTACTCCGAGGGCCAAGTCGAACTTCTCGTTAATTTTTGGATTTCCTTCCGCTCCCGGAGATCATTCGGACGATTCCGTCGTATATGGTTCCATTAAACCCGCTGAAGACGACACTGCAGATGATACAACGCCGGATGTCCAAAACATTTTAACCAGAGAGACTCCAACCAGCAAGAGTTCTGCTATGAGTGTACTTTTGACTGTAGGAGGTATTATACTGCTTATCAATATGCTTCTCTTCGTTGCACTTTATTATAAATGCTCGAAACTGAAGAACAAAAGCTGTATGGATAAGAGTGGTAATGACGATCCATCAGATGCTTTCGAAGAGGCGGCCACGAAAACATCAAAAACGAAGGACACCGCGTTCCCAGAGAATGGTTGTAATTTAATCAAAATGATCAGCGGAGCTACTAAAAGTGAAGATGCTTATGAGGCAATAAAGGTCGAGAAAGCTTCTAGTTCTATGCATAAGCTCACCAGGCAAATGTCTAACAGTACAATTGATGCCCATACAAAAGTAAGGGAATGGATAGCACAAGAAGTTGTGCAAAAATACAGTCCCGAACCAGCAAAAAAGCCAGTTGAAAATAAAAAGCCTACTCCACGCTTATCCAAAAAGAAACCACCATTCCTAAGGAGTGACACCAAGACAGTAGAAAGTAATTCTACCTTAGGCCGTAGTCCGACCAGACCAGTTACTCCTACTGACGATAAACTGGTAGCATCAGCGGCGATAGTAACAAAAGAGCCTGAAAGTAAGCTGCCAAAAAGTAACCAAGGCTCAACTGAAAAGATGCACAAAAAAACTCAAAAAGTTTCTGTGGCAGTAGACGCAACACCCTCAGGAAGGGGCAGCAGCGTACTCCGACAACAACCGATAGAACTAACGAAATCTTTGGATTGCCCTACCATAGAAAGGGAAACCGAAGTACAGATGCGTAGATCCGTGACAATGGAGGATATTTGCTCCCCTCCTAGGTCGCCTGAAGCGGATCACCTAACAAAGAGCACCAGTAATATCAACGTCCTGCTTCGACAACCACAACAGACGGATGTTATACAAATAAAACACTTCCACTCTAAATCCGATCCTGTACAGGACCTGCAGTACTTCAATCCTCCGAAGAAACCTCTGAGGACATTTGATCCAAATCAAGACGTGAATGTAACTTCTCGTGATAGTTTAGAGGATGCAGTCGCACCACTGACACCAGAGCAGGCGCTGATGACAATTAAAAGAAGAAATTTCCCTAAAGTCCTTCCGGATTATCCAATGAGAACTGATCTTGCCCAGAAAAGACGTTCCATGCCTGTTCCAAACGCTCTGTTCATGCCCATTCCAGAAATACCGTCGTTGTCTCAGCRCACATCACCCACTGAGAAGATCTACTGCAGGTTCAGACCAGTACCTCCCCCAAGGATATCGTCAACTTTAGGAAGGAAGCCAAGCGTAAGTACCACGCCGTCTCCTGTATGCTCGTCGTCGCCTATGCTAGCTGAAGAACCTCCGATTCCCGAAGAGCCAGAAGTTACTTGCAACAATCTCTATGTAGGGCCCTTGAAACGACCTAAACCAGAAGTCCATGGTTCACTTCCGCATAAGCTTGACACGCAGAAAATATACGAAACTCTGAGACCTCAGAGGTCGGAGGAAGCCATCGAAAAGAAATCAGCTCCCAAAGCTATAGTCACGACAGATCCAGACAATCCCGTTAGAAGAGTCGAACCGAAAATTGTTATAAAACCAGGTACAAATAAAAACATGGAATCCAATAGAGGTAAAGTTATACCTAGGGTAACAATGAATGATATTGCGCCTGACATGATGGGAAGAAGCACGGAAAACATTTCGTGCAGTATGCAGCAGTCGCTTGGTGAAATTAAGGATACCAAGGGCAGGGATACAGTGCCTTCTGGTATACCTGTAAAGAAAACAGTAGTCAAGGGTAATACTGCCAGACCTTCTCAGATCCCCATGCCGTTAAAAACTACAAATGCTAACGCTACAAAGGAAAGTTCGAGCAGCGATTCTACACCTTCAGAGGAATCGGACACCGGTACTGTTAAGCGTGCGGTATAGTGAGTGAAACAGTTAACCAGAATTTTTTTGGTTAGGTAACTGACGAACATATGTGGTGAGGTTCCTTTTAGTTTGATTTAAAAATTGTGCTTTTCAAAATTAGGAAATTCCAATAAAATACAGACAACAAAATGTATATGTTTAGCAATAATTGTATGCTATAATAGTAACAGTATTTATTTTTACAGTATTTACGGATTATAGTAACCTGTTTTCTACAATAAACTGTGTGTTTTTCACTAATGCGTTTTCTTTCATGCGAATAAATTAATTGTAGCAAAGGTATTCCACAAAAAAATCGAATCCAAAGCTGTCACGCTTTATTTTGTGTCGCAACCAAACTTTCATTTAAAAATTGTTTGGTCCTTGGTAACAAATGTCATGAAACAGATGCGTTACATGTTATGTTAATAGCAATACTCTACATGATAAAAATGCAATTAAACGTGAAAAAATAAGTGGTTGCCACATGTCAGTATCAACTAATTGAAAATGAGTACCACCCGAATACTGAGTTTTTGTAATTATCTTCAAGATTAATTATTTTCGGCATCTCAGCGCAAGAATCCAGAGCTGACAAACTGAATTTCACTTTCCACAGCTTCCTTATATTCTACTATACATGATCTCCGTTATCAATCCATCCCTAGTACGCCTTATGCGCGTGCCTTCTTGTACGGGATCGATTGAATAACAAATTGTGGATATTCATTTGATAGCACCTCGGCTCACGGAATTTGTTAAAATGATAAATGAGCCCGGCATCAACATCAATTTTTGCAGACACAGACGTATGGCGTGCGGAGGAAATAAGACCTGATTTTTTCTGACAAATTGCCGCAACAACCAAAGCATGCATATGTGTGTGTGGTGCTGAAGGGCGCTAGGATGTMCAATTGMTGGGAATAACGCACCATCAGCTCGTTGACATAATTTAGCGTCAATGGAAGTATGATGATTTATTTATTTATTTATATACAGAAGCACAAACAGGACGAACCTAAAACAGTGCTTACAACTCATTCAATAATGAAATTAACACATCACACCGCAAAACAGAAACTATTAAAATGTAAAATTAATTCCTAATTAACACCTAATTTATGATTATAACATCATGTAAAAAGTAAACTATCAAAATACGAAAGGAAAAGGAAGATTTTATTGGTGAAGCACTTTAAAAATTTTTCTCCGAAATGAATATACAGAATCACTAAATATATCAACTTCAAGTGATGGATTAGTTAGCCTGCTTAATGAATTGTAGAACTTCATACTTCTAAGGAGTGGGGAGTTTGCATATGCATTAGTGAAATGTACTGGTACATAAACAAATTATGAGACCTAATGTTATACACAGAAGGCACGGAAATATTCAACATACTCAAAATAACTGTCGAGTCGACTCCACCATTGGAAATGCTGTGCAGATAACGGAGATCTGCAAAACTTCGTTGCTGCTCCCGAGGCAGCATGCGAAAGTGTTCACGTATAAGATCAGTATTCTGCAGATCCATAGGAAGTTTATAAGCAACATATCTAAGTAATTTGTTCTGAATTCTTTCAATGCTATTAATGTACACAATTATATTGGGGATTCTAAATAACCGAAGCATAGTTCAGAATACTATTGACGTAAGCCATGAACAAAGAAATAAAAGATTTCCATTTTCTTAATTCAGAGCAAACTCTACAAATAGATCCTAGACTATCATTTGCCTTCCTTACAATATAGGAAATATGTTCATTAAATAGCATCTTTGAATTAAATACAACACCCAAGTCTCTAATTGAATTTACCCTATTCAACAAGCTACTGTTTATACTATAATCAAATTTTATAATGCTCTTATTCCTGGTAAATGATATCGTGCAACATTTATCAATGTTAAAAAAAGGCCTATTACTCTGGCAATACGATTTCAGCCTTTCAATATCCTCCTGGAGAAGCTTGCAGTTGTCTATAGAAGAAACACAACGATAGATTTTTAAATCACCGATATCACCGAAAAAATTGAAAATGTCATTTATATAGATATTAAACAACAAAGGACCTAGATGTGATCCTTGAGGAACACCTGAAGTTATTTCTACTTGATCACACTTAACCCTAACAAACTTCACAAACTGACTCCTATCAAACAAATATGATTCAAACCACGCAAGAAGAGAATCACACACACCAATGTCTTCCAATTTATTAAGGATTATAAAATGATCAATTTTGTCAAACGCTTTGCTGAAGTCAGTGTAAATGCTATCAACCTGTTGTTGATTGTCCCATTTGTTGTAATTTGTGTACACAAACAAGTTAGAAACCACTGAGCGTCCACTCATGAAACCGTGCTGAGAAGGACAAATCAGAAATTTTACGTTGAAGAGGACATGATCGTATATAATTGATTCAAAAATTTTAGCAAAAATGCACAACTTTGACACTGGGCGGTAACTAGCAACAAAACTACTATCGCCTGATTTAAAGATAGGTGAAACCGCAGCAGTTTTCCAGATTCTAGGAAAGACACCTTCTCCAAATGATTTATTGAAAATTATTTGAAGAGGAGTCAACAGATTATCCATGCATTCCTTTATGAAAATTACTGGTATCATATCAGGGCCTATTCCCTGATTTGAAAGAACTTGTACTTTTTTCCTAATATCGTTCGCAGTTATTGAGGGAGCACATACATAATTATTTGTAGCCAATCGAGATGAACTCTTGCGATAAACGGGATTCGAATCAACAAATACGGATTAAAAGTACTTTGAAAAACACTGACATATATCAAAATAACTAAATGCTCCACCATTACAATCATTCATAACATTAGGAATGCCGATACATGCTTTTCGTTTATTATACGCAAACGACCAAAATTGTTTTGGCTCCACGCCAATTTTTCTTTCAACAGTTTCAATATAGGTAATTCACACAGTCATTGTTAATGAGATACTTGCCCTGTCCTCTAAGTATTTTAAAAGTTAAGTAGTCCATTTTATTACCATACCTTTTCCAAGGACTGTGGTATTTCTTCTTTTCTTTAAGTGTTCTAATTCTTATTTTTGAGGACCAGCTCGTATAACAGAAGGATTTTCTAACGCTCCGCGGTACATGTTTATCAAATAAACTATACAGTACAGAATAAAGTTTCTGAAGTGACTCATTTGTGTCTAAGGTTTGGAACTCACTATGCCAATCTATTTCGTTCCTGTTATCATTAATGGAATTATAAATAGCAAACTTAAAAGTTAAATGATGGACTATAGGTTTTTCGCTTACCTTTCTTGTGCAGATCAACTTATGGAAKACACTGGTCTTCCTTGTTTGTTGTGGACAATCCAGGGAGAAATACTGTCCACACTAGATTATACAAGGTGTTCCTAGCGTTGCGTAATCCCTGTGCGGTTAAAATAGGATTTCTGCCATACTAGTTCCATATTCTGAAAATATTTTCTCAAATTGTAGGGATTTCGGTTACACCGCTTGAAATGCACGCAAACTTTGTTATTATAAATAAGGAGTACCGAGATATATCATCAAAACTCTCCGTGTCAAACTCACAAGGCGTATAGAGATGCCAAGTGGAGTTTTATAAATGCACAGGTTGAATTCAAAATTAAATGCGTGTCCCTTAATATTGTTACTTTGAGCAACAAATGCAACATCATAATATAGCTGGTGTTCTAATTTATCGACCTTCCAAGTGGTGTTAGTATAATTAAGATGCTACAGCTACAAGTTGCCAATTCAAATAACGAACAATTACTTTTGATCTCGGTAAAAACTAATCGACCCTTGGGGGACCCAGTTCAATTCTTTCAGCATTGCTGCCGCCAGCCCGTTCAAACGGCCTAAACGACAACTTGGATGAAGTACCTACGTGCCGCCGTTTAATTCAATTTTTATACTCTGCCGAGTGTTTATTGAAAGGGGTTGTTTGCGCGAWCCTTTATGCCTTTCTCGGCTCGTKTYGTTGGCGCCATGTGTTACAGAGCGTTGAATATGTCCACGTGAGCACGTGGAAGGGAAATCAATGCAGGTAGGCGAACGCTTGGATGATATAAATGGTTTGGATTGGAATATCTGGCACGTGAAAAATCGAATGCAAGCTGTAATATGTAAGCTTGTGAGATAGGTCTTCAGTCATCAAGAATAGCGATTTTTAAGCTAATGCGTGGGTTGAGATCGAATACTAAGAGTGGCCCGTATAATTTCTTATTTAATCTAGTGGAAGTGAGATTTACAGCCTCCTGTCTCCCAACGGGCAACTTCGTTGTCTAAATCTCTAAAAAGTTAAACGGATTGAAAAGATACAACATCTATTTTTTAGATCTTTTGCAACTTTTCTCTCGAACGTTTTTTCTAAGCAGCGTTACTTCGCTTTTGAAATTTTAAATTCAGTGATATGTGACACTTAATAACGAATTGCATTTACAGTCACAAAATAGTATATAAAAAAAATCAGTTTCATAAGGCGCCATTTTGTCGTACGCACCCAATGTTTACGAGTGCGACAAAGAGCCTTATGAAACGGGTTTTTCCTATACATTTTTTTTCTGCTTGCGTGGTTTCCGTCTTCTGCACAAGAAAATTTTAATTAAAAATCAGAAATCGCTCAGAGTTGGTTTAGCTATCTTAATTTTTTTTAGATAAGAAAAATGTTTTCAATTTTGGGGTTATTAAAATTATTTTTTAGTAATTAGATTTTATGTTTACATCCAGCTTACGGATCAATAAAACACAATATAATATATGTATTATTGATTGTAGTTATTTATAATACAAGATGATATCTAGGAGTGAAAAGGTCACAAGTGGACTCATGTATAACACAAAATGTTTTTTTTGCACAATTGAATTTATTATAAACCCTTAAAATTTGAAAATTTAAATAAATAAAATAGGCAAAAACATATTTAATACCCTTGTTCTTAAAGTGTTAAGTACTTTATCTACCCTAGTGGTTAAAGTGCTCCTTTATCCATTCAAAAGTGTTGATAAAGAAATGGTTTAAGATCGGCTGTAGAAAACAAAAAAAAACTATTAAATATATATGTGCCTATTTGGATACTAAAGCTCGCAAAGGAGCTCATGCAGTTCTCATTTCGGCTATCAGTGACACTATGTAGCTAATGATAAAAACATAATTTTCTTTAATAAATAAGAAAATTTGACCAATACCAAAATTACTAAACATTATACTTAACTAGAAAAACAGATCTTTTCAGCCGTAGTAATGCGACTATGCGTTTCATTAAAATATGCAAATTTGTGTTATCTTTCAAATTAGTGAGTACGCCACAGGATTCCGAAAAAAATATCTATAAAAAACGCCTTTGCATTTGTTTATATCTGCATACCCAAGCAAGATATTGATATAAGAACGACGACAGCACAGTTCACCTTGCAACAAAAAAGTAAGACAGTGACAGTTCCTGATATAGGTACGCTGCAATTACAACGAAAATGGGACACCCTGTACAGTCTAAAACGTGACCATGTCAAAAAATCAAGCAAAAACTGAAAAAAATTTCACTGTTACTTTTACAAATGTTACCCATATAATTGGTATTCATGCACTGAAGTTTATATAACTGCCAATGCAGATAATTTTGAATAGAGGTATTATTATCTTCGAAACATTCGATCCAAAACTTTTTAAGACGCGTATGGTAAATTCTGTATATATATCTTGATACTCCTGATTAACCAACCATTCCATTTTTAGCACCTATATTTCAGAAATAAAAATTAAAAAAAATCACAAAAGACAAAGTGAAGAATACAACAGTAAGTAATTTAATGTCGTTTATTCATAGATAATTGTCACATTAGTTGAAACATCTCTTAACAAGTTTATGAAATGCATGTTTTTCACTTATACATATGCACTTCGGCGTGTCTGGTTCCAAAATTCACCGAAAAAGAACATGTCATATACAATTCCTATAAAATCACTGTGGTACATGGTTTAAATAAAAAATCAGAATGTGTTCCTACGGTTTTTCGTTGAAGTTTGAAACTTATCTACGTAGTAATTCTGTTATATAATACATTTCTCAATTGGATTGTCCGTCTCGTGGAACAAAAGGTACAGGACACACTCAGAGTACCAAGGCAAGGCATTGTACGCACTTTGGCACAATATGAAGAGTATTTAGAAACGCCTGTGCTTAGTATAGTAAAACAATCAAGTGTAGTAACAATCGTTTAAATTAAATACCATAACATGAATTGCAGGAGCTTAAAACACCTGAACTGTATAACCTTGAGCATTTGTACTAGTGATAAGACTTACAAGAATATCCGGAAGGTCATTACACTACAGCTGCTTATTTATAAGATTCTGCTGCAAATTGTTGTGAAAGACATTATTCGTATGTAAATCTGGGTACTCAATATAAATTTTTGTATATAACAGAATTTGCACTCTTAAACTCAATTTTATCACTAAAAAGTTAGTAGAGATACTCAATTATTTAGTGGTATAGTTAGAAAGACAGCATCCGATGGTTTTTGGTTTGATTGTTAAGGTATTGCTCAGTCCTCTTACCTTCCTAACTTCACACATGTTTTAAAGTTAGAGGGCTTGTATAAAAATAGTTTCTCACAAGTAAATATAAAACATTTAACTTGGTGATAATATGAATCTTAGTTAAGATATCGCAAAAGACACTACCTTTTTCGCCGCTCATGGACCTCTACAGTGATGCAGCTAAAAAATGTGTTTTATCATCCGAATCAATAATAATACATTCAAATTTGTCTCAGTATAGATTTTTTTCCATGCAAAAATAGTTGATTTGTGCCCTCAAATATAAAAATAACTTTATGTGGAACTTATGATATCTGTCGTCTGAGAAATGTGATCTGGTGGCAGGTTGATATCTACCCTAATTATAGATTGCTGAAAAGTGGTTCTAAATTACAACATTGCAATTGTTCTACATACCGCTGATCAGGAGATTCGGTATTTTTGTTCATTTGCCGCTTCTTTATATCTTTACAAATTAACTTTCACTGCTTAGTACTGACGTCAAAACAATTTAAAAAAAAGTACCGCAACACTTGAATATGATGATAACTACTTGGAAACGTTTGCCACTTTAAGTATAATATACAATATTAATCAAATCTCCTCGTTGTATAAAAAAATGTACTATCAATTTCAAGAAAGAAAACATTCAAATTATTTTGAGTTTTACTGGGCTTTAGGCGGCATTATCGAGCTGCAAAACTATGGAAGATAAAGCGCCAAGAAAGGATAGTTTTGTTTCGTTCGTTCGTTCATCTCTTCATTAAATATTAATAATATACGTGCCATTATTTGCGAACTTAAAAATAGTTAATGAATTCAGTACTGGCATAAGTGAAGTGAAGTTCATATTTATTCAAGCTAGGAAAATTGTGTTATCTCTTCAATATCAAGTAGTACATGGTTCCCTCTAGCAAGTTTCTTTTCAACCATTAGAGAGCATCTGTGATATGACTCAAAGTCAATTATCGTGAAACTAGATTTTTGCTCCTACAGAACTAGGTGAGCAGCATGGGTTGCCACTTACACCAGCCTCTTTACTGCTAAATGTATGATAGGGACCATTATTTTTTTATTACGCTGCTCCATTTACAAAAGATTTGAATAACATATAGAAATGACAATTTAGTCATTAGAAAAAGCAGGCTAAGTACCAACCTAGTTTAGATTGAATTGATAATCATCCTGTAACGATATAAAATAAAAATTCCAATGGTTTTACCTATCATTTGACCCAGATTTGGATTAATCAAGGCAGCTATTTTGTAATGACCTCTCACGAAAAAACAAACCCGAAAAGTTACACGAGGAACGTAGAAGTCCATTTACATTTTACTGTGATACGCAAAATCAACCCGCTCCAAAAGTTAAACACCCTCCACCCACACAAACCACCACCACCACCACACATTACAAATTGTTACCTAATCGGACGCAATCCTTCCTCTCGCACCTATCACACCCTCATCTCGCTCATGGCGGCCTGTGGCACCCGCATGTTGCCCTTTCCCTGATTGGGGTGGTGGGTCAGCAAGGGCTGATTCTCCGGAGGGCTCTTCGTTCTGGGAGGCGGTGGAGGCCGCGGGACGCTCATGTGCATGGTGGCATTTCCATTCGGAGGTTGCACGATCCCTTGCTGTTGCATCTCGGCTATGACGCAAGCAGTGTTGTTCATCAGGCTGGAGTTCTTCGGTAGCGTCATGCAGCCCTGGCTATAGTTCTGCGAGCACATCGACGAGTTCTTGGGCAGTGTCATGCAGTTCCCTGTTTGCATCATCACGCTGGGACTCGGCGGTGGCGCTTTCAGGGTGTTCATTTGGACGTTGGAGGGGCAAAGGTGTTGCGATTTGGACATTTTGTTCACTTCCTGCTGGGCGTTAGCTGCCAAGATCATAGCTGAAGTGTCCTGTTCAACGTCCACTATCACGTTAGAGCTCTGGGAATGCCCCATGTGGTAATGGCTGTGCTTGGATATCGTTTCGAAATTCGCCTGGTTCCTGCTTTGCTGCTGCTGGAGACTCTTCACTTCCAACCTCGTCTTATCCCTCTGGTAATACACGCCAGCGAAGATCAACACGTTCAGTATCAATAACGAACACCCGATCGCTATGGTAACGCTCAACGCAGTGCTGTAAGCCGCGTATCCAGCCGCTTCCAAGCTGGCCAACGTATCAGCCGAAGTATTCTGGTTTTGGAAAGACTGGTGGTTGAAATTCCCTGGAGAAACAACGTTGACACAAGTAGTTACGATCGTATCCATCGTGGTTGGAGTTTCCAGGCTGGTGATGCTGGCGTTCGAGCGTCTTCTTACCAGCTCCATGGTCGGATCGTAGTAGCTCACCCTGGATAGCGGATCTGGACGAACGGGGCCGTCGTAGAGGTCTGCGTTGTTGTGGTTCCTGAAGAGGTTGTGTCGGGCTACGACGTCCTCCATGCCAGCACGGTGCAGCTCGGGGATCAGGCGGAGCCACACGCTCAGCTGGTGAGCGCGGAAATGGTTTTTCATGCGGGGTTTCATGCCTGCAACAAAAATTACGTTGAAGAAAGTTTTCCTTTTACAACGCAATTGGTATTTCAACGATTTTTTTAATTATTGTAGTGCGGTGATKTGTTTAAAAGGCTATTAAATTTAAAGAACAATGATGAACTCTCGTAGATTTTATAGATCCCCTGGTTATTTATTCATGGCTACACCACACCGCGTCCGGCAAGCAGTTGGAGAAAGCAAGCTCCGAACTCATAACGTTAGCTAGTAGACTTTTCATTTATGGCTCTTTTGTGGGCTTGTGAATATGTTTTGAAATCGTTAACGTGTGAGAGCTTAATGTGCTGTGCATAATTATAGTTGAAACACTGTTTATGTAATTAATATCATGAAAAAAAAGTGGGTCACTTCCTTTAGGGATTAAGGCAGTTAGGTGGCTTTGTCATCGTGTCAGTTCATTGCTGACAAATTTTACTAACATCATACCAATACTTTGGTGTACAGGCAAAACCAGCTAGACCTAAACTACACTGATGAACTGTAATGACAGCAAAACAGATCTATCTGTAGTTGGTTGCGGTGGAGACTACCTAAATGTAATTTCTGTTATTACTACATGTTAAGTAAAGCGAAGGAGTGTCAACTACCCTCACATAAACAGTTACACATTAAACCATTCCTTTAAAACTACAGTTTTGCACCGAAAACTGGGCTTCCTTACGTACGGTATGACAACTTGGTTTGTTTTGATTCAAGATTACAGATGGCAAGAACAGACCTTTTAGAAAAGTTAGTTCACGTGAGCTAGTTTCTGCAAAATAGTCGTTCACTTCACAGTTCGTTCGCGAACGATTTAATGACTTTACAAATTACAATACAGCAGAGCTACAGCAGTGTTTGGCAATCCTAATTCTATTCGTGCCAGATTAAGTGCCTCAAAAATTAACAAAATTATATTTTTGTACCATAATCTGCACACTTTTTATAGTTGTTATTATAATCATACATATGACATGGGCAGATAGATCGTAGATGCACAAACAGAAACTTTCTTATTTTTGTCAGTTACGCTTTTGAGAAATACATGTTTGTTTCTATGTTATTTGGTTCAAAGCATATTCACATAATTCAGATTTATTGATCCATTTCTATCAGCATCACAGTTCGTCACAGTACGCCTTCATCTCGATCTTGTCACTTCTGAATCAGTGTCCCGTCCGTCTACGATCTACGGCTGCATTATAGACTACACCGTTTACGCCTAACGAATGAAGAGCTGAAACGACAGTTCAAACGCCAACGACAAACTGTCAAAGTTACGAACTAATTCGCTTAGTTTGCACCTAAGAGTCGTTATTTTTAGCAGTTAGTTTACGACTGACCAACTCTGTCCAGGACTTAGAGGTACCGAAAGAAAGTGGTCGATATCTACGTCACACTAATATAGCGTATAGGATATAAGAGTTTGCCAAAGGTAGCATGACCAACGCCGCGCTTTTAAAGCATTTGTTTGATATGATGTAACAAACTGTAATTTGCCAGCGCTCCTACGTCTTGGCTAATTTGAGATAAGGCAGTGACTGTATCATCAACATGAAAAGTATGGTATAAGCTGCTATCGTCTGCCTACAAATGGTATTTACGAAATTCTTAACAATTCATCAAGTTATATCAAGTAGAGAATAAGAGAGGATCTAAAACTGAGTCCAGAGGTACGCCCTGCTCTACTGGTAACGGACTCGCGTGCCTTATATTTGACAAATTGCAATCTACTTGAAGGATAACTCATAATCAGCTTAATTGCATCAGCATGTAGTCCAGCGAATTTTAGAATTAATTATAGTAAATTGTGATTTACGGTATCGAAAGTTTAGCAAAATCTAATAAGACCAGTGTCGTATAAAGGTCATTCTCTATACCTCGAATAAAATTGTCGGTTAGATCCAAACGAGTAGTAATGCAATCTGAGTGGTTAGCAATATATCACGCGTTCTAATATCTTGGACATGGTGCACAGGATGCTAATGGGGAGAAGGTCTCTACTATACTTGCGAGCAACAATCTATGAGACTCATTATACGAACAGCCGATTACCGCTCACAATGGTTTACAAGTATTACCTGAAGCTGTCGTAAAATACTAAATAACAGACGGGTTCGGCATGTTCCACTGTTTTGCAGCGGAGTGGACCGTATCCAAAAATTGTGTTTAGGCTTTTTTAGATTTTTTCCGTACACATAAATCAATGAGCATTATTTGGTATTATTATTTGAACTACAAGTATTCCTTATCTAACAGCTTGTAATGTATGTTCTAATTTATGATCGCGGTGTGCAATCGTTCTCTGCCCAAAATCAAACAGCGTCATAGTAATGGATAACTGGATAAAATTCCAAGTACAACAACTAATAAGGCAACCATTCAAGAGTTTTTAAGAAAAGAGTATTTATATTTCGAAGAGGACTACACAAAAAACAATTGTTGGAAGCGCTTGGCACAAAAAATTTTTTGAAGAAATTTAAAATTTACATTCTCGCTTCTGAATGTAGACACACAGTTCTATGATTACCCCCATATCATTGCATTTTCAACTCCATTGAAATGATATGGAGGCAGTTGAAACAAAGAATTCGAAGAGGGAACACCGGTGGAAAATTTAGCAATGAAATGCTGCTAAAAATTAGAGACGAAACTGAAATAACAAGTGTAGATGCATGGAGAAATTCAGTGCGGCATGTACTGGACATTGAAAATCGGTACAGAGCGAATCATGTACAAGAATTAATAATAGAAGTTAATCGTGATTTTAGCAGTGAAAATGATGGTGAGTATTTTTTTTTTAGTTTGTGACTCTTGTAATGTGCTTATTAACAAGCTGTAATGAACATAATCGATACCGTGTATAAATTTGATTTTGCATTTTGTAAATTTTTTCTAACAAATGTAAATAATCTTCCACTTACTAATTTGTATGTTTTTATATTAAATTTGTATAAATTATGACATGCAAAGACTTTTATTTTATACATCGGAAAATTTAAACCCAATAAAGTATCGCATAAAAATAGATCGCATGTCGCGCCAGTTAGCATCAGGTCTGCATTAAATAAAATTTGTTATAAAAGCTTCTATGTTTTATTGATTGCTAAATTATCACAACTAACAAATTTCAACAATTTATAGTGGAAAATTTAAAATTTTAGTCAACAAGATTTTTTTGAATGCGGTCCATTTAGGAACTTTGAAGCATGCCACTAATCCCAATAGTTTAGGACGGCCGACCATCAAGCTGTAAAAGCCTCTGCATAAGTCAGTCTCAAGATCGTTGCTTGATACTTTACTAGCCGGAGAAGGTACTTAAGATAAAGGTAAAATCAAAGCCTGTCCCGATACGTTTGGGTACACATCCATGAGTCAACTAGCAATTATTTATTGCATGTGTATTGTATGATAAAAGTTCGGCAGAGCTGCAATATTTTTTGATTAATGCTGTTTTAAGATGATCTACAATAGAGAGACTTCAGTCTCAGTTACCTCACGAAACTTAAACAAATGATCAAAATTTTGTTTTGTACGAATATTACTGTCGTAATACTCAAACAGCTAACAATTAGCCAAAGTTATGTGTGTTATATTAAGCTTTAACTAAGTATTCATTTATTTTGTTTAAATTCCAGAGGTCATATGGAACGACCCGATTAAAAACTACTAGTTGCAATCATTGAACAGATTGGGTACGGATATAAATCTTCTTCGTTGATGATAGGCTCCAATAGAAAGTCCAACTTATTAAGACAGATGCCTAACCGAAGTTTTTAGTTCCTGATGGAGTATTTCTTGTTCAGCTTGACTAACTTTCGTTTTTTTTTCGTTTTCCTCATCCCTGTTTACGCAAACAGTTTGATGGTACACGAAATAAGTCCACACTTCTGTGAAGGATATTTTTTAATTGTCCAGGAAAAGCTTCTTAAAGCTTTTCTAGGAAGGGTGGAATAAAAAACATTCTTAAGCTTTATTTATTTTTTGTCCATTATCCAACAGAGTAGCCTTTCGTTCAGCAGTGAATATAACGATCAGAACTTAATAACATTTAGTACAGAAAAATGACTTTGTGGGGTTTGGAACACAAAAACAGCAATAACACGGGCGGAAATCAATTCGGGGCGAAAAGCGAGAAATTGTTAGGTTAGTTGTTAACGATTGCGTATCGATTGCAATCGTTATAGCTAGTTCTCCTTTAAACTCGAGCTTTCTCTTTCTCTTTCTGGCATGATCGTTCATTCTTCCGGTTCGATACGGCCATCTCTCTCTCGCTTCCTCATCGTACCTGTTCCAGCGACATTCATCAATCCGATTGAATTATAGTTGGGCTGTTTTCAACTTTAATTTATGTCCCGAAATGAATTTTTATGGGCACCGACGTGCTTTATGCGTCCCGCGGACGCGGCGGCGGCTGCCGCAATTAAACGTCAGAATAAATCCCACCGCCGCCATTCGTCATGCACCGCTTTGGGTTATCATTTAAATGGGTCCGACCCGGTGGTTTATTGTTGTTTACGTTGCGGTTCAGTCGGTTCGATAATAATAACAGCTGTTACGCTTAAATGCACAGGTAAATCCTATGGCGAATAGATTAAAATGCAGGGAAKATTAAAGAGGGTGAGGTGKTATAATCGGATTCGGTAAATAATATTTTGCACCATGATTCTTATAGCTGAAGCTACTCAAGGAGATTGACACATAATGTCGAGGTTCGCGTGAAAATTGATCTGTCTAACATAGAAATGTAATAGTATTTTGAAATCATAATACAATACGTTCTAAAGCGGCAGGAGACTAATACTTTTGGAATGAGGGTCAGCTCAGAAAGTGACATTTAGTATGTGAAAACTATATACAGGGTGTTCCCCATCATGTGGGCAACCTCTCGGGGTCTGAAAGCTGTTGCAAAAACAATACTATTTTACAAATTACATTACATTAACAAAACAGTACATATTTTTCTGGTTTTGATATCTTGACGATGTTTTGCAACGCAGCAACCAATCGATGTGCAGATTCCAAAAATTTGATCAGAAATGGGCTAGAACGTCGGGCGGCCTAATTTACTCCGCTTTTGGATCGAACCGTTGTAGCTAGCGACAAACGGATACCCTTCCGAAATTCAGGAGGTCCAGATTAGTAAATATGCTTGAAATTATACAAATCGGAGGTGCAAAAATTTTAAGGTCCAAAAAGAACAAATGAAAAAAAGAACAAAGAGACTAGCCTTTGATGTTTTGTGATTTTTCGGTGGGAACTAATTTTAGCTCAAAATCGACAAACAGATGTATTTTGAGCTGCAGATTCCAAAAATTTTATCAGAAATGAGCTAGGACGTCAGGCGGCCTCATTTACTCTGCTTTTAGATCGAACCGTTGTAGCTAGCGACAGACGGATACCATTCCGAAATTCAGGAGATCCAGATCAGTAAATATGTTTGAAATTATACAAATCGGAGGTGTAAAAATTTAAAGGTCCAAAAAGAACAAATGGGTTGTTAGCCTTTGATGTTTTGTGATTTTTCGGTGGAAACTAATTTTAGCTCAATATCGACACACAGATGTATTTTGAGCTGCAGATTCAAATAGATACTACCATATGATGTTTTGGGAAGATGATCAGGAAAACAATCAACAACAGTTTTGAAGAAAAACATAGTATTCATGGTTAGCAGTTTGCAACTTATAACATGGAACGATATAGCATAATCCATTAGGAATATTGGGAATTATTGTTAGCTGTTAGCTCATCAGAAAGCTTGAGAAAAAAGCGCCCATGTACTGAAATTATTTTTCTTTGTACGAGATCGTAATTGTTCAAATATACATGGAATTAAAAAATATGGGTGGGTTGTATCTTCGATACACCCGTAATTTAAGGTTGACAAATTCGCTACATTGTATTTTTACGCCGCCTTTTTATAATTGAAAGGATCAAAAAGTTTGAATATATTCCATTTAAAATTTCCCGGAATATAGTTGTTGTTATTTTATTCTATATCTAGTCTATTTCACTAATTGGTCTCGCCGCCACCACTTATTAGCTTGATATAATTTATGTGAATTATAATCGTTGTGAGTAAAATCATCAAGTCACAATCGCACAAAGTTTGAAATGCTCAAACGTACGTCTTTGACTGAGCTGTTGTACTGGTAGATTATTACTGTAAATAAGCAGAAATTTAGATGGCAGTGCCATATGTCAGAAAATGAACTGATACGATGACAAAGCCACCCAGCTGCCATTATGGGAACTACTCCCTTAAGGAAGTGACCTGACAGGTGGCATTGCCGCGTAAATTTCTACTTACATCATTCCAAACCTTGGCATATAGGCAAAACCCCACTTCTATGCCATGCTGTCTGCACTAGACCTAAGCTGTATTGATAAGCTATTATGATAGCAAAATGGATCTATCTACAGTTGGTTGCGGTGCAGACAGCATAGCATAGGCAAAAGTTAAGAAGTGTCCATATGAAAAATACGGAGAGAAGACAGCTAGACCGAAGACCTGATGGGCTTTAAGACCGTGAAATTTTATAAAAGGCAATACGGTGGCACAATTTTTGCACAACTTCGCGTTGGTATTGAACGAGGTGAATTGCAGTTGTTTTTAAAATCTCTTTGAACAACTCCGGCAACATGGCGTGTATCGGGGTTCCAAGAATCAATAATCTTAACCGGTTCACTGATTCCTCTTCCACTATAGCTCTTCAATCAAAGCATATCACAATTTATTCATAACGTTTGTGATGTAAAGTGAAGTGTTGTGTAGCACCCTGAAAATGCCCTTTGTAGCAGTGACCGAAACGTCGTTCTTCAAGCTTTCGGTGAAGCGGCATCAACAACATTTATCAATGGAAATAGTGATCAACGGTTACTACGATGTTGCTTCTTTAGTCTATAAGAAAACAATGTGCTTTGATGCTTTAAGAAAAGCGTCTTCATTAGTAAAAATTTGAACTTCACATAATGGCGTACATATGTCTATGCCAAACTGGCACGTTTTAACTTTTACCTCGTAACCAATTACATGGCTTACAGCAAATAAATAACCAAAAGCATGGGCTTTTAAACAAGTGAGATGGTATCGCCTGCCCTCGACTCCGTTCCCCATTTCAGTTTTTATTCAAATAAATCGCCCCGCCAGTTGCATCCTCGTTACCCGACCGATTTACGTACCTCTTCACGTACGAGTACTATTTGTATTCCATGCAATTTGTCAGCGTACATCGCCGTAGTTGTACTACAACAGGAACACTAAGCGGGGAATAACGTAAGCGTAATTCCTCTTCGGTCAGCCATATTTGCCATAGATCGATAGACATCTTGAGCCTTCGCAGATTTATTATTTTCCGCAGTGACACGCTATCGGGCGAGAGAAAAAGGAGATAAGGAAGGAAGGCGGTTAAAAACTATGGCGCGGATGAACTGCTGCGGTCGACAGGAAGATAATCGGGAAAGCACGGTTGGCCACAAAGTAAAATTAAGAGAATTTTTTTCTGCGAAATACAGTTGTTCATTTACGTGTACATAAAATTTTTCCATAACTTACGTTTGCTTTACGCACTAATATCTAATTTCTTTGTTTTTACACTTTGCAATGCCGTTTACTATGAAAACATAAAGACTGCAGTATAAAACATGGAAACTGGTCAAATATTTTTTAGCAGGATCACTGTCCAAGACCTCTCTAACACATCAACCCAGCGTCATTTGTAGTTTGTGTTGCACTGAATCGCACAACTAATAGGTATGTAGTACTAGTTGCTAAAATTTGAATTTGGCACTATGAGTTGAGATTGGTAGGCACTGATTCAAGAGCTATCTGACCTAGTTTGATACGTTATATTGTAGCATGCTGTAATTTTAATCTGAAGAGATGCGATTTGAAACATTCGATTCCTCATGAAATTTTCTATATAACTGACTTACAACACCTTAGTTTTTGTTTGGTTCATTTACACCTGTTGATTTCTTTTGGCACCTGACAAATTTTGGATTGTTTCTTATATTAAGACTGAATTTTCACTGTGTACTGGAAAATTTATACAATTTACCAAGTTGAAGCTTTTTGATGATTGGACACATGATGGCTTACTTAATTAAGCTTGCTGTTCTATTTATCCTCAATTTCTGTAAGTTTTCCACATCTGTATTTTTTAGTTTAGTTTTTTAGTTTTTTAGTTGATAATGACCCTGACGAAATTAAAAATGCAACCCAAAATACATTCTCATAGCCAATATGGTTATTTTACATAATGGTATTATTTTAAAAATAAATTGGGTCCATGACGGCTATGCGCTATGGTTCCTGTCATTGCATTTAATTTATTAAAAGTCAAAATATATTCAAATGATGAAAAAACAGATAAGATTTGATTTATGGTGAATGCAAGAAAAATGCTTCCGCAGCTGCCCGTTTATACAGACAAGGTATTCCAAATAGAAGAGCTCCTGCCGATACAATTTTCAAGAGACTTGAATTAACTTTAAGGACAAACTGGCCACCACTGAAAAAGTCAAGAGAAAGAACAGCGACAGGGCCTGACAATGAAATTAGAGTATTGGAAATGATTGACGATAATCATCACATTAGCCAAAGGGTAGTCTCCGGAGCAACCGGTATTAGTCTGTCTTCAGTACACCGAATAATTAAAGGCAATCAATTTCATCCGTATCACTTGCAATTGGTTCAGGCCTTAAAGGAGACAGATTATCCTAAAAGACTGGCTTTTTGTAACTTTTTTCGGGAACACTAAAATTTGAATGTGAGATTTTATGACAACATTTGCTTCTTAGATGAAGCAAGATTTTCTAATAATGGTGGAGTTAACAAAAATAACATGCATTATTATGCGCAAGAAAATCCACGTTGGATTCGAGAAGGACATTTTAAAACTATCTACTCGACGAATGTCTGGTGAGGAATATTGGGGAATCAAATTGTTGGGCCTTATTTTTTTCGCGATAGTTTAAACAGCAATACTTATCTAAATTTTTTAAGAAACATTTTACCGGTACTTCTCCAAAATGTAAATTTACAAGTAAGACCAGATCTATAGTTCTAACAAGATGGGGCACCTGTGCATTATCATAGAATAGTGCGAAATCATCTTGATTTGGTTTTGCCTAACCGATGGATAGGAAGAGGTTCAATTAATCCTTGGCCACCGAGAAGCCTGGACCTAACTCCTTTGGATTTTTTTCTGTGGGGAATGGTAAAAGAGCAAGTATACCAAACACCAATTGAAAGTGTAGAACATTTAGAAAATAAAATACGTGATGCATGTAGATCCATCACTCCAGAAATGTTAATGCTAGTTAAAATATGGTCTTGGGCACAAAGTCAATCTTGTGAAAACAGCGGAGGGCGATATTTTGAGCATTTATTACATTAATGTTATTGAATAAACATTGTTCAAAAATAAAATTTGTTTTACAATACCGAATTTACTTAAAGCAAATGACTGAAGCATAGATAAAGACTGAAGTTTATGTCAAAATTTACAAATTTATACAGCTCCTTACGTTTTATATTTTTTTAGACGATGAATCAATGTTACCTCTGCAAATGTATTTTGGCTTGCACTTTTAATTTCGTAAGGGTCATTATGATTCGTGAAACATCCTGTATTATATTATTGTATGTTGCTCCCTGTAATAGAGCTAATAAAGGTTGAAATAAAACCGAATACACTAAAATTGACTCCCAGGGTCAGTCGCTCAAGAACTGACCACTTAGCATCATCCCTGCAGTTGGTGACGAGCCGCCATTGTGTTCAGTTTTATATTTTTACAAAAACGAATCAGCTGCGACACAACTTGCGATATGCTGGGGCCCAGCCCCACAAGCTTCGCTGATACCCCAATTATCCCGGCATTAGTTCGCGTCTGAACACCGCGCATTTCCGGAAGCGTTTCATTAAACACAAGCCTGCATAATGTGCGCTAAACTATTATTTACAGCCACGCATTCTCGGAATTTAATAGCGCTCTCAGCAAATAGAGGGGGCATATTAAAAAAGCTCGAAGAATGGGCCCGTTCACGCGAGATTCATGACGAGGTGTCTATCGGACGAATAAGTTAAAAGCTCCTGGATGCGAGCTAGGGGCTACACAGTCATTTCATGGATGATTTGGCAGCCATTAGATATACGGTGGCGCTCCTTGGTTAGCGCCTCTCGAAGTTGCCGTCCTATCTGTCTTTCGATTAGGGATGGGGGAGGTTCATTTTGCATTCTGAAACGGGTTTTTTCGGGGGAATTGCTTAACGACAACCGTGACATACAGTTACTATCTTTATTAAATAACACCGTCATTATAATTTGGTGTTTTCCATTAATTGCAGTAATCCGCGTTATTTTTGGTCATGCACCACGGCGCTGTAGTAAAAATACGATCTGTCTAGGGGTAATGTCTTTTTAATAACAAAACATTTGGCGTATTGCTTTTAATAAGATAGTAAAAACATGTTATAGGTCAGCAAAATGGGTTTACTTAAGGGGCTTTTATGAAAAACAAATTAGAAACTCTGGTACACGGCAGATAAGGTCGGACGGTTGCTGAGAAGACATCAGATAAACACCATTTTCAGCGAGTGCGTACACCATTCCATGCAGCCGTCGGAATGTTTACATCGGCCAAACCGAAAGGCACATCAGCCCGAAAATCAAGAAACACATCAGGAACAACAGAGGTCGGCAATGTGGCAGGTCGGCTGTGGCAGAACTCCAAATGGAGACTTTCTACACCATCAAATTTGAGGAGGCACAAACGCTGTCAAGGAAGGCGACATTCTGGCCGAGAAACCCACAAGAGTTCGCACAATTACAACCGAGACTGAGGCATCGAACTACCTGGAATCTGGAAATCGGTCATGCGTAACAACGCCCACGCTACAGTGAACCGGACGAGTATAAATACCGGAGCAGACTAGGAGGATTCAATTTCAGACCTATAATATAATACCTCTGAGATGAGTGGTGAAACATCACCACCAACCAAACAACGTGGGTACCAGCCCGGAAAGCAACATGTCACGGACGCGGAAGATTTCTTTTTTTTGGAATTATTTATTATCGATCTATTAGGTAAAACAAAGTAATAAAAGTAAAACTAAATAAATGTACATAATATGCACAGAATGCCTCCCTTCTACTTCCAAGCAGGCACAACATCTTTATCTGAAGACCAAAATTCACAGGAAGCCAGTGCAACACCAATAGAAGGTATTCTTTATTGAACAATTAGCTTCCAAAAGTGGAAAAGCCTTGTTGCTATCGTTACTTGAGCCACACAATACTTATTGTATAATGAATTCTTCTTTAATATAATAATTCTTGAAGTGTAATCCACTTAATTCTTTAATTTGTAAAGCGCTTTCGACTAACAGGTAGTCATCGTCAGTACAATATAGGTCAAAACATAGAAAAAAGAAACTTTTATAATATCATTTAGAAACAAGCAAACTTGACTACAAACCAAAAGTATCCTACATGCCAGCAACACAAACGTAATATTAATTTAGATCAAATAAATAGTTTAAACCAGAACAACTGAAATTACAAGAATCATTTAAAATAGTAAAATTTTGTTCGCTAACAATTTTATAGATTTCTAAAATTTTCAAAAAAAAATAATTCTGAGGATTTGCTACACAAATGTAATGAATTTAAATTGTCTAGCGTGGCTGTTATACTCTGAAATGCTGAAATATTGCAACAGTGAGCGCCAGCTAGATGGATTTATCAATTTCATAGGTAGGTGTGTACATAGTTATAAAGACCATGTGTTCCAACATAAAAAACGTTTTTGCTTCTATAAAAGTCTACAACCTGATTATTTTCGGAAAACTTATGGGCGTGCAAGCTTTTAAAGCTACTTTTAAGGTAGGCATCCCCTATTACAAAACAGCTGTGACTGCTGAACATGTCTAAAGAATTTCAGTTGCACAGGTAATTTGTGGTCAGATGTATTAACTAATAAAGTGGACAAGAGGCATGTTTCCATGTTTTCCCTTATAGAATAGTCCTCAAACTCTATGCTGCACCCCTGATCCCCTTAAAGTAAAACCATAGTAGCATTAAATTTTTTGGTTTTTTTTTGACACAGTCTCGCTCTACACTAATGCAGTAGGCGCTGCAACATCTGAACTGCTTCCTGAAAAAATTTTGTTCGACTTCTTCACACCACCTCTCGACAGCTTGCTTCAGTTCATTATTACTGGAAAAAATTTTGCCACGTAGGTTTTCTTATAATTTTGGAAACAACCTGTAATCCCCGGGGAAAAGATCTGGCGAGTATGGTTGGTGCAACACTCGCAATTTAGAAAGTAATTGTGCGTGCGTAATAGACGCCTGTAATGCTGTATTCTTTTTGCAAATAGTCAGTCAGGATGATTCCTTGAGCATCCCAGAACACAGACGGCAAAACCTTTCCAGCAAAAGGCACTACTTTACATATGAGTATACTGACTTGACATCGAACGATCGCTTTACTTATGGTGCATGCTACGATTATTTATTGTCTGTATTAAACTGTTGGTGTCCTTAATAATTAATTTCAAACCCACAGACCTCTGTCTAAAGCATAACCAGCTGTGGTGGCGATGTGCAACAGTAATCTTACAACATCTCATGAAGATAAAATTACAGATGCCCGAAAGTCTGGAAGAAGTCTCTAGAACTGTGGCGCTAGCTTCGTTTATACAGTTTTTAAAGCACGATCTGATGTATATAAATCACAGTCGTTTAACCTCCTATCCGTTATCTTTGTGCATAATATAACACATTCGCATTGAACGCGCTAAAGTATCCCGGAGCCCAAGTGCAGACAGTTGTTGCGCACGACCCCGTCGCTCCAAACAAATAGCAAATAAGTTCCTAGGCGACGTCTCGCAGTGCTACACTTCACTTGAAGAGGTTTCCGTACATGAACATCGGAAAGTCTCTCGAGACCGATCGCGTTGCAGCCTCCATCCGAGTCTGTTGGATCTGAATAGATCACTGACCGAACTACCGGAACATATTTCAGTCTTTTCGCCGTAACTCAGGAATCGCCTCCCATTGTGCCTGCTTCATACGGGGTCCGGAACGTACGGACATCAATATTCAAAGTTTGTCTTGGGGAGATCGTTTGTTATACGGCGAGCGCCGTCTTCCAAATGCAGCCAATTCCTGCGGAAGGATAATGGCGATTAAGATGATTTTCTAGTCGGCGGTACAGGAGTTATGCTCCGGCTAGGCGTCCGCTATTGGATTCACTGGAGAGTGTCTTCATAAAGACATGGTAGTCCGGTAGTCAACCATTATTTATGCTCGTTGTTGTTGTATGTCGGTAGCTTTCGAGTAGCCTCTAAGTTACCAGCTATGTGGAATCAAAGGCATCATTCTGAACATGTGGAGAATGGTAACCATTTATTGTGAATTGGCTGTACCCTAAGGTTTGTGTATGTATGTTGTATGTATGAAATACTTTCGTAGAGAGGATTTTATTAAAAAAGTTAAGGGCGTAGTAGCTAGAGAGGTAAAAGAATTTGCTAGATATATTACCAGATAAGAGACAACGCAGTTGCTATATTTGTTCAAGGTAGCACCAAACACCTTAAAAATCGCGACAAGACTTGCTTAAGTTTAGAAAGAAAGCATTGTCAAGCTCCCAAATATAATTTACTGATACGTAAATCATATGTAGGAGAAATAATATTTATTAATTTATTTGGTGACGCTCTGTTTTTACTGCTAAACTGGCCGAGTTTATCGTAATGGATTATGTAATTTTAATGAAAAGTGAGAGGCTTTAGCCTAACATCAAGTGAGTGCACGCAGCGACAGTTGGTAACTCCATAGTAGTAGAACTTACGCTGGATATACAATGGTTTTTATAATATAATTTGCATTACTTTTTCGCCCATTGGCTTCAAATGTGGCTCAGTATAATAATATGTACCTGCTACATCATAGCAGTAGGGAAATAATAATTATCTTAAATTGTATCTGACTTAAGGAAAGTATCTGCTATTTAAAATCTAACTTTAGTAACAAACCCTGATTGCATTTTTTAATGTAAACTTACATGAAATTTATATAGATACATCCAGATATAATTTGAAGGAAAATAACATTGTGGAGTACAGTAAGACGGATCCTACACAAATAGCATAAAGTGTGCAGTTTTTTATGATATCCAATACAGAGATGTAATAGTAGCCAATAACGAACAATTCTAGCGTTTAAGGTATAACTGTAAATATAAAGTTCGGGATTTATAGTTATAGCTTATATATACGTAAAAAAATATTTTGCACATTACTCATCATCTAGGTTCATTAAGATTTTTTTCAGAATTTGCTATATAACATATAACTAAGTGAGAAAAAGAATAGATAAAATCGTATCTTCCGAATTTGAGCTCGTGTAGGGCACTAGCAATAGCACAATTTAAACACATCGGGCTTCTACATGAGCTAAAAAAACTCTCTCCTAAAACTTACCCATTTATTATTTTATACTTTATCCTTCTTCCATTCCAAACAAAGTGTGAAATTAGCTTTAAATATGTTAGCGAGTATATTTCTTGATCATGAAAGAACCTGTTTGTTTTTAAATATTTTAATTAAACAGTGAAAAATCTATTAAAGTTAAAAATGCTTTGGAGGACAAAAGGTTCAGTGGTGAAAACAGAGAACTATATTTTGTATACAGATTATATTCAAAAAATGGAAATTTTCTGTACATTTTGCTTGATCACTATTAGCATAAGTTTTTGTAAACAATATAAGTGGAGCCAATTGTTCTTTTAGTTTCATGCAAGTAATGCAAAGTGAAAGAAAAGACCACTTCCTTGCCATGAAAAATCTTGCGAAACCGTTTATAACTTTGCCTTGCATTATATCTTATTATTGAGAACCGATAAAATTCAAGTATTTAATAAATAACGCAACAATAATATTTTGTAATATAATAACTTATTAACATCAAAACAGGTTTCATGGCAAAGAAGTGCATTACTTCTGACAGAAAAGATATTATTATTAGGAAATTACATATACCATTCAAGTGTCTTATTCAATTGCAGCAACCAAGTTTGATTAAAAAAAGTTATCAAATGATTTGCTTATTAGTATTTAAACATTGCACTTGTTCTTCGGAAAGGAATGTTATTTATGAAAAACAATTTACGTATTTGCATTATTAGATGTGGGGAATAGTGATGCTCTAGTTCTACTCTGGAAAGTTCCGCTTAGATGGCGCTGAGAGCATCAGCTCTCTTTCACAGCCGGTCCGCACTCTGCGGTTAAAGTAGTCTTGGTTAACCACAGATTATAGGTGAAAGTGATATTTATATAAGTCTCCACATCAGAAGACTGGTACTCGATCACAAGAAGCTGCGAAAAACATAAAGAAACCAAAAAATAAATCGTTTCCTAGATTTTATATAATTTTATTCAATTTACCGTGTTGAAATAAATAATCTTCTGTCTATATTAGGGTGTTCTTTGTTTTTATCACTTAAAAATAAGTGCGCGCCATGACCTGTTTTTCTCGTAACCCTCTGTTTTCCCTTAGTGAAACTTGCTCTCAATAAATGTCAAATACACCGCATCTGAGTTATTCATCAGACGGAAACACCAGCCGAATAACAGATGGTGCGTTTCAAACATGGCTGTCATGTCAAATTCTCTCTGAAGATGTACCGCATGCCCCCTCTACCTCTAACAAGCACATCACCTATCATAAATCCAGCGAGATTGCCGCGCACCCGCATGTTTGCTCATATTTAACCCAGAGTGCAATTTTCGTCAGTTTTTTTAAATAAACAAGAGCTGTCGTCGTAAATTGTGTGGAGTACGTCGCCGAAGAGTGGCATGGAGGGAAGGGACAGAAGAGTGAGTGCATGTTAAAAATACATTAAGCGCACTCAGCGGCTAAAAGCTTTCGGTCGGCCACGGGTGTCAGTGACCTGCAGGAAGCTGTACACTTGATGCTGGTGGTCCTTTTTTTGACTAAGTTGTCTCTTGGTTTGCGGGAACTCTTTAAACTTCTTATCGGTGGGAAGTTAATGCATGTAAAGTAGAGTCGATTTCGCCACTGCAGCCAACAAATGCTCGCTGCTCCGGGATTAAATGCGTACTTAACCACGGAGCTACATGCGCCTCCATCAGTGATGGAGGTTGCCCATAGAATTTGGATTAAAGACTACACCCAATCTACAGTAATTCGTACCGTCACTTTCTAATAAAAGTTTACGAATTTATTTGCTTTTAAAACATCGCACCATTACATAGCTATCTTACAAGTTAAACGATAGGTAGTTATTTTACTGTAGAAGATGGTTGAAGTGGGTTCATTGTCGAAACATCTGTTTCCTCCAACATAAAGTGTGATGGTTTATACAACCACAGAAGGTGTGTAAGCTGGGAAAGAAAAGACCTTCGCTCTAAACTCTTGTGGCTTGAATTACACTGACAAATTGCACGGTCTGCAAGAAAAAAATCGCAATACAAAAATTATAAACAGTATCGTAAGTCGAAGTTTGATAAAGATCTAGTTGAAATAGGAAAGTAGATGTCACCTAACTGCCTTAATGGGTACTATTTCCTAAAAGAAATGACCTGTAATCTGATAAGTTGGCATACATCAACCTGACAGCAGGCCCCCACTGCACTTTTTGTTGACAGTAAAGAAGTAAAGAACCGAAATACATTTTCCGGAATACAAGAAGACTGATCATATTATGCACGAATTTTACACGACGGAAAGAAATCGTGTGACAGTAGCACAATTAAACCAGAAGATACGAACTGACTTGGATTGGCATGGATCGAACGAGACTTTGAGGGTTTTATTGCACATGGGATTCTGGTGGAGGAGAACTCAAAATAATCGAAAAGTGCTAATCGAAAGGCACGACATCAGTTCACTTCGAATTGCTTATTTGGAGAAAATAAATATTTCCGAAGTCAGAATACACCAATTGTATATCTGCACGAAACTTACCTGCATAGTGGACACACTTCGTCGAAAAACTGGACATGATTCGATAAAATGGTTATTTGCAAATATTTCCAAAGGTCAGAGGCTTATAATCATACACGCAGGATGGGAAAAGGGGTTCTTACCTGGATGTCTATTAATGTTCAAGTCGGAAACAAAAAGTGGTGATTACCATTCAGAAATGAATTCTGGTAATTACGGAAAGTGGCTGGAAAACATGTTAATCTCCAATTTGCCAAGGAATTCGGTCATCGTTACTGATAATGCGCCGTATCATAATGTGCAAACCAATCCAGCACCGTCGTCGAATTCCAAGAAAGGAGATATGGTGCGATGGATTACGGATCGTAACATTAATTTCGATCCAAACAGTTTGAAACCAAAACTGTACGAAATTATTAAAAATAATAAAAAGCGCCATGTAACTTACAAGTTTGACAACTTGTTACGAAGTTATGGACATACCGTTTTACGCTTACGACCCTACCACCCGGATTTGAAAGCCATCGAGTTAATTTAGGCCACAGTAAAACACAACGTTGGTGCAAGGAATGTCACGTTCAAATTGGATGAAGCGATGATGATAGCCGAAGAAGAATTCAGCAAGATAACAGTCGGAGATTGGAAGAAGCGCTGTGACCACGTGATTAATTATTTTTGCTTCTCTTGATTGTACTTAGTAATTAATTCTTTTTATTGTACAGTCTTATTGTTTCTTCTAAGTACCTATGTATTCTTTTTCATTCGTTTTTTGGTTCCGATAGTAATTTGACAACTCACATGTACCTATGCCTATTTATTATTGACATTATTTTTAGGTTTCCATTTTCTTTGTACTACCTACGTTATTTTGTTTACTTAATTACACAATAATACTGTTTCCTGTATTTCCTTTTCCTAAGCACCACTTTGCATGCAAACTAAAAAATTTCATTTGCGCCGCCACTGATATACGATGGTCGGCACGACCTGAGGCTGGCGCCAATGCGTCTCATCCCCACCGCTCGCCATCATTCATCTGTTTTGCAGTACCAAAGATTTGATATGATTTTAGTAGAAAAATAGACAGCAATACCATCTGTCAGCAATGAACTGACACGATGACAAAGCCACCTAGTTGCCTTAATGAGTAGTAATTAATGTATTAAACGCATCATTACAGTTTTGTCATCTCCATTCTAATCGATTATAACATATAGGTTGTAAGAAGGCCAATTTAAATTTTACTTTTTGTTGTACCTTTGATGAAAGCAGATGAAGCCCTTTTAGCGGTACATGCTCGGCCTTGTGTGAAATTAATCTCGAAAGTCCCGAGTCTGCCTTGAGTGCTCATGGTATATGGGCTCTTTAGTTATGTACAGAGTAACAAATTTTGGAGTTATAGAAATATCTATACTTGAATTACAATCTACTATCCTTAATGTGAAATCTAGATTTTTTGTAGTGTTCATCAAGCAGTATACACGAGTGCAATTATGATGGATTTAGTTTCAAAAATTCACGATAACCTTAACTGGTGATTTCCCTAACTTATAACAAACTTTTGGAATGCAAGCGGTTTAAAAACTACGGGTTTGAAGCTTCAGCTTTCCAAAGAAAACGTAGTATTCGTGCATTATAGTAAAAAGTCAATTCTGGAATAGCGAATTCCATGCAACTAATTTAATTATAGAAACAAGCCGGTCTAAAAAAATGGCGGATGCGTAAAAAAGTTTCATATTTCAAAGCTTTACTTTTTTGTAATAATTCCGTTTTAACCATGTTTGGATTTCCTGCAAGAAGTTCAGAAGCTTCACCTAGTTCCGCATGATACCTGCATACCCAATTACGCGAGTCTCAAAGGAGGCCCCTAAAACTTGCTACCCCACCCCGACGCTAAATCACTTCCAAAAACTTCCATAACTTCCAAACCCCTGCATCATCGCGGGGGATCGTAAAACGTCCCGAAATACGCGCCGATTCGACCGCAACTCTTCTTCCGCGATATTTATAAACAAACGCCGGCCGTTTTGCAAATCAAAGAAGTTTATCTTGGAGGAAGTTGGGCGGCGGGCTCCCTTACGTGATTTAATTTCGAATCAACTCCGCCGGCACCAACTGTCGATCAACTTCGGAAGTTCTCAGCTCCCCCGTCCATCTAATTTCAATTTAAGGAATGGCCCGCCCGCGACGCCATCTGTGCACGATGCACCATCCGTCTGGAATGCGGGACGTCGCCCCCCGACGGCGCGCCGATGAAAGATTGCTGGAATTGGTCGGGCGAGCTGCAGGCCTGCATTCCGATTGAAATTGTTACGGGAAGAAGAGTTAGGGGTCGGAATTTGGAGAGATTCTGCTAGAACGTGATTTTAACAATATCTACACTGGTGAAGCAACTTTAGCCCAAATAACTACTTTTTTAAATAATGTGTAGGTTCTTGGCAGCAAAAAAAAGTTTGTCAAGGATTCGATTCATCTGACTTCTTTTGTACCTCTTTCAAGATTTTTACGGCAAAACACATATTTAATTGTTCACTCTGTTTTGAGCATATCATTAGATAGATACTGAGCCATCATCTGTACCAGAAACAGCTGTTGACTCCTTTAGGGTCAGGGAATATTGTCAGAATGCAATTTGGTCTTCCTAATGCTGTTCAAATACTTCGATGTTCTATGCAATTCTGATAGCTCGGAAATTTTCTTTTACGTTTACTTATGACTTATTATTTCTTTGGATAAATAACTCTTACTATATCACTTAACCATATCACACAGTCAATAATAAGAAAGATAAGAAAGATTTATTTAAGTCAGTCGAGCATCAGTACATTTTGTGCATGGACGTTTTTCTATGCACGTTTACAATACATTTGTTATCAAATTGTGTTCTAAATTTCTATATTTTCAAACAGAATTTAATAATGATCATAATAAATTTTATTGATGCACATAAACATGCCTATGGGGATTTAAAAAAAAAACTACTTTGCAGAATTGCCAAGCTATGAATACTGCCATCACATTTAAATAATTGACATTGCAGAAAAAATAGGAGAGAAACAAAAACACATAGCAACGGATGAAGGGCGGCACTTTATTAATAATCAGATATGATTTCAATTCTATGATTTAAGAAGATAACTTTTTTAGAAACGTTTAAAGGTAACAATTGACATTGACCTCGAGGACGCTGGGAGCCCACTAATTATTTTGGTTACGTTGTAACTGAATGACCTTTCGTAAAGAGCATATCTGTATCAAGGAATCGTAAGGGCGTCCTTCCTTCTGATATTCAGGTTATGAATATCAGTTCTGAATTTAATTTTATTATAGAGATGGAGTGGGCGATACAGAACAGCAGCATGAAGCCTCCTACGATTTTTCATATTAAGCCAACCTGAACCAATCAGAGTGTGGAACACTCTCTCAATATTCCTTATTCCAAAAGTAAGTCTGAGGCAGCTATTTAGTGTTTTTTGCTTCATAACATGTATGAAGTATTTTAAAATCATCTTAAGGCTGTGGTTATTTTCTGTACAACATTGACCAAAACCAGATTTTGCAATTTTTAGTTCTATTGCTGTTTGTGCTCTTTTATCCTAGCTTCAAAACATCACCCATTTTGACATATATACATAAATAACTGGACAATTATGCACGTTATGTGATATGTTCCAGTTTAATCATTTTTGTCATTTTATTTGGATTTATTATTCAGCTATATTTTACCTAAACCGGTTTTATTTACTGACATAGTTACTCATGATTTCTGTTTTGTTGGAAAATTATTTTTTTTAGTTTTTTCGAAATTATTTTGTCTAATACTGAGGTACTATGAACATTATTGGATAATTTTTTTTAAGTATTCAGCTTTCTTCGTAATTTTCTTTTGATAACGGAAAGATAAGCAGTTTATGTGTTTGGTATGCTTCATTTTTTGTTTGGACGACTCTGATAATATGGTATCTGTCTCTATTATTATTTTTGGCAAAGTTACATGTAGCAAAAGAATTCATTGTATTATTCTTTTATTTTAAATCTGTATTTTGTGTTGTTTATATAGGCTATTTACGGTAACAGTTTATAACAGCTAACTTTAATTGACGCCGTAGGCTACTAGTTTCAATGGAAAATTTTATGAATTCTTGAAACGAATTTTAAAACAATTTATTATTTAAAAAGAACCACCCCATTTTTATAGTGAATTTGGTAGGCCATCGAATTAAACAAAAGAGTACTAAAGTTCCACTGCCCTACAATCATTTGTTTGTTTGTCATTGTAGACTGTTTCGTGAACAATTATTTGACATGAGATATCTCAAAAACAAGTGACTGTAGGGTAGTGGTACTTTAGCACTTTTTTGTTTAATTCGATGCCCTATCGAATTCGCTATAAAATATGGGGTCGTTTCATTTAAAATAACAATCTTGTAGTAGATATTTTGGTCAGTTGATGTACCATTGTTTTTTTTGTTAACACCACAAAAGTCGTCTTAAGAAATAATTAGTGTAATGAACCGAAATGAACGTTGTAATTTAATAAATTATGCTTTGAAGAGAATAAAAGGTTTTCCCGATTTGTTGTTGGATATTTCAGTTAAAAACAGGGAAAGTGAGTTACCCATAAGAAGACCATATATTTGGTAATACATTTTTTATTTAATTTACGCATGTAAACCCGGTCTTAGTCAACATTGTATAGAAAATAACTAAAACCAGTCAGATCAATGGAAAAATATCACTACTTTCATAATAAAAACGCTGCAAATGACTTAGTTATATTTTAATATTTTCACTATTACAAATACAATAAACTTAGGACACAATAATTGTCACCAACAATAATAGATCAGATACTAAGTCGCAAAATTGTACAATACAATTAGTTTTAAGAAAGTCTTATGTTATTATTGCAATAAGCATTACAAAGTATTTGATATGCGTACCCTTCACTGATATGATGCGCCTTAGACAATAAATTGATTAACAAACCTTAATGAAAGTTTCTCTAATGCCATCAATATAAAAAAATATGCTACTCCCTGTAAATTTTATTTTATATAAAGGTTTAATGGAAGTCGAGCTATACCGTATTCTCACTAAGTAGATAACCCTATTTGTTTCCATTCATACGAGAACTTTAAGTGCATCCATAATTGCTTAAGTGCCTCTTAAATTTCCTGGCATGTTTTTAGAACTGAATTAACTGCCCCTATCACATCCCTCGCAAAGAGACCCCTATAAAAACTGAAGAGCTCCATTTAAACTTAAAAACATGCATTACAAACTTAAAGGCTCGAGGCCCCTCTATACAATGGGATTATTTTCATTTACACTGCTCTTCTGACTACAACCTCAAACTTTTTAGATGCACACTCAAACTTCTAAACTATCGCGATCTTTCCCCCTAACCTCATCTCATTTGCAATGAAAGGGAACAATGAATTCCAAAAGTTGAGGCCCGCCATTGCGCGGTCCCTTACCAACTGAACTTTTGATGCTGCATTAACTGGAAAATTATAATGACGCTATGGAGTTGCGGAAGTCGTAACGAGTCAGTTGCAGAACTTAGCGGGAAATCGCATAAAACGTTTAAAATATCATTTGCAATTCAAAGAATATTATCGCAGACGCCCCTGGATGCTGACGCTTATTGATCTGGGTGAAATGAAGAAGTCCTGCGGCTGTTACTTTAAGAATTAGATTTAAGTATTTTTTTTTATTCTAATCTTTAAAATGCTATTTATGGAATACGTTTCTATAACGCTAAGTAATAATTTAATTACACCTTTACAGGCCTTGGGTTCGTGCGCTTTAGTCATGGATTGAACCTTTTAATGGCGAAAATCAAGTCCTTCTCATCAACCTGTCAAAATAATTCGACACAACGTGACAAGAAACAAATTATTTTTTCTGCTTTTGGGCAACAAAGGACTGTTTTCGATACCAAAATGTGTGTCGAAAGTGCCAAATTTCCATATTTCCGCAAATTGATCTTTTACTTTCCAACAAGATTATGCATACCTACTTTCATTACAATTTCTTAAGTACAATTTGCAACAAACTTATTAGAACTAGGTACCTATACGCTATATTAGTGTGACGTAGATGTCGGCCATTTTGCTGCGATACGTTAAGATCCCGGATCCAAACCAACCTACTTAGTTGCCATAATGTGCGTAAGGGAGTTCAGTGTTTGATATAATTTTTTAGTGTTAAAGAGTATTTTAAAGTGTCACTGTGTATGTTTGAGTAGCTTACACTACTTCGCTTTAATTAGCAAGTATCACAAACCCAAATTACATTTAGATACAATGTATTGTTGAAAAGCTGAACATACACTAAGTACGTGTGTGGAGCATTACAATTTACAAGTTTTACCAGAAAATGCCAATGAGTTGGGTCCCTGGATGTTTCCGTTATAATGAGAGAGAAACGTGTAATATTTACAGCACTTATTTTAGGTTGTTTTTGAACAACAGATTGCAACTAAACCTAATTTTGGTTTATAATAAGTACTAAATTATACGAAGGAACGTAAACCACTAAAAATACACAGTAACAKTCAATGTTCAGAGCAAAATTATAGTATAATATAATATTTTGGAGTGTTACTGTGTATGTTTGAATGATTTACATACCTTTGTATTATTCATTAAGTATTACAAACCGAAATTACATTGAGTTGCAATCTATCGTTGAAAGACAATCTAAAATAAGTGCTTAAAGTTTATACGTTTCTCTCTCATTATAACAAGAACATCCAGGGACCTAGCACGTTACCATCTTCTGGTACAGCATGTAAAATGTAATACTCTACACACGCACTTATTGTAGGTTAAGCTTTTCAGCAGTACCTACAGTGTAACTAAATGTAATTTACGTTTGTAATACTTGCTAAGTAAAGCAAAGGAGTGCCAGGTACTCAAACATACACAGTAACACTTTCAAATATTCTTTTAACACTAAAAAATTGCACCAAACACTGAACTCCCTTATGCACGTTATGACAACTTGGTTTGTTTTGATCCAGGATCTAAACTAAATGTAATTTCGGTTTGTAGTACTTGTGAAGCAAAGCGAGGGAGTGTAAGCTACCCAAATAAGCAAAGTAACACTTCTAAATATTCTTTTAAAGTCACAAAATTGCACCTAACAAGGAGGTCTGTTACGCACGTTATGACAACTCGGTTTGTCAGGATCCAGGACTTTGAGGTACCACAGAAAAATGGCCGTCATTACGTCAGCACTAATATAGCGTATTGAAACTGTATATTAAAATTTAAAGTCAAGTTTTGACAATTTGAAATGTTAATCTGTCAATAAAGAAACTGATTTATTGGTTAGATTCATTAACATATTAAGATTTTCTACAACCGCTTTAGAAACATCAACAACAGTTGCAGAAGGAGCCACTGGTGCTACTTTTTCTGATAAACCACTAAAAGGATCTTATTGGAAACTTTCTTCTTATTTTCAATTCAATTGTATCAGCCAAGTAGCCTTCGACCATAGCTGAGGATTTCCAACGCCATGTCTCTTCAAAGTGAATAAACCGCTACCACTATTGAGAACCGTCGAAAACAATGCCCTGTATAACTGTAAGCATCGGGCAAGTTAGGGTAAGTTGCAATTTTCCCAATAGTATATAATCCTTCAAGCCGACAGGTGCATTTTCCTGATCGGTAAGTGATAAACCACTAGAATTTTTCCTAGGTTCACAATGTCATCCACTGTCATCTTTTTGAACTCGTCTCGGCAAGAAGTACCCGTTACTCCCAAAATGAAAACAACTTGAAAAAATATCATTTAAGGTGGCCCTCATTATTAGATACTTTTCGTCGGGGGCTTAAGAAAGAAATAATTTATAAATATTCTAATGTTAAGGCTTTGAATTTTAATGGCGTATATCCATAATCCTTACGTATCAGAAATGCAGTTAGCTTGTGACATTATTTGCCGATATCGCAGTTCTCCTTTATATTAATATGCATTAAATATGTACCTGTTGCACTGTAGGGGTTGCTTTTGTACTGGTACAGGAGAAACTCCAGCTAAACCTTTTACTGAAGGACGTCTTGATTTTTTTTACGCTTAGTAAACGACTTAATTTAAACAAGGAAAACTGTTAGGTAAAATAATAATAAAAGTATTCTTTTCATCGCAATTACTTAAACCTCTAAGTGATGCCTAAGTAACCCTTAACTTCCCAAACGAAATTACCCAATTTTTTTTATAAGGACCTACTACAAGAGACTGGACTTGCTTCAGCTTTACTAAATTATTATGGAGCTGCATCGCTTTTCAATATTGTTCCCTCCACATTCTTCCCCATCTACAGCCTAAAGCTACGTTTCCCCCAACTTACCAATCTCCAAATACTTCTGGTGAACCGAGTCGTATTCATCCCAGACAATGGACCTGAACCTGTTTCTCTCCCTCGAAGCCGCCAGCACCGTCTCCTGCTTGTGGTGTTCGTTCGGATTCCTGGAACGAACAAGGATGGATCAAATAGCTGGATAAGGTCGATGCATAAATATATATCGAGACGCATGGGGTACAGCTACGGCGTCAAATTGGCAATTATGTCGTTTGAAAAAGTCCCGGCGCATGAAGTGGATAAAAACGAGAGTGGAAAGTAAGTGTATAATGCAGGTGTGACGCCTACGGGTGTTGGAAAAATACTCAAAGGCAGGGTGGATCCTATTTATGGGGATATAATTTGAAGGCCGAAGGATTTTCCGATCAATTCCTTTATCGAAATATTGCTCCGTGATAAATTCGAATTCAAAGCCGGAAGATTTATGAACGTGTTCTGAATGGTGGATTTAGCTATCCTTATAATCGGTTTTGAAATAGAGAGCTTCAATTTTATGCACACTAAATTGGAATAAAAGCGATTAAACATTTTGTTTTAATCATGCCAACCCTGGTATTAGTAGGGCACCTTTACTAAGCTATAAAATATAATATTGATAACTTTTCTAAAAAATAAAACAAGCAAATACCTGATGAAACTATTTTGAGAAAAAATGTATCGACCAAATATTTAACCAAATTTATGCTGACGTACGTCACTCGATGGGCAATAACTTAATTTATTTCGAAGTAGCTGAAACAACAATTGTTTGTCGTTGATATATTGCGAATTTGCTTATAGGGTCCCTCAAAGCTGTCAAACCAACGTTTATATTTAATAAGTTCAAAGAAATTCGACTGAAATAATAACAATACAATAACTAGATTTATTAATGAAGGATTAATACATTTCTTTTTCTAATATATTTGTATATCTCCATTAAAACACAAGCAATTATAAGTGCATATTTTAATAAATTTCTTTTCGTATAATCCAAATTGCAATTATTAACTACCTAGAAACATTATTTTGTTTGGCTATGTAGCTCTTTCCGCAAGTATATTTGTTAATTTTAAGAACAATCGACAAACATATAACTCCACTCCGCCACTGAAGTATGTCAATTTGCAGATAGCGTTAAATGAGCCTTCAAGCTTGGTGTGGCTGCAGATTCTGCGGAAACTACCCGTACTGCCATCCGGCTACAACATACTATATTGTTAAATAAACACTGCGATACGAACGATCACATTGAATATCGCGCGTTACAAACAAGTTAAAATGAGCTTGGAGGTGTAGAAACAGGAAAAAATTTCAATTCCTTTGCACATCCAAAGTTTTAAAAATGATAGTTCGAACACTGATAGCTAATGGTAAGAAAGAATTTATCATCCACATAAAGACGCAAAATAATGAAGAGAAGCCAAAAAGAAAGATGCATTCGAAAAACCAGAAGAGAAAAAACACTTAATTTGGGAAGAGGGCTATAATGAAAACAAATAATTAAACATTTCGACCTATAGGTAATCGTACAAAGATACATTATTATTACTGGAATAACTACGTGCAAATTGACCAAATACGTTTTTAGACAACCGAAAACTGCAAACAAGATAGATACTGATCACAGCATATGCATAAAACATGATATCTTTTATCACATACATCATAAATGCCATATCTCTCAAGCCAGTGTCGTAAACTGTAGATCTGGCAGCCATTCTGGACTAGGGCCAACAAAATATTAGTCTTCTCAGATACTATAATGATTTTTCTAGTATTGTAGCCTTCCAACAATATTCTAATCTCTAATCACATCTCAGCTAAACTAATGCTCGTTTATCACTGCCACCCCTTCATTTGGTTCGCGTCGAAGACATCGATAGACTGAATAAAATCCAAAAGAACTTGTTTTAGAGCAATCAAATTTGCCACTTGAGACCACCAACCATGCGCGTCAGTATTTTGAAGTATATAATCTCTTTGAAAAGCAGAAGAATATAGATGTCTTCATCTATAAATGTCGTATATGACGTTTTAATAGAAATCTTCTGACTGTACTTAAATTTTACGTACATATACATGTGTGGTGACGTAGTTATCGCAAAGTAAACCGGAATGAAACAATCGCGAGCTTTGTCAACAATTACGCGACATAAGCCTAGCTTGTATATCCGTGTTTATACGAGTGCACTAGTGTGTAGTAAATAAATTCACTATGTAGGTCTGAAAAGTAGACCGATGCCATTAATTAGCCATATAAATAAACAGATATAATAGGCATAAGCTAGTCAGTAAGTAATCTATGTGTATACCGAAGTAACCTGCAATAAATGCAAAGCTGAAAATCATTTATCTGAGTATTAACTTAAATATATTTAATCACTAGGGTCCGACAGTTTTTTCAATTGTACTCGTTACTTTAGATTTTGCGAATAATCTTAGTTTCAAAGAAACCCGAAAAACAACCCCGTGATTTATTTGCATGACCTGATAAAAGAAAAAGGGCAAGGAAAGCTGCCTGATTGGCTTGCCAAGTCAAAAACGTAAATGTCGTTTATCGCATCAGTTCCCTCTTTAAGCAATATGATTTTCCTTGACCTCTGGCTTAGCACTCTAAATTGGCATGTTCAGCGCCAACTTGCAAAGCCCCCTTTCAACCCTTTACCAACGTCGTCTCTATCGAATCCCTCCGGGTAATTCCATCAGATGTCAAAGATATGACGAGCTCGCGGTATCGACTTTGAAATTGCGCTGCTTGTCGGTTATCCTCTTGAGATTGCCGCCCCCCGCCGCTCGCTCTTTTCAAGTGGAGTTCTCTTAAACGCGAAATTCTGTAGCGCTCATGACGTCTGTTCCATTTCCAGCAGCCATTACACGAAACGCCGTCGAAACTCCTGGGGACCTGACGCGGATGTTGGGACTGTCTAAGTTTATTTGAAGATGAGGCTGGCGAGGTTTATTGGTTAGGAGATGGTAAAGCCGGCTGCACCAATGGTGTGAACAGAAAGAAGTCATGAAAAATATAATTGTGTTTAATTTAGTTTTTTTGAAGCATTTGACATGGTTGGTAGGCTTAGTAGACCGTGGTCGCGACGATTTCTTCATTACTGTTGTTATGCTCAAATAAAAAATTATTGGATAAACCTCACGCCTCTTATAAATTACCTGCTCCAGAATTCACCCCAACACAATTTTTATAGAAGTAACTGCTATTTCCAGCAACATAAACGTCAACTGAAGAAACATAATGCTCATCGTCTATCACCAAAATTGTATATGATACAAAAATTTCTAATAACCTTCGCACAACTTCTGCGGTAAGTCCTCTTAGTTGCTTTAAACTGTGTTTTAAAGCAGATGTGTTTCTTTTTATAATAACTTTCTTTTTTAACATTCCTCATAATTCATATTCATGCTACAATAGTGTATTTTCTTTGTGGAACTCCCACTTTTTTTAATGTTTTACAATGCATGCTTTACCGAGCTATTAGTGTTTTTCAATAAGCAAGGACTCTGCCTTAACGTTTGTGTTGACAACTTTAATAGTAGAGACATAGAGACGTAGGTACAACTAACGTGTGTCTCAAAAACTAATCGAACGCCGCGCTCCACTTCTACGATAGATTTTGAACATCGAGGCCCTCATTATGAGATTTGAACGAATCAACAACTGCAAGAAGTGGGCTATTTACAGTGCCATAGAAATTTATCAATGATGACTGAAAACTCAAAGCCAACATGTAAAAATGCAGCTTCATCCAGGTAGACACACCGATACTGTATTCAGAAGTCCATGTGAACAACTCAGTTACTGCAAGGGTAGCCATTATCAAGTAAAGCCATGAATGGACTTCTGAGAGTTCTAAAGCCCAACTAGAAGTGGGTTCTGTACTTAGTTCGAAAACAGGAGTACAGACCACGGCCTGAAAAGCCCGACACTAAAAGCAATGTTGGCTCAGTGGAAATCTTTACTAGTGGAGGACGACCTGAATAAGATAGCTCGGAAAAGCACTGATGGGAAGCATGTTAAAATAATAACTCCTCCTAATTTATTGGGGAATGAATGAAGAATTGCGAATGCGAATAAGAAATATCATTCAGGCTGAAAGGGTGCTACCCAAAAAGTGTGTACCACGGGTGTTGGAAGAAGTGCATGGATGAGAATCCGGTGCCCATAGAATAAGGTTTAGGCAAAAGTATACGCAATAGTGATTCTAGTGGCTATAATGACGAAATGCAGAAATATGGTGCTATAAGTTTCATTTGGAAAAATTGCCAGTGATCACGCGAAAGCTCGCCTGAAGGAACTGTCAATCAGCAGGGAGATCAATAAACCGCAAGGTCCTCGACTTTCGACTAAATTGTCACCATCCTGGGAAGGACGTTACTCAGTAGTAAAAACGATATAGTTTCTAGGATCGAGCGCAGCTAAAGATCTAAGATGGACAAATCTATATTATGTTCCAGGCAATCTTCCTTAAACTCCGTGTAGCGCTCCTCCGCAGTTTCGAAAATCTTGTGATTGGTCCTAAATTTCCGCGACCTGAGCGAAACTTGATTTCGGGGAACAGTCAAATATCGCAAGGGGCTAAATCTGGACTTTATAGTGGATTGGGTACAGTTGCAATTCCGCGAGTATTCAAGAAATTTGTTACAGTGTGAGCAGTGTGGGACCGCATATTGCGCTGCCAACTGAAATGTATAGAGATGCGGCGAGTGCCCTAACCGTAATTCTTCGTTCTTAGCGGACGATAGCGACAGCTGTATTCTTTACAAACTCCATGCTAGAGTATGGAGGACGTYCTTCGCGTGYCTTATCTGCGATGCTTTATCTATCCTTCTCGGATGCTCTATACAACTTGTAGAAGATCACTTGGTTCATAACATTTTCAGCATAGAGTAGAGTTAATAATTAACAAAAGCCTCTAGTTCCTCCAGAGTTTCACGTTACATCGTTTCTCTAACTTTTGATCCATGCTGGACTTGCGCCTTCTCAGTACACTGATCTGCTTAAAACTTAGTTTGTATATATAGCTAAAGGAATTTTGGTTATTATATTTGAGTTTAGGACTGTTCTTAAATGGTTGGAGAATATTAATGTTTAAATCCAAGAAATTGCAAGGATAGCCATATTTCGAGAGAACTGATTAGTAGCGGCCCAAACAAAGAAGAGTAAGGCAAGGTAAAGCGTGAATGACTTTGGTAATTCTGATTCTGCGAAGAATGTTCCTCATTCTCCTTGTTTCTTTCTTCTTACCAACCCTTTAACAGCAAAAGAACAACGAAAACTGAGAAATAATATTAAATGGTGTTTCTCAATGCATAACTGGTACAACCAATTAATTTGTCATTTACTTGAATGTAACATTGCAACCTGTCGACAAAGTTGCTTTAGTACTATTCATACTACGAATGCCCATTTTCTACGATGTCAGCTAATACAGTTAATGGCCGTTTACCAACGAACTCCTACACGTTTCGATAGTCTCTGCATCAGCATCCAGCACTGCGATCGTTGTTAATCTGTGCGGTCCTTGTTTTAATCAATTAGCGATATGCATGTGTTACGGTCGGTTCTCCGGCCACCTCGGATTCAAACGCCAACTGTTTATCAAAACCACACCACACGACATTATAGCAGTATCCGCGCATCCTGTCCAACAACGGCCTCGACGGCTAGCCGTTCTCATCGCGTTGTAGCTGGCATGGTGTAGTCGAAACTTATTACACATCGCATCCAATTTGGGGTCAACTGGGAAACTACGGAGCGGCGTTATCTAACTGGAGCCCCGCGCTATGAATATTCATTACAGGATGTACCATCTAAATTCCGTCGAACAGGTGTAGTAAACTTTGTCGTGACTTATCGATACTATGCTGTGTAGGACAACCGATTCCGTAATTTGGAGCTGGAGAGTGCGGATTGAAATGGAGATTCCTCATTAAGGGGAACCTATGCTAAATAGCGTTAAGTAATAGTTCAGGTGAGTTTGATGACTCTATTAAAGGGCATAGAGCAGAGAAATTGTTCTTAATATTAAAGGTACTGCTTTAAATCTGGGTCAATAATGTCATTAAAAATTATTGAGTTTCTGTTAATGCTCTTTGAGTTAGAAAAATAGGTGGGAACCGAGAGCTTATGAAGTATCTCTGTAAGACACGTTTATCACCACAAAAGGAGTCATGTTAATATAGTGGGAGTTTCATTCAGACATGGTGTATTGTTTCATAAAAGCAAATTTAAGGCTTTAAACTTCTAGAACGACCATCCTTTTCTCCAGATCTAGACTTAACCGACTGAGAATTTTTTTTAAAGTGAACCATATGGGAAATTGACCTAAAATGTGTCGTCCAGCACTACAAGAAAGTATTGAATCAAACCTTCTACTTAATTTGAAAAAATCCCCGTTTACAAGATCCGCTGATTGTCCTCCATGGGAAGCATATGTAGGTACTACACATATATACGTTTCACACGCGACTGGCATGAGCCTTTACCAAAAGAACAAAATGAAAATATTATAAGAAAACATAGATAAATATTTCATTATTTGATAAAAACACAAAAGACGTAAAGAAATACATACTAAAAGTAAGAAAGCAGGCAAATATTGATGTTTACGATGCACTGCCAGAAGGTCACATATTCTAACCTGGCTTTTTTTTAATTACCAGCACAATATCGCTGGCCGATTCACTATGATTTATTGAGCTTCAAATATCCTCCGCACAGTCTTTCCAGCTCGTTTCCTACCACAAATTTCATAGAAAATGGACGTGGACGAGCTTTGCAAAAAAGAAGCACTGCATCTAAAACTTAAGTTTGGCTTTAAAACAATTTTTCAAAATGTTTGCAGAATATAGACTCAAATTCGAAAATTAATGCTTCACCAGGTGAACTTTCATTTGAGTTACTAATAATCCGTGCCACTTGAAATCCGAAATACAAGCTCCCTTAAGCAATCTCTTTCTAAAATAGAAGGTCCTCCATCTGCTATTATATACAACTGTAATATTTTGCGGATGCTTTTGTATTGCACTCTTATACAGGGTGGTCGCGATGTAATGGGCCAAAATTCATGACTAGATTCCTGACGTGAAAATATTGCGATTTAGACAAKCTTACCTTAGTCCAAATGTTGATACTTACAGAGATACAGGGTGTTAAATGCAAAATATTAACTTAGTTTTTTCTTATTTATTTCATAATAAATGCTCATATCGAGATGAAATTTTGCTGTCAGGGGTTTTGTGGGGCGAGAGATTGAAATCTATCTATGTTTTGCTTATAGCTTATAGAGGGCGCCACCTGCGCTAGGTCGAATGCGTCGAAAACGACAGAACTTTTTTATATCTCAACAAATATATTCTCAGGTATCACTTTTGATTTTATAACTTCTTTTACACAAAAAAGCTATACTTTTTGATAATCGCTATCTTGCATTGTTCTCGTAAAATTTCGCATTGAAAATTTCAATGTATTTGCATTCAATTATAAATAGGCGAAATTTTCAAGTAGGCTTATGTTAAAATCCAATTTTTACATTTTCCACTTATCTTAGTGCTGTCAGTAATATTACAGTATTATTTGTGTCTTATTAAAAGCATTCTTTTATAGAGAAATATAAACACCCGCGAAGAGCTATAGCAGAAAATTGTAAATGCTGCCAAATCATTTCGTAACAAAAATCTCTATTTTAAAATACGGCACTCTTTCAACAAACGCGTTAATAAACGTACTGAAGTTGGCGGCGGACATGTTGAATATTTATTGTAACATTCGATAATTAATTGTTCATCACAATTTGAAATAAACTCTTGCTTTTTTGACATTCGTACCTTATTTTGATTACTCGAATTACCAAAGCTAAATATCTTGAGAAGGATGCAAGATAGTGACTATCATAAAGTATAGTTTTTTTTTGTGTAAATGAAGTTGTAAAATCAGAATTTGATAACTGAAAATAGATTTGTTGACATATAAAAAAGTTTTGTCGTTTTCAACGCATTCGACCTAGCACAGGCGGCGCCCTCTGCAAGCTATAAACAAACCATGGACAGATTTCAATCTCTCGGCTCAGAAAACCCCTCACACTAAAATTTTATCTCGACATGAGCATTTATTATGAAATAAATAAAAAAAAACTAACATAATATTTTGCATTCAACACCCTGTATCTCTGTAAGCATCAACTTTTGGACTAAGATGAGTTTATCTAAATCGCAATATTTTCACGTCAGGAATTTTGTCATGAATTTTGGCCCATTACGTCGCGACCACCTTGTATAACCTGAGTTTAATTTCATTACCAGTATAAGACAGTATAATTTTTTCACATCGACATTCTCAACCTTTACCATTATGTCTACAGCAGCATTACCTTTATTACCTTTAGAAAGAATCGTGAACAAAGAACTTGCATCGGAGTCGTCATCATTATTGTAATTAACATGGTCTTAAGATTTTTAGCAATATCATTAACATTCTCAATATTATTCATGTAATGGTTTTTATTCATTCTAGAATAAAAGTACTTAGGATGTACCTTGCTAGCGCAAAAATTACAGTACGCGTTTTTATGAAACATTCACTGCTCGTATGATTAAAACGACCACAGTACCGACAAGTTTTCCGATGTGCCATCTCTCTCCCACCTGTTACACCTCTTTGTCGTTCATTCCTTTATCGCTGGCCTTCCTTGATTTTGGTTTCCTGGACTTTGAATCCATCACTAGATTAACGTTCTGCACAGTTAACGCCTCGACCAAACTTGTGTTCCTTTCAGCTGATTCCGATACCCTCGCTAAATCAAAAGCCTTCGTGATGTTAGCTTCTCTCTTCTTCGCTTGTTTATGTCGCTGGACTAACCGGAAACGAGCTGATCGTGTAAATTGTCGTTTAACGTCTTTTTAAAGTCGTAAGTTTTACCTAAGCTTTTTAAAACCGCCGTATATTGAGTTACACCTTCGCCCCTTTCCTGTCGCTGAAACTTGTGTCTTTCAGTTGCTACCGATGGTTGTGGTTGTAAATGATTTTTTACGATATCCAACAGATGTAGATAAGTTTTTTCTTCAGGCTTCTGGGTACTACACAAATCCATCATTAGCTTATACGTCTCGTTACCTATCACAGTTATTAAAGTAGCCACTTTTAATCCTTCTTCTATTTTGTTCGCTTTGAAAAGCTGCTCCAATCGGAATATATGCGTATTCCAGTTCCTAACCCCTGACTTTAACTAGCCAATCTTCTCGATAGTCGCCTGTGTAATAACCACCACTGGTGTGGAGTAATTTTTGGAGTGCTGTTTTTCTCTAACCTAAAGCCCCTAGCAACCGAACACTACTCAAAGAAYCACAGCAGGTTTTTAACCACCGAGCTTTAATTAAATCCTCCGTGCCACCAACCTTCTTCGCCTTGACGACATGCTTGTGCGAAAAACCTCCCTCTCCAGCTAAACTTAATTCTCTCGTCTAATTTGACACTAATTGAACTCCCCGAATATAACGTGCGTATTCGGTGCGGCGTGGGTCCAAAGTAATTCCTCAGCCGTGGCACAGCATTGTTTGGAAGCGTAACGATTAGTTACAGGGCTCAAACAGAATCCATTAACACCCAAATAGTCGGGTCTATTAACGGAGGCCCAGCGACCATTGTCTGTCGGCCAGACTTGTCGTTTATGTCTGACGCCAACATGAGCCTGGAGATTTAGCAAAAGGGAGATCAGATTTTTAGCGTGTAGTTACTTTTTTCTATTAAAACTGGCTCCATACATTTAGGCCAATAGTCAACAAAAAGTCACAACAGTCAGTAGTTTTTGAGGTAAGATAAATCTACTTTTTACAAATTTTATAGCTCTCCAGTGCACGAAAGTCTTCCTGGACATTCTGTTCGTTTAACAACATCGTATTAATATATTTCTAGTAGAAAATTGGTGTTGAATATTCACAAAAAAAGAGTTGTAACGTTTGCAACAGGTAATTTTATGTGCAATTTTGTGTTCGGCACCGCGGGTAAATTATTAAACATAATTCTTTCTTGTACAAAATAAATATAGTCTATATTAGTAATTTATCTGGTGCAATTGTAAACTTTTTACGATTACGGGTTCGACATACTGCAGATTTTTGAATAAATTAATAAAGGTTCAATTAGCCCAATAAATTATTCAGGATTTCAGTCATAGTCTAGGTACCGTCATAAAAAGATGGAACCACACTTCTGGAGCAAATTAAACTGAACGAAAATTATAACTCTAACGGACTTGCGTAGCTCTTGGTTGTAATAATAAAAGATTTTTTAGTGATRAGTAATGATGGTTCTTCCTGCTATAGGGTCCAGAATTTGAGATGTTTGACTGATCTGTCTATAAAACGTAAACTTAAGATACCGATAGCAGGGAAGGAAAGTCTTTGGACTTGACGCTTGAAATGGTCTGCATTTATGAGGGATAAATTTATTCCTTTTTAGAATCTCGTGAACACCACTAGTTTTTACAAAATTTAGTATCTAGTTCCCACTGTAGATTTTGCTTATTAAAAAATTCTTCTTTTGTCCTTGTTTTAGCAAAAAAAAGTAATTGCTTTTTAAATCTTGGAGTGTCACAAAATATCGCTCGTGCAGTTAAATACGATCTGTATATAATTATGCTTTTCATGATTACGCCATCAAATATGGCTTCCGATGGACAGGTACTGCGCTAACAGGAAAGTGTTGAAACCCAAAATGTACTGAGGTGGAGTTTATCGCTCAAACTCGAATTGTGGTAGAGTAAAATGAGTAAAGCTTACAGTACACCTCCACAAATGCGACGCACAAACAGAACCCTTCTCTGAACCCCACAAACACAGGTAGCTGGCGCCACTCTTAGATGCCATTCTGTACGTCAACACGGGGGAAGCTTTCGGTAGCCTGCAGCTTTTCCACTAAAAACACACATTGCATATTGTCTGTAAACACGCGCTGTATACACATTTTCAGCAGCATTCCCTTCTCCCTCCCGCCAACGCACCACAGCATATGGATCATAATATAATACCAAATCCTAATCCACCTACCGATAACGCAAACAGCAGTCGGCAGACGGCGCTATTTGCATGGCAGGAAGCGCCGGCGGCTGTGGAACTGTCAAGTTTGTTTAGAAAATTAATTGAAGATCGGGCCCGGGGAATACACGCGCGATTTCGGCGAAGGGTTATGATGAGATGTTATTTAACACAATTGCGAAAGTGGGGCGCTATCATCTTGCCACTGATTAGCGCGCCGAGAACTATGGAGCTAATTTCGCAATGCTGTTATTAGATCGGGGTTGTGCAGCCGTCGTACTTGGGATTTGTACACGGCAGGGAGGGTGCGATCACGTAAATGTGAGCAAGTGGGGTCTCTGCTTGTTTACATTATGTCGCGTGATTTGTAAACGAAGACAATTTACACTGGTTGCATCGGCAGCCTAACTGATGGATCAAAATGTAGCAATGGCAATTGGGTATTTGCCATATATTTATATCTTATTAAATTGCATATTAATAGGTAGCATCTAATCCACAAAACAGCTGTGACAGCTTATAAATTCGAAAAACTGGATCGTAAGGTGTATTTTTATTATTAAATATGTGCATATTTAAAGGGCCGCCCAAACACGAACATATTGGCCGTGACGTCAGGTGTCTTGTAAATGGCCGCTTGCTTACATCTGGAGTCAGCGCGTCATGCGCCAATCTCAGACCGTCAATTTATCAGTTTGGTGTTTGCTTTCATTTTGAGACAAGCGCCAAAAAAAAGTGAAATACTTATGAGTTATGGCTTCTGAGGGCATGTTCATTGTTATGGAATTTGTGTACAGCGACGAGCGATTCAACGTGTAGGAGATGAGAAACGAAAAAGCAACAAGCAACAGCATAAGTGAACTTTTTATCAAATTAATGCAGCATTGATAATTTGATCACAGTGGCTTGTTGGAAACATACTATTTGTAAACATAAAAATGTAGGAAACAAAATAAATATAAATTGCCATTTATTTTCGGGGCTCTTGCGGCTCGCTTCCGGTCTGGCTAACAGTTCAAATATATGGGTAACAACGTCGTTCTTTATTATAACATTTCCCTCTATCAACTTAAAACGCATATAATTTTTCATATTCTCTTCAAGCAATAACAAAATGGAAACTGAAAGGTAAACGCTTATAACCCCAAAAKGAATAATAAAACTTACAGTGAYAATTAAGATGATCTTCAKAACAGAAAAACAAACTGCGATTTCAGCATATCACGTCTAGGGGCCTTAAGCAACAGCWTGATTTTGTGAAACATAGGTCCACTGTGACAAGCTTTTCCAATTCACAGCCGAAAATTTGGACGGTGGTGGCCAGGTCGACACTATTTACACAGACTTCAGTAAGGCGTTTGATCAAATAGATCACGACATCTTGTTGGGGAAACTAGACATGGTGGGGGTTAGTACAACGTTATTATCGCTTTTTAAGTCGTATTTGCTGAACAGGGTGCACTATGTGTATGGCGGTGGTCTTTACTCTAATTCACTTGTCCCTACCTCTGGTGTACCGCAGGGGTCTAACTACTAACCTAACCTACTGTTTTCAATATTTGTTAACGACTTACCACTGATCATAAGATGCCCTTGTTTAATGTTTGCAGATGATCTTAAACTGTATACAAATGTTAGTACTTTAGATGACTATGTATTATTACAAAATCAAATTGAAAATTTGTATACCTGGTGTGTAAGTAACAACCTAAAATTGAATGTCTGTAAATGCAAAGTAATTTCCTACACTTGTAAGAAAACTCCACTAGTGTATGAATATGTGACGAACGGCTAAATCTTAACCAGAGTAGAATCTGCAAAAGACTTAGGTATAATATGGGATGTTTCTTGTACATTTAGTGATCATATTACTACTCTGGTTTCGGAGTGTTATAAAACGTTGGGATTCGTTATTCGCAACATCAAGAATTTTAGTAATATCTTTGCATTAAAATCTCCCTTTATTGCACGTGTGCGATTTAAAATTGAGTATGGAGCACTGATCACTTATCCTATATAATGTTATATACAAGCGTTAGAAAAGGTACAGAGATGGTTTTTTAAGGATTTGTTTTTTTTTAATATATGGTGTATACCCTGAGAGGGGTATAGAGCATGGTGCTCTATTAAATATTATGTTTGCACAGAAGAGTTAAAATAAGCATAGCATTTCTTTATGATCTATTACACAATAGCATTGATTGTTCTTTGCTACTGTCTAAAATTAATTTCTGTATTCCGCGTATTTCTAGCAGACATACGTCGCCTTTCTATTGTACTGTGGGAATTGACGAGGGCTCCCGTTAATCCCATGTGCAATAATTTTAATTGTTACTTAAACTATGGAGATATTAATTTTGTATCACGTAGACAGTTGTTGAGCGGGGTTTGCTTTATAGGGTAATTTTATATTGTCTGTTTGTCTGGACTTATAGAATAATTGTCCTGCAATTGGTGTAAACCGTTGGATAATAAATATTATTATTATTATTATTATTACATTATTTAATATATCTAGGTTTAGCTCTTGAACGGAAGTTAATTTTATCGATACTAGGTACCAACTAGACAGCTGCAAGACATCAGTGAAAGGATAGCACATTTTATCCCAACTTTGACAAATTAGGAATGCTATATAAGAATTATAATTATATACTTGTGTAAATGTAAAAAAGTCAGATATCAATCATGTATTTAATATACTATTGTGCAAAATGCAGCTGGGGGTAAGGCTGCTAATTAATATAATTAACATTTCCACAACATACTACAACTATATAATTTCACTAAATAGGATCTCAATGTTGCGGTGTAAAACTTTCAATTGGTTGTGCAAGATGTGTACAAAAATTTGCACTTCCTATAGAAGAAGCGGCAACCAATTGATTGACAGAAAGAATTTCGATGTAAATATCATTAGGATGGATTTTTGCTTGCTACAACTGATTTTTTTAACTCTTTGATATTGTTTTGGTATTAATTGGTAGAATGTAACGCGGCTTTAGAAGATCGGTACTTGCTTATTATGCTCAAACAGCTGTATTGCACGAAGAAGGTTGGAATTATCGCTGAATACGTACCTACTGGTGAGCGTATTAAAAGATCTGGACAATCTAGTCCTTTAAGGCTATCCGCTAAAAGATAACCATTCGTTACAATGAGAATGTTGCAGTCACAGCTTTAAAATGCACGCACATGGCATGGATTAAGCTGGGAAGCCGTTTGACAATTATTTTCGGGACTAGAGTACAGTCCAGGTCCAGCCCCCCCCCCCTCCACCCCCCTACCCATCAGTACGCCAATGGTTCTGTACATGAGCGTTCCCTGTAGGGTATAATTCAACATAAATAAAAATAATAAATGTTTATAAGATATAGGTACTTAAGTAATTAATGAAGTATTTCTTCCATGAATAATCTTGTGCATTTTCCGCAAGGCGACTTAAAACAGCCTCTTTATTAGTAATTTCATTCAGTTGTGTCGCTCTCGCGTTTAACAAAAAATGAGTTGATACATTTTATTTGGGAGAATAAAGGTCCGTGATCCACATAATGTATAATGATATCATACAAATAAGTAACAACGGAACATAAATTTCACCTTAAAAGTTCTACTAATAAGAGCATGATTTCTAAATCACAATTAACACATATCAAAGACCGATGCGCTTTTAGTAGAGTATCAACTGCTCACATCAGAAGCTTTAGAAATTTAAGCTGGGAGTTCATGTGTATAGGTGCTAAAGATACAATTGTAGTAATTTTTACTCCTCAGGGAAAGAGACTCGATGGTTAACTAACATTATTAAAACTCAGAATGACAAYGGCCTCAGCATTATGCGTCAAGCCAACCTTCTTAGATCGCCAGTGCATTGCTCTCAAAAATTAACCGACTACCTAATATTTTAACCAAATTAAGATTCATTTAAATAAGCTGAAATATATTTAATTGCATTTTTAACAACACACTGGGTTTTATTACGTGCTGATAATGCTTTTACTAGGTTCCTAAAACTTATATTAAATAAATTGACCTTCATAAACGTGAGTTTGGATGGATTTTTCGTTTTTCTTTGTATTAGTTGTTAAAATGTAATGTTAATTTAGAAATTTGGTACAACAGATAGAGTTATCACCAAATATGTGACTTATGATGTGATTTCATATAACAGAAGTTATTTGAACAATCTTTATAGGAAAAGGTAGAAGAGCTGAACTAAGCAGAAATCGTGTTATGACTCATCTTGACCAAGATAGTCTTGTAAAGCTATATCCGCCCTAAGACAACGATTCGTAACAACAAGAATGTTGCAGTTACAGCTTCAAAACGCACATGGCATCGATTAAGTTTGGAAACCATTTGACAACACACATAATTAACCAGCTAAATGTATGGGAAATGTGTCCAAAGTTGGTAACCCAGATCCAGGGGGGCAGGTCCCCCCTTCGGTACGCCCATGGTTCTGTATATAACAAGGAACCACCACATTTAAAGGAAAACGAGCATACACCCTACATCCGTGTCTAATTATGCAAGCGCAACGCCAAATTAAGTGTTAATAAATGCAGCATCAAGCACAGAACGAGGAAACGTCGCGAGCAAGGCATTAAGTCGGCGCAAATTGCCACGTCTCCCTTTGGAGTGATTCGTTTTTCTTGTATACGCGAAACCGATTGCTTAAATTACAAGATAACGACCTCCCATTCACCGCCACATCAGCAGATGAGCTCCCGTTATGCAGAACATTAAGTAAGCCGTTCGGGCACATTTACTGCAGACGATTTAAATTGAAAACGTGACAATGTTAAACGCAATATATGACACAACGAGCGCCTCCCGTAATCGATATCGCCTCAGTTTTATTTCGCGCTCTCATCCACGGTTTACCCGAGCTTTTATTGTTTCACTGCAAAGCCCGCGTAATACTTTGCCGGTTATTGGATTATAAAGTTTCGGGAGCGTACGTCTGGCGAACTTGGTCGGAATTGATGATGTATACTTTCGTAAAGCCTATTAGTTTTATCGCGCAGCTATAATGCACTAAAAACTTAGCACAGGGATGCAGAATAAACCACTTAAGCGGTGTTTGCGCTGAGGACTAGCTGTCAGAGGAGTTTACAGGAGGATTAACAGTGCACATGAAGCGCCTTACACGGAAAACGAGGGAAGCTTTTCTTAGACACTGACGAACAAGGATTAGGCAACGTCATACAGGAGAAGTTCTGAAGTTATGTTCGCAATCGGTTGAAGTTTAGTCTCTAAACAAAAACAGAGGGTGTAATTGACGCACAAGTTTCTTTCTTGTTGTTTGTTTGACATTACACGAATACCATCCTTTTGTTATTTCAGAAATAGCTTTTTCCTTACTAAAAGTGATGGTTAATGCAGGAACATAATTTCATATATTTTTGTAATATCTTTGTTACAGTTATTTCATTATTCAGTAACACTCTTAAGTGATTTTCTTGTAGGAACTTTAACAATTTCCAATAATGAAATTCTTTACTTGACTGGAATAGTTGCGTAAACTCGTTTTGTTAATTTTTGTTAGTTACTAGTTGGATATATAGTTTGTTATTTTTTCTTAGAGAAGCAAAAGTTTATTAAATGTCCGGCAAAACCAGCTTACGTCAAATATTATCACATTACAAAATAGTAAAACATCTGTAATAACTTAAGGTATTATAGTCCTAGTTATACGAGCCCTAACAACTAAATATTGGGACGATTGCAATTTTGACTAAATACATCGCTCGGTTTTAAAAAGGCGTGCCGTGCGTTGCAGCTGAGTAGAATTCGATAACTTTACCAAGTATTCCGTCAACTCTAAGCATATTTATCAAAAGCCAACTTTATTTTTGATTGCAAAAATGATACAATATTGACACAATGTGTAATTTCTGCTGACAACTAAATATT